>CM024634.1:37160974-37743474 GCA_014182715.1 Eucalyptus cloeziana | reverse complement strand
CATAAATCACATGAGCTCCCTTACCTATAGCCCTGTGACTCTAGAAACGAACCTAAATCTGAGTTATGTAACATAACAGCCTAGCCGACATTAAGGAAATCTACTTACAAACAACTAAGACAAGATGAAGGGTAGCCAATGGTGGCTCAAGGCTCACGGCAGCAATGCCAAACAGCGCAAGGACGGCAAGTGGATAATGGTGCAACAACAAGCGGACGGGGACGTACGCAGGTGATGGGTGACTGAGCGAGCGACGGCAGCAACATGACGAGCCAAATGATGGGGTAAGGGAGAAAGGGGGGAAGAAAGAAACTTAAAGAGCAAGGCGAAGCAAGAATGAATTGGTGTCCATCACCATTAATGCAACCTTACATTATTGTCCTTTCTTCATGATGTCGCTGAACTTGCTTGGCAAGAAGCAATCCTAGTCCTTCATCTTGCTAAGCTTATCAATAACCAACATCTCTTCTTCAATTCTCAATTATTGACTACTAGTTGCAAGAGGACTAGCCTAGTTACAAAAACCAAGCTTGTTCTTCCTTCTTGGTCTATCCTAAGGGGCGCCTATCACACTTTGAATGGCCTCCCAAAATTTTGTCTCATCTCAATTAAATCATAATAAGCTAAACTAGCCTCGCCTCTAGGTCAACTAAAGACTTTGTCAACAAATTAAAGTATTTCTTCAATTAATGCACTAACGGGTTCACTAAAATCATTTCAATTAGATAGAAATATTTTGATAACATATACAGTTGATACTTGTAATCAAACTAGGGTTTGTGGCTAAGTCTTGATCAAACACGCCTTTAACGCAACCTATGCGAATTTGGGTGGCATTGGTCGAGCTCGTGCAGCCAAATTCAAACTAAGTTCAACGCCTGTCTTGAACGCACAATAGTTCAGGATCAAATTAGGGTTTTACATGAACTGTACATTGACCATGTAGTGTCAGCCACGACCGATATATATTGAAGCTAAATCAATATATACACATCCATTGATTGACTCACAATGGTACGTGATTGCTCATACTGATATTTATGGTCGAACGATCCTTTCAGGTCGAATGCTCCGGTTTATCGCAACTCTGATCCCAAGTCACCTTGCTCCTAATCAGCTAGTCAACTTGTGAACAATCCCTAGGATTGAATGACAGCCTATCCTCGTTATTGATGTACCAATCCTTAGTCCATCCTTAGCAATCTAGATAGTGGTTCGAATTAAGGATGTCACAACTCTTCCCCTCTGAAAGAAATTTCATCCTCAAAATTCAAAGACAAACCTAATTCCTCAAACAGATGTGGAAATCGAAGCCTCATTAATTCCTCACTTTCCCATGTTGCTCCTTCCATCCCATGATATCGTCAAATGACCTTAACTAGACGAATGGTTTTATTTCATAGCACTCGTTCTTTTTTTATCCACGATTTGTGCAGGCTTATTGACATACGACACTTTGTCATCCATTTCAATCTCTTTAAACTTTGGTTGTCTACTAGATCTAGCTCATACTTTCTTAATGTTGATACATGGAGCACGTCATGCACCTTAACAAGTCTGGGTGGAAGTGCTAACCTATAAGCTAAATTTCCTATTCTTTCAAAATCTGGAAAGGTCCTACGTACCTTGAGCTTAGCTTTCTTTTCTTGCCAAAATGCAATGTACCTATCATAGGTGATATCTTAAGGAAGACGTGATCACCTATCTGAAATTCTAAAGGCTTGCGTCATCTATCTACGTAGATTTTGTCGTAGCTCAGATTAGACACCAGGATTCTAGTGCACAAGGCACCTATCAAAAAGATACTCCAAAGGCTTCTTTAGGCAATCCTAAGTCTTTCTATAATCACTTTCACTACGTCTACTTACATCTAGACTAACTTTGGGCCAATGATCCTTCTTTCCGCGATTATCCCAACAGAATAGTATTCTACAAGCTCGTCTGTATAACACTTCAAATGGTGCCATCCCAATACTCTAGTAGTAGCTGTTGTTGTAGGCAAATTTAATGAGATGTAGCATGTCTTTGAGAATTTGGATCATCCGTTCTGACTGGCTATCCGTCTAGGGATGATAAGCTATGCCATACTGAAGTTTTGTTCCCATAGCTATCTAAAGACTTCCAAAATGTGGTAGTAAAGTTGGGATCTCTATCCAAAGTAATTTTTACTAGCACTCCATGAAGACGAATTATCTATTAGACATAAAGCCTTATGTATTCTTCTTAAGAGAAATCTTTTCATACCACCAAGAAATGGGTTGACTTGGTTAGCTTGTCGATTATTACCTAAATAGAATCATGGCCACTTTGGCTTCCTAAAAGTCCCATGGCAAAATCCATCGTAATGTATTTCCATTTCCATTATGGGATTTCTAATGGTTGTAACAATCCATCAGGCTTGTAGTGTTGTGTCTTTACTTGTTGAAACGTCAAACATAGTGACGTGTTTGGTAATATCAACCTTTATGCCGTTCCACCAATAACACTATCGGAGATTCTGGTACATCTTCATGCTACCTAGATGTATTGTCACGCCCTAACACTCGGGCACGCGCACATCCCTCACTTTGGTCAATTAAAAAATGTGATATCACAGGACTATGTATTGCCGACCCTTTCATTTTAATGCGCATGCGGAAGCATATAATAACCCCCAAACAATAAAACATTGGAATAGAACAGTAGGACTAAATTTCAAACTATTAAAAACCTTCACTCTTATGCACAATGAACTATTAAATTAAATCACATTAAACCGGTTACGACAAGGTCTACAAGTAGAAGTGGGGTTCTACGAACTATGGTCCCCGTCATCCTCCATACTCCAGCTGGAGCCTTCAACATACTGCACCGAACTTTTGAGATCTTCAAAATCCAAGTCTACTGCATCTAGGGTCCTGAAATGGTTATTCAATAACCAGTGAGACAACGTCTCAGCAAGTTCTATCTCCTAAGACCCAATTAGTAAACTAATATACCTTAGGGCTGCCTATAACCAACACGAGTCAGAGGACTTACCTTGACCTCAGATCCCACCCTGCATTTTAGCACAGATCAAATAGACACCCAAGCAATCATATCAAAGATCGATATCTCGATCAATCAACCTAGTCGATTACAAGTAAACAAGACCACTCATCGGTCATTTCCATTCAATCAATCAATTCACAACATCGGATCAAAGCAATGATCAATCGACCTAGTCAATTACATATCAATCAAACCATACATTCCCTACAATGTATATCTAGTTGTTGAACACACGTGCATTCTCTTAGGCACTAATTCACCAAAGTGATGTATCAAATCACCGAGCCCACGTGTCTCTTTTTACAATGCATGGGCCCACGTGCATTCTCTTAGATACTAGTTCACCAAAGTGATGCATCAATTCACCAAGCCCACGTGCCCTTTTTACGGTGCCCAGGCCCACGTGCATTCTCTTAGGCACTCGTTCGCCAAAGTGATGCATCAATTCACCGAGCCCATGTGCCATTTTAGATGCCATACTCAATCATTGGACCCACGTGCATTCTCTTAGGCGCCAAGTCAGCCAAAGTGATGCATCAAGTCACCGAGCCTATGTGTCCTTTTAGATACCATACCGAAACGTTGGGCCCACGTGCATTCTCTTAGGCACTAGTTCGCCAAAGTGATGCATCAAGTCACCGAGCCCACGTGCTCTTTTAGATGCCAATACTTAATCACCACTTTACTATTGATACTAACCATCGATACCCGATCATTTCCCAATCAAATAATCAAAAACAACAATTTAGGAATATAACCTAAAATTCACATTTAATTTCATTCAACACAATTCAAAGCTCAAACAAATAAACCGGCTACACCACAACAATCAGCATGAAATTCCAGTCATCAGCCATCTCGATTGAATTTCCGGAAAAATAAATAATAATTAATTAATTTCGAAAATTAATTAATTAATTCAATATAATTTCTAAAAATACTAACCAAGGCCAAAATCATTAAATTAAATACCAATATGGATCCAGAAAATTCCTGAACCCTTCTAGATAAATAATACAATTTAATTAGGCCTTAGCTAAACCATGCTAACCACCTAACATGCTCAATTAAATAATTAAATCACTAATTTAATCTAACTAACCATCTAATTCCTAATTAAATAAATCTAAACACCCCTTAGGCATAATTAGCAAACTAAGAAAGCATTAGTGAGTAAAACTCACTCGATAAACACGAAGATCGGTTAACTACGACGGCAACGCGATAGCAGTCGAACTTAGGCCAACTTGCTTCACTGCCCAAGATGGGCTGAACTTGCTGGGCCTCGCTGAAATACAAATGATGCTGGGCTTGAAACTAAACTAAACTAGGCTTCAAACTGAGATGGTCTGACTGAGCTTGGGCCGAAATGCAACTTCAATGGACTAAGAAAGGGCTGAAAACTGCTGGGCTCTTGGGCTTCAAATGGATCAATCCTGCAAGCTTGATGGGCTACAATTTGGGCCATGCGAGAAGCAGCAAGAGCTGCCAATTGAAGAGTTGCTGGACTGAGGTCGTGGGCCTCAAATGGTCCAATTGCTAGGCCAAACTAGAGCAGCTATAGAGAAGATGAGCCCACGGAACTGAAGACTGCTGGGCTCCATCTTCGTTGGTAGCTAGTCCACGAGCGAAGGGGAGAGAGACCACGTGGGCAGCAGCTTCTGTCTTCGTGGAATGGAATCGCACGAGGATGATGGCAGCTGGCGAGTCAACAAACCTGCTGGAACTGACCAAGGAAACACGGACGTGGAGGAGCAACTAGCGGTGGAGTCTTCGAAATTTGCTGGAGCGTTCGCGGCTCGGTTGACTACCAAGACGCGTGGATGGCCAAAATTCCACTAAAGCCGAAGTGAAGCAGCTGCTGGGTTTGTTGGCTTCGGTGGTGGGTGGCTCTTGTGGCAAAAGATGAAGGCTCGGCAGGAGGCTTCATTTGGTATTGGACGAGGCAACACAAGGCAGAAGGAAAATGGATGCTAGCTGCTTCAAACCGTGTGGGTGGAGTCAACACTTGGGGAGACTTTGGCCGATTTGTCGACTCCCGCATGGCAGAGGAGACACGCCGGTGGAGTGGAAAAAAAAAAAAAAACCGAAGAGCTTTGGTTGACAGTGATGCCGCTTCACTCGGGTCTTTGATCGTCGCTGGACGTGGCCGCGTGGAGGAAGAAATTTGGCGGGGGCGTGAGCTGCTTCTCTCGATTGCATCTCTGTCGTAACTTGGCTTCCACCGAAAGAAGAAGAGTAGAGAGCAGAGGCGGTGAAGGAGGTCGGCCAGCGAAGCTTGTGCGAGAAGGCTGAAGAGGCGAGTCCATTAAGTCAAGGTTAAAATATCTTTTCCATCATTACTTAGGTCACATAAGTCCACAAACTTATCTACTTGTCCCCCAAATACTTTCCAACCTAAAATTCCCTAAATAATCCAAATTGGAGCCAAAATTCTAGCACCCCTCCTTAGTTCCGAATTTAATAAATCTTGGCTTCAATTCCTTCATTCAAATCTCCAAATCGATGTCCGATTTTGCTGAAGAAAAATCCCGAACAATTTTCTATAAATCCTCGACACTCAAAGGCTCGGCTTGGAAGTCCAAATTCCCTTTAATTTGGCCCGTCCAATTTTCTATTAATTTTCCGCAACGTCTGAAACGGTTTTCCACAAAAATCTCGGAATCTCTGAAAAATCTTCTAAGACTGAGTTGACGTTCCTAAAATAGCTCGTGACAACACAGAACTTTCAATTTTTTAAATCGGACTTGAATTCACAGTTAATTTCACTTGCCGTGTTTTTAGCGTGACCAAAGCTACCAGGTAACTTTCAGGCATTTTTAGTGCAAATGACCCGTGGTCGATTTTCTTCGAGCCACAATGAACCCACTCGACTCATTGACGACTCTTGATTGTCGTGAAAATCTCGAGGATCCAAATATAGACACATGGTACCAAAACAATAAGAAAATCAGTCTAGTGCTAGTTGACGAGAATTTTCTAATTTAGTAGTGTCACCCACAATTAGTCACACATCTTTGTCGAACTAGCCTATCTCTGATTTCAAATCGATTTTATACTATGCCGCAATGGCCTCTAAAGATAGACACAGTCGAGAAGCCGATTCCTAGTCGAATTCTCAAGTCTATTTGCTTTAAAATCCATATTAGTTTCCCTAGATAGCCGAGTTATCCTGAGAGTGATCAGCTCTGAGAACAACACTATATGCGTGTCAATGAAATGCCTGATTTATTCAGTAGAAAACAGAGTTGAAAATCTGGAATGTCACATGTATCCTGCAATTGCTTTAGTGAGCTTCTAATAGGATTTTCTCCTTTAGCTTTGCATCGTTAGGTACGCACAATCGTTCACAAAATTTCAATACTCCATCTTCAGTTAATTGGAAATCTAGCTTTATCCTTTCTAAAACTCCTCAAATTTTATGGACTTTGGGGTCATATTTTCGCATGCTTAAATCTTTGACCACATTTTTGGTTTAATTCTAATGGTAGTCAAAAGACTAGATAGCTGGTTTACTTCGATTTTGTACTTCGAATATTGAATTCTTTCAAGAAGACTCCATTCTCAAACCATCACTTGTGCGATAGTTGATTTCCAACTGAGAGCGTCCACTACATTGTTAATTCTTTTTGGGAATATTGCAGTTATAGACCTTGAGAAGTTCCATCGAACATCGTTGCCTCATAATTAATTCCTTTTGGGAGAACAATTACTTCAAGTTTTCATGGTCCATGTAGATTGTGAGCTTTTCTCCGTAAAAGTAATGTCTCCAAATTTTCAAGGTGAAAAGGAGTGCAGCCAAGTCCAAATCATGTGTTGGATAATTCAACTCATATGGCCTAAGTTGCCAAGAAGTGTGACATCCCAGATTTTCGATCCTATATTCTACTGAATAAATTGGGCATTTCATTGACGCGCCTATAGGATTGTTCTCAGAGTTGATCACTCTCGAGATAACTAGACTATTCAAGGAAACCATTAAGGAATTTTAGTGCAATAGACTTGAGAATTCGATCACGAATCGAATTCTCGACTGTGCTCATCTTTATAGGCCATTACGGCATAGTATAAAATCAGTTTGAAATCAGAGATAGGTTGGTTCGACTGAGATGTGTGGCTAATCGTGGGTGACACCACTAAATTGGAAAATTCTTATTGATCGGCACTAGACTAATTTTCCTATCATTTTGGTACTCTGTGTCCATATTTGAATCCTCAAGATTTTTCACAACAACCGAGAGTCGCCGATGAATTGAACGTATCCTACATTTTACTTGGATGTCTAATTGACCCATAATCGACTAGTGGCGGGTCCAACAGGTAAGTTTAATCACTTGTTGAATTGAGTACCAAGTTGCGATTGATAAGGCTTGGGAAAGTCCGCGCTAAACATGAGCGATGGCCTTGTGAGAGGAACCTTCATTCCTGTTTAGTAATCCATTAACTTTCCCCCAAGTGATCCACCTCCTGGAAGGTCACGACAGTGGACGATGTTTTTGGCCATTGATCAACAAGTGATACTAAAAGCGCGCTGGCAACGAGAGATTTGTACTGGCTAGTTAAGGTGTAGGGCGTGTTAGAGGAGGAATAATATTCTAATCCTTGACTTCTAATATTGTTCCCGTTCAACTAGAAGCTGAAGATTGTAGGATATACCCGTCGGAATGGAGTGTGCTTGAAAATGTTTTGAGACAATCGTAAGTGGTAGCTTTGCAAAAAACGAAGAAGCCTCAAAATAGGGCGAATTCGTTCTACGCTTCCAAAGGAGACGAGTGTGGAACCTCCATTGTCATACGTAGAATGGAAGGGATGTAGCTCTTCGCTCAAAAAAGGTGCAATTGTCACCAGTTGGAGATTAGTTTCTTTTATCTTCTTGGCTAGAGCAATATGTGCTCCAATAGTGAAGACATCAGCTACGCTCATATTTCTTTTGTTCTTTATATGTAACTAGCTGTGTCGGAAGCATTTATAGTAATCACGATAAGCATCACGCGAAGAAGCATCTAAACTTGCAGTAGGAGGACAACTCTGCAAATTGACATTGGCCATAACCCCAATTCTTCACCAAAAAATTAGAGATAATCAGAGAGGCAGAAGCACATGCTGTAAGAGTTTTCCTAATGTGGACTACATTAATTGATATTATAATTTACCATTTAACGGTTACCGTTTTACGGGGATTGGTCTAAGGTGAGATAGAAAGTTTCTTAATTAGTCTAATATGGGGCTGGCTAGTGTGTGCCGAGTTGAGCCTGACCTGTAATGAGGGGGCGTGGCTGGAAACTCTATAAATAGTGCTCAAGTCTATCCTCTAACCCCAATTCTCACATGTATCCTCACCTAATGAGCATTTACCTAACGCTAAACGTGAGGGGGGCCGCCTCATTGAGCCAGTGATGCGAAGGGCAATAGAAGAGAAGGGCTTGCACATGGAACATTCTGTTTCCGCTTCCGCTTTAAAGAACAATGGATTCCAAAATAGGTGCGTTAATTTTTCTACTCAATTATGCATGTCCTTGTTCTGGTTATGGAGATCTTGGGATTGCGTAATTTGCATCCAACATGTGGTATCAGAGCCTCCATAACCCTAGAACTCGAATGCATAAAATTTTTGCCTTAATTTGTGATTTTCGAGATTTTTTGTTCAATAAAAATAACATTAAATCACAAATTCGGACTAGGCTCGACGAGAGGAGAAAAACCGTGGGCAGCGTGTCATCGGGGGAGGCCGCACATGCCCCCACGTGCGGCCACACGCCGCCTGGGCGTCGAGCACGCGCGGCCACGTGCCCTCACGCGCTCCCACGCACGGGGTGTGGCTCGCGCCTGCGGCGCACGCGGGCGCTAACGTCACACTGATGTCAGCAACCCAACCCAATGACGTCACACTGACGTCATCCACAAGACCCGACCCGACTTGAATGGTGGCCGACCCGACCCAGGACTCGACCCATTGACCGACCTGACCCGGTCAACCGTTGGCCGGACCGGTCAACTGGTCAGATCGATCGGATGGACCGAACGGTCAAACCGGGAACCAGTCAGACCGAGAACCGATCGGACCGGTTTTGACCGGCCGTTGATGCCCGCGCATGGGCTCCACACGCCGCACACTCAGGAGGCGCGTGTGGGCGCATGCGGGCGCGTGGAGGCTCCAATCCGCGCGTGGTCGGTGGCGTTGAACTTGTATCTTCATCCTCTATCTTGTGGTGTGTTTATTTTATATTTTTGATGAATTTATTAATGTGAAAATGCATATGAAACCCTAAATACGTGTATTTTTAGTGTATTTTCGCGTATTTTTCTTGTATTTTTCTGTGATTTTGAAAATACAAGTGTTGGGTTACAGATATGTTATCACGTAGGCATTATAAATGTGTGATTCATTAATAAAATTAAATTTTATTGTGAATTGAATGTGGCTTAATGAGATATAACCATTATGGGATAATAATTGAGCTATGTCTTGAGGTGATGAGAAACAGTAAAAGTTATGAAACTTTTGTTGCTCAAGCATACCTCTTTACACGTTGGTAACCTTTGAATAATGGATGTCTTAAGAACTTGTGACCAAATTGATTATGCTACTTAACACTTCTATTGAATGTGGGTAATGCATGTCGGTTAAATTATTTGAAGATGTTCCTAAAATCATCTGGTCACTGGTTAATGTCTATCAAGTTGAACCTTTTTTTGTTAATGGTTCTCTAGTTTGACTCAATTAATAGGCCACTGGTTGATAACAATGATAATTTGTTACTTAAAAAAAAAAAAAAATTGGCTAATAAATTAGCTATTGGCCTTGAAGTCATGTTTTGCCTTATGAAACTCATGAGCAATAGTGGATTAGCTATCAGGCTTGTCGATCTAGGGTATCCTGTATTGCTATTGAAGTTAACTTGTGATAAATCATTTGAATCAACTGTCTTATTTATGTTGTTATGGTAATCTGTAATCAGGGTGCACAAGATATGCTTTCTTCTCTATTATGAGAAGTTTCTTGTGTTTCTATAATCAGTGATCTCATTGAAGTCTGTCTTTCAAGTTCTTTTTATATATACACATGATTGTTTTTTATTAATGAATAAAGCAATGTAATTAGCATAATATGTGATTTTAGTGATTTATTGCCCCTATCACTAAAGTTAAAATCACATGTATATGGTGTATGTGAGAAGTATAGTTTATATCCCTGGTATGAGAGAGTTTCAAGGATTCAATTGAGTAGTGACTGCCAAAGTGGCACGCTTGATTGGGTTTTAGAAATCTCGATCTTGTATGCTGATTGGGATGTCTCCTGGTCTAATGCGTGGTCATACTCCCAAAGGAGGTGATTGTGTATTAGTTCATGGAGGGATACATGATGGTGTGGTGGAGGAGTGATTGATCCTAGTGGTTCATATGCCCAAAGGTGATGAATTCACGAAGATTGGAATATATTCTCATAACCGCTATCATGTGGGGAGTGTACAATTGCATGTCATGTATTCTACCCAAAGGTGATTATATGATTTTGCATGTAACTCTCTAGATGTGTACTTGTACGTCAAGTTACACAATGCCCACATGATGCTAATTATATACATTGCTTGTTATTTTAGTCACATTTTTCTGTAATTAATAACTCCAATATTATTGAGGTTTTTATTAGTTCAAATTTTAAGTAAGTGAACATATGATTTGCTGCTTGGGAAAATAGCAATAGAATTTGCTTATTGTCCATGAAGCATTCCATTTAGGAACACTTGAAAAGTGGCTTGTCTACTAACTACACTGCTAAAAGATGATGGGAGTCTTAGTGGCTTGAAATAATGTATTGTCTAATACCGAAATTAGGACATATCTGCAAAGATTGTGTTTAAATCCTAATGATATATACATCTCATATAAGGATGAAAAAGTTGTTTCCAAAAGTTTTCTGTTTACTCTTAACGGTTATCTAAAGATTTCTATAGAATAGTGTGGAAGTAAAATGACCGAGGTAAAAAATAAATCGGTTAGAGTTAGTCTTGAAGGTTGTCAGGCTTAATAGTGACCGTGAGTATTTTGGCAAGTATGACAATGTGGAATAGCTTAAAGGGTCATTTGTCAAATACTTGGTAAATTCTAGGGTGGTAACGTAATTTACTATGCCTGAAAATCCTGACAAAATGTTTTTGCCAAAAGGCATAATTGCACCATAATTAACATGGTGATGAGTAAGACTAATTTATCGGTCTATTGTGGGTTGATATTTCGAAAGCGATTTTTTCACATACAAAACGTGTTTCTTATCAAAGTTATTTCATAAACTTCTTTTCAGTTATGGACTGGACGTAAATTGATTGAATCATATTAAATTTAGAGGTGTCATAGAGAAGTGAGGTTATTTTGTATCTTACCTAGATCGTTCAAAAGGGTATTGTTTTTTTACCCTAAAGAAGGTACAAGTTTTATGGAATCACATATTGTAAAGTTTCCACAGTTCGACGTAATTGTAGAGGATAGCTGTGCTCAGACTATTAAGGATAATAGTATGATGGAAAATCACTATGTCTTTGTCTTTGCCTATTCAGATAATTGTGGTACAGACAATTATGGAATCTCCTATACCATAGACTAAACTTGTTGAGGTTTAAGGTATTATTCTTGATATAGTTTATGATTGAATTTTTTCAAACCTTTTAAGTATAGAATGAAGTGGTTGTAGCTTTACTTAGGAGATTTGTTAGGGAAAGACAATCAGTTATTCCATCAGACTATATAGTCTATTTGTGAGAGCATGACTGCAATATCCACTACATGGTTGATTTAGCGACATAAATAAATTTTTTCTTTTTATCCTCAATCAAGTATGTGATTAGATACCATAAAAGGTGATATATAATCTATGAAACATCATAGTGTTTGGAAATTTACTGATTTGTCTAAAGTTCACAAGTTCATTAGTTGCAAATTGGCGTACAAAACTAAAAGAATTTTTAAAGAAAGATTGCGGAACTTAAAGCCAAACCGGTAGCTAGAGTTTTCACTCTAAAAGAAGGGTGGATATTTTATTGTGAAGAAATAATTGTTTCTTTATAGATTCTTTCAGAGTGAACGTGGTATTAATAGTTTATTTTTTTATATGGAGTTACGTCAAAGAGATACAAAATCTATATAGTGCAACTGGAGGATTTTGCAGCAGATGATTCAAGTAAACTTGTGTGTAGATTGAAAAGTCTTATTCATAGTTTTAAGCAAGTTTCCAAATAATATTATTAAAGTTTCATAGTGTTGCTATTTTGTTCAATTGAGAACAAAGCAATTCAATATAGTCCAAGGTTAGTGGGAGGAAATTTATTTTTCTCATAAACTATATACATGATATTTTGTTTACAAGTAATAACCTTGAGGCATCTTTTATCCTTTGTACTGAGGTCTGTAAGGATTGTTTTTGTCATTCTTATATTAGATTTTCTCGGAGGATGTTTGCTTATCATATTTTGGAAATATTAAATATACATCATTGCAAGCCAGGAATTGCTCCTGTTGAATCTATCACATTGTCCTTATTTAGATATTGAGAAAATCTAATTAAAGGTGTACCTTGTGTTAGTGCTCGAATTTGCACTAAACTAAATATCGTCTTTGCGACGGAACTTCTAGGCAGAAATCAATCATACTGGGTTGCTGCTAATAAGGTTTTAAGGTACTCAAAGATGACAAGAGATTATATGCTAATTTGCAGACATGTTCAATTCTTGCAACTAGTAGGGTATTTACATTTAAACTTTGTTGACGTTATGGTATAACATATTTCCACAAATGATGTGATTGCAGATCCACTAACTAAAGGATGATCAGAGAGGCAGAAGCACATGCAGTACACAAATTCGCTCCCAAGTAAACAAGCCACAAATTGAAAATCCCCGAACATAAATACAATAGCGAAACCTTTTTGCCATTTCCTGCCCAATAATTAACTCGTCAAGCCTCTTGCAAAGCTTCTTTGGCATCAGCATCGGCAAGTCCCTCCCCAACCTTCATCTTTCTCCTTTGCAACCGCCACACCAACCTGCCGTTTCACCACAGCCCTCACTATTCGCACACGAGGCATTTCGACACCTCTCCATGTCCTTAGCAGAGACCCGGCCGATATTGGCGAAGTTCCCCTGTACTGGCTCCAGATTTGGAAGGCCTGAAGCAGAAGGCGGTCCGGCAGCAGGGCAGAGGTTGAGGGTCAGGTAAATGCCCGGCTCTCGGTTGGTAATGGAGAGGAGTGGTTGGAGAAGAGGAAGGGCATTTGCTTCCGGCGCTGAGGACAGTTCACATCTACCCTAATGCGGTCGTACTCGGTCCTGTCCCACTTATGGTGCCCGTGGCCCCAGCTGGACGAGGAGGCGCCAATCGCGCAGGAATTCAGCAGCAAGGAAGGCCTGTCGAAGGCAGCGTCGGCGGCGACAAAGAGGCGTTTGAGGGCACCTCAGGAGCGGCAGACGACGCCAAACATTGCTCTCTGAGAGTGATGCCACCGAAGGGACTCAGTTTAGGTGGGAGGTGTTGATGGATGGCGGTGTCACACCTCCAGCGAAAGATGATCGAGTCTTAATTAGATTTTCTTAAAAATTGCCCATATTTTAAGCCTTTAAATGAATAATATTTTTTATTTTTCATATATTATTTTTTACGCATTGTGTAAATATGAAGGACAAAATTTATTTTATTTTCGTGATTTATTGGACTTTCTCCGATGAATTTATACATCACTAATGACTAATATAAATTTCATATGCCATAAACTGTTATATAGATGAACTCGCCATCCTGTCTAATAATGCCCTCACATTTTTGATTTATTAAGGGGAAATCTGGTTTTGCCTCCCTTTCACTAAACTTTCAGAATTATACTCAAATAAAATTAAGATTTTAAGCAAAAGAAAATGACGTTTCGATATGCTCACTTTCATCTACTATTTCTTCTGTGGATCTTCACCGCACACAATTCATGAAAAGCATGACAAATTTGACAGTAAAATGACACGAATAGTGCGACAAATTTCGCACGGTGTTCATTTTGGTATTATAACTTTTCAAACGATCATCTAAATGACATACACTTAAAAACAAACAAATTCGATTGAGTTACGTGGACTACTTCACTTCAACATGGCTAGTTCACAAGGTGGCAAAATTGCAGCACGCACTTTCTTTTATGAGCTTAAACCTGCTCTTAATTTTTTTTTTAAAGTCCATAATGTGACATCCCAAATTTTCGATTCTGCTTTCTTCTAATTGAATCGGGCGTTTCATTGACGTGTTGATAGGGCTATTCTCAGAACTGATCATTCTTGAGATAACTAGTCTATTTGGGGAAATTATTATGAATTTTAAGGCAACAGACTTGAGAATTCGACCAGGAATCGGCCTCTCGACCGTGTCCATCTTTAGAGGCCATTACGGCACAGTTAAAAATCGATTTGAAATCAGAAATAGACTGGATCGACAGTGATGTGTGGCTAATCGTGGGTGACACCACTAAATTAGAAAATTTATGTCGATCGGCACTACACTGATTTTCTTATTGTTTTGGTACCCTGTGTTCGTATTTGGATCCTCGGGATTTTCACGACAACTGAGAGTCGTCAATGAGTCGAGTGGGTTCATAGTGGCTCGAAGAAAATCGACCACGAGTCAATTGCACTTAAAATATTTGAAAGTTACCCGATAGGCTAGGTTACGCTACAAACGCGTCGAATAGAAATTAACCGTCAATTCGAGTCCGATTTCAGAAATTGAAGTTTCGGCCATGTCACAATTAATTCTAGGAGTGTCGACTCAGTCTCAGAAGATTTTTTCTGACACGCGACACTTTTTGGGAAAAAGTCGTCGCCGAGTCGTTTCTGTGCAGAAAAAGTCAGTGATTATTTTTTATAGCAAAATTGGGAAGCAAGATAGATATATGGGTGAGGAAAAATATTGAGATGGTCGATGGATGACCGATTGATTTTATGGAGGCCAATTGAGATAGGATTGAAGTGGATCAAGCCACCAATTGAAGACAATTCTTGCAAAATTCGTAACTCTCCCTTCCCCTAGCCAAATGGACCAAAAGTGAAGTCATGAGAGGTGTTGGTGTGGATCAATGGAGGCCAAGGGATCTTACTTGGCCTAGGATGAATCTTGGAGAAGCAAGATTGGAAAATATCAAGCCAAGGCCCCCACCTCAACTCTATCTCATCTCTCTCATCTCTTTCATCTCTCTTATCTCTTCCCTCACCTCTATCCTCTCCATCTCTCTCTCCTCTCTACCATCCAAGACCCTCTCCTCTTCATTTTTAAAGCCCTCAAGCCAACAAGAAGACCAGCAGAAGGAGCTGCAGCCGTCGCACGCCTCCACCCGCGCCACCGCCGGTTCCTGCTCCAGCCGACCTTTCGACAAAGATTCGAGTCAAAAGTGGTCTTCCCGGATGAACCAGAAAACGAGCCACATATCAACGCGAAGAGGACATCCATACCGTTCCAAAAAGCCCAAAATCACCCCAAACGGAGCCGCCGTTCGTTCCGTACGGCTGCCGGAGTCCGCCGCTCGCCGGACCGTCTGGAAGCTGCCCGCCGGTACTGTTTCGCGTTTTCTTGCTGTTTCGCCCCATTTTAGCACTTCATTTGCCCATTCCATCCATCCACAAGATCCCCAAGACCCCCGGGAGTCACCGGTTGCCAACCACCCACTCGCCAGAGCTCCGATCGGCCCGTTTTCGCCGCTGAAGCTGCTGGTCTCCTCTCTGCAGCCCGCAAGCCAAACCCGCGGCCCAACCCAGCAAGGTGTGTCTTCAGCCCAGCCGCAAGGCCAGTTGTCCAGTAAATTTCTTTTTTGGCCCAATTCAAGCTGAAATTCAGCCCACATCAATGGGCCCAGCAGAATTTCAACGGCCCATCTTCAACTGTAAGATCAGCCCATCTTCAGCTTAGTTCAAGTCCAGCAGCAAGTTTTCAAGCCCAGTCCAATAGCCTATCAATTGGAATTTTGAGGCCCAATTTAAGTGAATCAATTGAAGACTGGCCCGCGAAGAAAGCCCATTTGCAGTCAAGCCAAAGCCCAAGAGCAAGCCCAGTCCGAAGCAAGAACAAATCTCAATTGGGCTGAGATTTGTTGGGCCCGAGTCTAAGGCCCAGCTCAAGCCCGCCGGTGTCGCCGAAAATCCGATTTCGGCCGCCGTCGCGTCGCCATCGCGGTGATTCGGTCTCCTCTTTTGCCAAGTGAGTTTTACTCACTAATGCTTTCTTAATTTGTTAATTATACTTAGGGTTGGTTAGATTTAATTAATTGCAATTAGGTGGTTAGATTACTTTAGAGAAATTAAATTAGAGACTTAATGATGCATGTTAGGTGGTTAGAAATAGCCATTAGCTAGTAGACGTGCCATGTTATTTATTGAACGAGTCTCGGTAATTTTCCAGGCTCGTCTCGGCTTCCAATCAGGCATTATGGGCCTAAATTGGATTTTTAGTAATTATTTATTTAATTAATTATTTTTCCGGAAATTCAACCGGGATGGCCGGTGACCGGAATTTCATGCTGATTGTCGTGGTGCAGTCCGTTTATTTAATTGAGCTTCAATTTATATAAAATTGATTTAAATTGTGAATTTTAGGACAAGCTCCTAATTGGTTGATTTCAATTATGTGATAGGAAATGATTGGGTACCGATTGTCAGTATCGACGGTGGAGTGGTGAATCAGTGTAGCATCTAAAAGGGCATGTGGGCTTGGTGACTTGATGCATCACTTTGGTGAACGAGTGCCTGAGAGAATGCACGTGGCCCAGGCATCGTAAAAAGGGCACGTGGGCTCGGTGACTTGATGCATCACTTTGGTGAACGAGTGCTCGAGAGAATGCATGTGGCCCAAGCATCGTAAAAGGGCACGTGGGCTCGGTGAATTGATGCATCACTTTGGTGAACGAGTGCCAGAGAGAATGCACGTGGGCCCAGGGAATTAAGTGAAGCATCTTGGAAGAGACACGTTGGCTCGGTGATTTGATGCATCAGTTTGGTGAACTAGTGCCTTAGAAAATGCACGTGTGCTCTATGACATGTAATCGACTAGTTCGATTTGTTATGAGTAGTTGGGTGCCTATTATGAATTATACTGATTTGCAGGTGGAATGCGAGGCCAAGGTAAGTCCCTCGACTGTACGTGTTTAGGCAGCCCATAGTGTATTGGCTTACTAATCGAGTCTTAGGGGGTAGAACTCGCTAAGACGTGGTCTCATTGGTTATTGAATAACCATTTCAGGACCTTGAGTAAGAGCTGAAGAGGAGGAACCTGAGAAGGAGAGCACTAACGAGGATCCTGAGGAGGAAAAAGATTTTTGAAGAAGAAGGTGATCCAGAGAGGGATTTGAATACAACCCGGATGTGGATTGAGATTCCATCCCTTTTATGAACCCTGTCTTAGTGTAGATAGGTGTGAGACTTTTATGCTGTAAATAAAAGTATGGTTGTGAATTTCAATATGAAAAATATGGCCTACTTTTCTATCCCATTGTTTTATTGTCTGGGGATTCTTAACTGCTTCCGCATGCGCATAATAAATTTAAAGGGTCGGCGATACATAGTCCTAGGATATCGCATTTTAATATCGACCAAGGTAAGGGATGGGCGCGTGCCTGAGGATCGGGGTGTGACACATAAAATCTTCGTCAGTGTTTATTGATCAATCGCATATATTAGTAAAGGATTTTGCAGCCATGTACAAGATGAAAATTTATTGCGAGATGTCATCGTAAGTGCACAAGTTCTGCTAATGAAAGGCAAAATGCAAAAATTGGCGAAATAATGGATTTAAACCTTATCAGGCTACTTTAGAGCTTTAAGAGAGAATGCGGTGATTGAACTTCTATAAGCATCCATCCAAGCTTTCCTCTTCTTCACTCATTTTTTCTAATTGCTCAATACAAAGTACTTTGAGTTAGTGGAATAGCACAATCCATCACTCCAATCAAGGCCCTAGCAATACAAATCTATTAGGTGAAATGCTGTCACTTGAACCAATCGATTCGATGAGTATTAAGCGACTCGGTTTTTTTATTTATATAGTTGCTTATCTAAATGATAAAAAAGAATTATTCAACAATGAAAGATGTCCTATTCTACCATATCTATCATACTCGGATATTTGCCAAATATTTAAAAGTCTTCTGCATTTTATAATGCAATGGCAAATGAAATGACACGCAAATCTTTGTGATCTATTCTTGAGTGTGATTTTTATTTCAATAAAGCAATTTGGAATTTATAACTTCTCATGCATAAGGATGATCACTCACACACGAAATAAAGATTTTTATTCCCAAGATCATAATTTTTACTCAAAATTATATATAAATAACTAATGTTCTTTTATAGAATTTACAAATGTCCGATATGCATATATAAATTTTAGTTTCTAAATCTTGCAATACTAATCAATTATCGATTCATGAATAATTACTTTAAGATTTCGATTAACGACGCGTATCTCGATTTATGATTACTTTGCTTAAACTGCCAAGTGCCATTAAAGGATATAAGAAGAATTGATATATTTTATTACTAAATAATTTATTATCCTATTTTGAAAGCCATAATAGTCTCTCAATCAACACAAAATGAGCAAGTAGCGAATGCTTGGAGGTGCGAGACGACTTCCTTATGCCACTTCTCTTTCTTTCTTCATGGTATCTAGCGAAACGACAATTCGATTCCCTAGTTGCCAAAGATTTGGGATAGAACTTACCCACAAGTTCGTGTCAAATTAATCTAGCCTTTGTGTACCTCAACTTAGATTATGTGGTCGGATTGCACACAATATTAAGTTGGAAATAAAGTGCTGAAACTCTTCGCTTACTTAACTAATTCGCAGAAAGTGTGGCGTCTTTTCTTCTGAATTTCTCCTTTTCATTACAAAAAATTCGAAGAACTTCCCTCATGCTGCAATTACTTTGTGCCGTATCTAGTTCTAATATCATAAGTTTGCTTCTTAAATTTTCATTGGGTTTTTCATATAACGCTAATTCTACATCACCATAAACGAGTTGTTGCATTGGTCGATAATGTTTAAGCTAGCCCAACGTGCTTTAGATGTAAGGCGCACATGACCTGCAACCAAAGCAGACAATATGACGTGCTATGGACATCGGTGGGGTTGCCCCAATCAAGTATTAGAACTAGGGTGGGATACGAGTGTCAGATATGCCTCTTATCCCCATCACCAATGTATTGGTTCTTCTGCAGATATATTGCCCCCGTGAAATCTCAAACTAGCATGACATGTTTTAAAGTCCCGCTCATGTGGGTTAGCCACAACTAAAACGGCCAATATCATTCTTACACCTTGCCCAGATGGACCCTACTTATAGTTTTCATGTTAGACAACAAATTATCCCTATAATTATTTAAAAATTTAAATTAATTTTTAAAAATATTTTTCTATTCTATGATCTCTTAAAATAGCATGTATTTTTGCTTCAACTTAAAATAAATTTCTCTCCTGATCACAGAAGTTAGATTTTTGGTCAGGTTGCTAAGCTTTGATTTCAATCTCCAAAGTACTAAACTTCAAACTTTAAACAACAATATTGCTTGCATTATTCACATTTGCATGGGTCATCGCGCAAGACCTGATCACGTGACTTCTTTATGACCCGCCATGGATTGATGCACACAAGGTCACTCTTTGTCCCACAATGCCTCCATGGACAAGTGTGCGTAGGATCGTCTCTTACAGATTTTGATCAATCATTCATAAGGATAGAAAGTCGATCACGATCGGCAAATCGAGAATATCCACGGGTTGAAAGGAAACAAATATGATGGAGGGAAATGAAGACGATGGAATTGACTCTCTTGATATTTACTTTCCACCGATTCCTCCATGATGGCACCTCCAAGATCTTAAAGCAAACAATTCTCGGAGGAAAGGATAAAAAGAGATGGAAAGAATATGAATCTGATTCGGAGGATTCAGTGGAGTATCGGCAAGAGATTAATACTCATGGAACGAGCTCACCGACGGTGAATGAATTTGGATGCTTTCACGTGAAAATGAGCAAAAGCTAACAAGGAAACAAAATATTTGATGCGCTAATTTGGAAGTGAATTAGCAGCCAATTCTCAGTGACAGATCAAAGCCAAAATTTAGCGATTCTCCGAGAATCGTCAATCGGCTCAGTGGATCCTGACTTTCCAATGATACGTGGTAGAATTTTTACTATAAAAGGAGGACGTATGAAGACACCTTTAATCATCTCATGTCCACTATCTTGAGAATCCTTCAATTGGACCATGGTGTCGGCCCTCGCAGTCCTCTCGACATCCTAAGTTCATCTCGCTTTATGGACATTGATGACAAGCATAAAGCTAAGTCAAGCATTTTTATTTTTATTTTTATTTGATTGTGTGCGATTCCATTTCGTTAATTAAATTTTTATTTGTGTTTTCCTTTCTTGTCCAGATTAAGCTCCTGCAAGAAAAAGAAAAGGAAGAATAGAGAACCAACAATAATTTCTATTGTATACAAGGATCCTCTTATCGACATTCGTCCCCTTTCGGCATGCCACCAGCGACTCGGCCGACGAGCCCACCAATCTGTTGTGGCCCAAGTGCAACGGCTCTTCAACCGTTGACTAGTATTATTCCAGCTTCGCGAGTCCTAGTTTCCTCAAGGAAACTCCATCACCAACCTGCATAGTGGTCCTCACGTTGCCTGGGGTTCATCTTCATTTGTCTCGTGCGAGTCATCGCGGTTCGATTGTTTTCCTACATCAACCAGGGCATATTAGGTTTTCGAACCTTTAGACACAAAGGTCGGACTAAATTATTGTCTTGGTCGGTTCGCTATGTTGATTGGATTAATGATTGGCTTGATTCAATATGCCAATGAGGTGATAAATCAATGTGTATTTCAAGGCATCATTTGTTATTGCACGCCATTTAGAATTAGTGATCACGTCATGTGGATACAATTAATCGATAATCGTATCTCATGTATTATTGACATTGTATATCATAAAATGAAAATTATAATTAAAAAAAAGGGTTAGAATTGCATCTTAGGTTGAGCGATGAATATTATTTTCCTCTTAATTTCTTTTTTATAATGGTTGGTTTGATTTAGTTTCCATTTCGAGTTCATGCAAACAATTTATGGGATGGATGCTTCATCTTATTCAGGAAACTTACTCTGGAATTAGCCATATATAATGGTAAATGATGGATTTTTCTTACATTGTTCAGTTATCTAAATCCGTGGCATGCAAGATGGATTTTTCTTACATTGTTCAGTTATCTAAATCCGTGGCATGCAAGAAATCATAAGGAAGTACTACTGCCATAAGGGGCTCAAACTGTGGAGCACAATGAACGGGTTTATTTGCATGGGAATGTCTCGCTCTCCCTATGCAATTTTATGCAAAAGACAATGGCTAATTATTTTCGTACGTTGCCAAGCACTGTTTCACAGGAACATCTTCAGAATGAGCTGAGGAGGATACGAAGGGAAACGTGTAACCTTCACCGCTAGTGATTTGACCAACATGCAACTCGAGGACTTTGATCAGATGGAGCAGCAACTTGAGTGCTCCATCAACAAGGTCCGCACAAGGAAGGTAAAGGTTCTTTGCAATGACGAATATTGTCGTGCGATTTTTCTAATGTAACCATTGTTTTTGTCAGTTTGAAGCAATAGCATGTGCCCAGCACACGATACCGCCTTTCACATTAATTATATTGTTCATAAGATTTTTCTAGACATCGAACGAGAACACGTCAACGATTAACCTCTGGAGGAAGAGCGTCATGGTTAGAGTTTGAAAGACTCGAATCAAAGCCAAAAGGGTAGCATAATGATGGAAAACTACATGTAATAGTCTGCTTTTGCATTTAGATTTGCTCGCTATTCAAAGCACGCAGTTTTTCCATTATGTCACGGCACACACCACACTCTCACGAATGAATTTACAATATGCACTTTTTTCACTTAATCAGCACAAGCTAATCACATGAAGGGTTATAAGTGCTTATTTATGAAATGCTGTTAACTTAATCGGTCCGTGCGATCCACTCATGATGTTGTTCAAATTGTTGATCCATGTATGTTAATCAAACCATCTCCCTGATTTCCAGGTATTATTCAGTTTGAGCTGATGCAATAGCAGATAGACAATATGCGGAGAAAGGTATGACTATCCTCTCTCTAAATTTAAGTTTACATGCATTTCTTTTTTGGTTTTATATCAAGAAGGGATCAAGGTTTCATGCATTTGTGACCATGGTTACAATGTCTAGGAGAAAATGCTGCAGAATGAAAACGATCAAATATATCATCTGGTGAGTTAAAATGCCACTAGCTACATGCTTGCACAGCTGTTATGCAATGGAACTTAAGTGAAAGATGTTTGGTTCGGTTGACTAACTTCAAAACTTGAAACAATTTTGAGGACATTTTTCCCTTTTTTCCCCTCTTCCTTAGCAATGGGAAGAGGTCAGACTAGCTAGGGCTCCGGCTTATACATATCTTGATGGTGCTTTTGCATAGCAGCTTTGCAAGTATTTTGGTAGTGACATCTTAACTCACCAAATGCTATATTTGATCGTTTTCATCCTGCAACATTTTCTCTTGGATATTGTAACCATGGTCACAAATGTATGAAACTTTGATCCCTTCTTGATATAAAACAAAACAGAAATGCGTGTAAACTTAAATTTACTTTGGAAGAGAGAGGGCAGTCATACCTTTCTCCACAGATTGTCTATTTGCTGTTGCATCAGCTCAAACTAAAGAATACCCGAAAATCAAGGACACGGTTAGATTAGCGTACGTGGATCAACAATTTGAACAACATCGTAAGTGGATCGCACAGACTGATTAGGTTAATAGCATTTCATAAACAAGCACTTATAACTCGTCGACTGATTAGCTTGGTGCTGATTAAAAGAAAAAAGATGAGACTGTATATTCATTCATGATAGTGTTGTGTCTGCCGCGACACAATGGAAAAACAGTGCACTTGGAATAATCTAAATGCAAAAGCAGCTAATTGCATGTAGTTTTTAGTTATTATGCTACCCTTTTGCCTTTGATTTTTTTTTTCCCGAGCTCTTTCGAACTTTGACCATCACACTCTTCCTCCAGATGTTAACTACCGATGTGTTCTCCTTCGATGTCTAGAAAATATCTTCCGAACAGTATAATTTATGCGAAAGGTGGTACGGTATGGTCAGCACATGCTATTGCTTCTAACTTACAAAACCAGTGGTTACATTAGAAAAATCACACAAGAATATTCGTCATTACGAAGAACCATTACCTTCCTTGTGTACACCTTGTTGATGGAGCACTCAAGTTGCAGCTTCATCTAATCGAAGTCCTCGAGTCGTGTGTCGGTCGGATCATCAGTGGTGTATCCCTGCACGCTCAGTTGAAGGTTATGCGTTTCCCTTCGTATCCTCCTCAGCTCATTCTAAAGTTGTTCCTGCGAAACCATGTTTGGCGACATACAAAGATGATTAGCCATTGTCTTTTCCATAAAATTCTATAGGGAGAACGAGACATTCCCATGCAAATATACCTGTCCGTTGTGCTCCACAGTTTGAGTCCCCTTATGCCCATGGTACTTCCTTATCATTTCTTGCATGCTATGAATTCAGATAACCGAACAATGTAAGAAAGATCCATCATTCACCACTATAAATGGCTAATTCCATAGTAAGTTTGTTGAATAAGATGAAGTATCCATCCCATAAATTGTTCACATGATCTCAAAATGGAAACTAAATCAAACCAAGCATTATAGAAATGACATTAAAAGGAAAATAATATTCATCACTCGAATTGTGTAACGAATTCTTATAGTTTGCATTTTAGAGTAAATTCATGGTTTCCTTTAGATCATTCATACATGTTAATTACATACATGCATTATTTTAGAGATTAAACAATGTTCCCGTTCCTTTAGACCTTTATGGCCATTTGTCTTCTGCTAGATAATAAACAAGAACTATCAAAAATTAGAATTATAGAGCCACATATAGATCGCATATTAGCTAATCATTATATCATACATAACATTCATGCGTTATGTTTGCATATTTTTCTAAAGTAATAGTTTGCAGAAACCTCGTGGCAATGGATGGGGATACATTTGCTTAGTGCATCCAGGTTCTTAAATTTTTTCTGTAATCTATTTACTGTATTAATTATTGTGTGTTATTTTGTTGAGTGCGCGCTCGTGTGATCACCCCCTCACATGTTAACGGCAAAGGGTAAAAATGGACAAAGACTGCATGTAAAACTTTTTCGAAATAAAGAGAGAAGGTACTGAAAGGGCATTGCATTAATCTAGCGAAACAAAATTCTTTTACCCATCCCATATTTTACTTGGGTGTCTAATCGACCCGTGATCGATTAGTGGCGGGTCCAACAGGTAAGTTTAATCACTTGTTGAATTGAGTACCAAGTTGCGATTGATAAGGCTTGGGAAAGTCCGTGCTAAACACGAGCGATGGTCTCGTGAGAGGAACCTTCATTCCTGTTTAGTAATCCATTAACTTTCCCCCAAGTGATCCACCTCCTGGAAGGTCATGACAGTGGACGATGTTTTTGGCCATTGATCAACAAGTGAGACTAAAAGCGCGCTGGCAACAAGAGATTTGTAATGGCTAGTTCAGGAGTAGGGCGTGTTAGAGAAAGAATAATATTCTAATCCTTGACTTCTAATATTGTTCCCGTTCAACTAGAAGCTGAAGATTGTAGGATATACCCGTCGGAATGGAGTGTGCTTGAAAATGTTTTGAGACAATCGTAAGTGGTAGCTTTGCAAAAAACGAAGAAGCCTCGAAATAGGGCGAATTCGTTCTACGCTTCCAAAGGAGACGGGTGTGGAACCTCCATTGTCATACGTAGAATGGAAGGGATGTAGCTCTTCGCTCAAAAAAGGTGCAATTGTCACCAGTTGGAGATTAGTTTCTTTTCTCTTCTTGGCTAGAGCAATATGTGCTCCAATAGTGAAGACATCCGCTACGCTCATATTTCTTTTGTTCTTTATATGTAACTAGCTGTGTCGGAAGCATTTAGAGTAATCACGATAAGCATCACGCGAAGAAGCATCTAAACTTGCAGTAGGAGGACAACTATGCAAATTGACATTGGCCATAACCCCAATTCTTCACCAAAAAATTAGAGATGATCAGAGAGGCAGAAGCACATGCAATACACAAATTTGCTCCCAAGTAAACGAGCCACAAATTGAAAATCCCCGAACAGAAATACAATAGCGAAACCTTTTTGGCCATTTCCTGCCCAATAATTAACTCGTCAAGCTTCTTGCAAAGCTCCTTTGGCATCAGCATCGGCAAGTCCCTCCCCAACCTTCATCTTTCTCCTCCGCAACCGCCACACCAACCTGCCGTTTCACCACAACCTTCACTATTCGCACACGAGGCATTTCGACACCTCTCCATGTCCTTAGCAGAGACCCGGCCGATATTGGCGAAGCTCCCCTGTACTGGCTCCAGATTTGGAAGGCCTGAAGCAGAAGGCGGTCCGGCAGCAGGGCAGAGGTTGAGGGTCAGGTAAATGCCCGGCTCTCGGTTGGTAATGGAGAGGGGTGGTTGGAGAAGAGGGAGGGCATTTGCTTCCGGCGCTGAGGACAGTTCACGTCTACCCTAATGCGGTCGTACTCGGTCCTGTCCCACTTATGGTGCCCGTGGCCCCAGCTGGACGAGGAGGCGCCAATCGCGCAGGAATTCAGCAGCAAGGAAGGCCTGTCGAAGGCGGCGTCTGCGGCGACAAAGAGGCGTTTGAGGGCACCTCAGGAGTGGCGGACGACGCCAAACATTGCTCTCTGAGAGTGATGCCACCGAAGGGACTCAGTTTAGGTGGGAGGTGTTGATGGATGGCGGTGTCACACCTCCAGCGAAAGATGATCGAGTCTTAATTAGATTTTCTTAAAAATTGCCCATAATTTAAGCCTTTAAATGAATAATATTTTTTTATTTTTCATATATTATTTTTTACGCATTGTGTAAATATGAAGCACAAAATTTATTTTATTTTCGTGATTTATTGGACTTTCTCCGATGAATTTATACATCATTAATGACTAATATAAAATTCATATGCCATATACTGTTATATAGATGAACTCGCCATCCTGTCTAATATTGCCCTCACATTTTTGATATATTAAGGGGAAATCTGGTTTTGCCTCCCTTTCACTAAACTTTCAGAATTATACTCAAATAAAATTAAGAATTTAAGCAAAAGAAAATGACGTTTCGATATGCTCACTTTCATCTACTGTTTCTTCTGTGGATCTTCACCGCACACAATTCTTTTTTGTTATGACGCGGCACTCACTTGCGATGGAAGGAACGCTTTCTCGCCACCACCTAGTCCAGTGCCATTGCCAGAAGAACCGGTTACTCCCCCCGATGCTCCGCCGGTACCTCAACCGGTTGTTATACCCCAATTGGCCCAGCCTCTTATCGGGGATGACAGCCGAAGGAGCCTCCTTTATAACAGGTACCGCATACACCCATAGGTAAACTACTTACTGTCCCTTAAGTCAAGAGTTAGTAGTACTATCAGCAAAGGATATCGTAACTATGGTGAATACATTTTTCTTGCGTGCCACGTACCCGGAATGCGAACTAAGCAAGAAGATGTGAACTAAGCCCAGGGGATGATCTCGGATTGAAAGCCCAAGGCATGATCCTGAATTGAAGGTCTGGAATTGAGGACATAGGGCGGAGACATACCAGGCTTAATAAAGACTAAAGACCATTGGACGACCGGAAAATAGCACTGAACAAGCAGGGGCTAAAAGCTTCTTCTACCCAATCTTCTCCCATAGGCTCATAAGAGGGACCCCTTTGAGAAATAACAAAAAATTCAACTATCAAAGCCATTGCAGGTGACTTTGAAAGGCTACAGAAGAAACTTGCTACTTTTGATTTCACTCGTCGCTACTTCTTACCCCTCTATGAAAAAAAAAAAAAAAAAAACACTACTAGGAGCCTATTCTTTGAACCTGAAAGATTAGATATCTAGCATTTCTATTATTAGTAAGCCTTTGTTTGAAAGATGTTGATGCATTTTTGGTGATGGTAGAGCCCTTTTATTTTACTAGTAAGGCTCGTAAGTGAGATTTAGGTCCTTAGCTAGCCCATTTTTTTTTAGACATCTAGGGGTAGGAATTGCTCCTTTCGCGTCAATTCCTTGGACAAAATCAGTATGACAAGCCCACCAATCTCACTGTGGATAAGAACCAGATTGACGAAGGAATGGTTCACATATGTCTCGACTTCGCTCGCTATGGATAGCATTTTTTTCAGGTAAATTGGAGTACCGGAGTTTTTAGAGAAAAACCAGCGTGGTTGTTGTGAGGACCTAACTCACTACCAAAGCCGCCCCAAACGGCATCATCATATTCCCAGTATGACAAGCCCACCAATCTCACTGTACTATAAGTACTGATGCTTCTTTATTGCTATTACTATTACTATGGTGAGTTTGTACAGATGCGGGAGCGACTATGACTTTGGCGATCTGAAACTTTTTCAAAAGCTAGTCCCAGAATCACCACTTCCGCAACTGGACTCTCCAATTCCAATTGATCCAAAGTCTACGAAAGCAAATTGGAGACATTGAAAACTCGCTACTGACATTCACATTCACCTTTTGTCATAGGCCTATGCGAACACTGATAGATCCACTAGAAAAGAAAGAGCTAAAGAGAGTTGCTTACTACGAAAAGCAAGGTCATTTTCATTCCCACAGTCGGCTTACCAGGGAATTAAAGACTTCAGTAAACCTGCTGGCCTTGTTTTAAGTAATCCTCACGAATAGCTCCTGTTCTTTCTTCCGTTCCACTGCATTCTTGATGCGGGTAGCCAAGTGTGAAGCAGACTTAATCATCTCATCAAGTTAAGGCGCATTAGCTAGGCCCTTTTCTTGTGGGAGTGATAACGCGCGCCCTGTAGTTTTTTTTTCTTCGCTTGCTTTGCAGTATGAGCCTCATACAGAGCCGCGCCCTTTTGATATTATGAGAAGAAGAGGGGCCGCCCTCTTTTCTTTTCCGTACCAATCCTTTCCTTATTTACTAGTACATATTTTTGGGGGTGTATAGCTCAGTTGGTAGAGCATTGGGCTTTTAACCTAATGGTCGCAGATTCAAGTCCTGCTATACCCAAACTACCTTATTGGAATGCCTTTAACTTCGCGGAGACATCTATATCAATAAAGATAAAAAAAAAAAAAAATGAATTTTTCTGTTAAATCCTTTTATGAGGCATTCACTTACTCAGCCGATAATTCATTTCCATGGCTATTTGGAAGCTAAACTCTAACACCCCTAAAAAGGTTGCCATTTTTGCATGTGAAGCTTCTTAGGAGCAATTTGAACTGGTGAAAATCTTAGAAGGGGGTAAGGTGTATATTAATTGGTGTTTTATGGGCAAGCAAGAAGGTGAAAGTACTAACCACTTGTTGCTACAGTCTAGTGTGACCAGAGAGCTTTGAGAGTTGCTACTATGTGTGGTGTTCAATAGGTCATGCCGTACTTGGTGAAAGAAGTTTTTCTAAGCTGCTTTCTTTATAAGAAAATGAGGAAAACTAACAGGATATGGAGAACACCACCCATTTGCTTGTTTTGGTGCGTCTAGCTGGTCTTCTTGCCTATATTTAAAAGCGTATGAATTTGGTCTTTCACATGCTTACGTAGGCATTCCGGTGCCATTGAATTATCTGGGAGTGATAGGGCTTCTCGCCAAGTGGAGCTCTCGGCAAAGGCTACCTGCCCTTGATCAGCGGCCGTCGGTGCTAGTGCCTGTGACAGCGCCTCCGAAGCCACCCCAGACGGCATCATCATATTCCCAATATATGGCGCCGCTTTGGTAGTGAGTAAGGTCCTCACAACAAAAGCAATTCCCAAGGGAGAATTATTCAACTTTGCTGGTTGACGAACGTTGTGGTTGATAAGCTGAACTCCTATAGGCAGCTAATGAATCCCCATCTTTTGAATTGACCCCCATGGTTAACGAAGTAGCTCGCCTAAAAGGAGAGGAGCAACTTTAACAAGAGGAGCTACTCTTTACTTCGATAAAGAAAGAGCTTTATAAAAAGAGTTGCTTACTACGAAAAGCAAGATGCCGGCCCCACAAGTCTGATTTTATTGATCACTAGTCCTTACTCTCAATTACTGATTCAAGAAAGAATACTGAGACAGCCCTTCCCTTGCCGGTCTACTGCCCGTTGGCTTTACATTGCTAAGGAATCCGTAATTGACAGCAAGAGCTAAGAATCAATAAAAGGAAAATACCAATTAGATTAGAAATGTTCGCTCCTATGGGAGTCGTACCCACCACATAGGCTTTTTCCTTGTTCTACCGAGATGAACTAAAGAGAGGTAACCCTTAAATCTTTGAAAGCATCTCTGAGCTCGGTCAAAGAAAAATATAATTCGAAATGCTCAACCGGTTGATGGTGAAGTACCCAGCATAAGGTAAGGCGGGGAAAGACCACAAGAAGCTAGAGAAGGGACAGACCTCGTCAACGTAGTTTTCTTATTCACTTTCTTTCGGAAAGAAGGCTTGGCTCCGAAAGATGACCTGATGGAGGAAGACTTGAAGGTTGGTGAGTCAAGCAGTCAGACCCAGAGCCAAAGTTTCAAGTTCAGTTAGGTAACTTACCTGATAAGGTGGATTGCAAGATGATCCTAACTTTGCCAAGAGAGTTCATGGCAAAAAGGAATTTTTCTGTTAAATCCCGTTATGAGGCATAGTGAGCGAAGTCGAGACATATGTGAAGCATTCCTTTCACTTTTCCCAAACTCTTTCTGGCGGAACCTTCCAAGTTTTTAGAGAAAAACCACGCTGAATTTTTGCGATATTTTGAAACAACTTGTTTCATCAAAGCAGCGAAACCTCAAGATACTTTCTTCTGCGAGTCTGAGACTTGACTTCTGTGACTACTCGACTTTTGCAAGTCCTCATCTCAACAAAATCTCCTTAAAGTCTCCTCTATCTCAGAATCTATTCTAAAAGAAAAAGAATCTACCAATAGCCCTATAATGGATAGAGTTACATAGTGCCACCCAGGTTTGAAACCCACTCTTTAGAAGTTTATATGCACGGATGCATGTGTCATCACCTCATTAGTCGGAGGTCCAGGGGGTCCAACAAAAAAAAAAATCTTCTTCTTTTTTTATATTTAGATTATTAGTTATTCTTAGAATAAAGAAAGAGTAGAAAGAAAGGGTACGCTCTCTAGAAGATTTGCTCAGGGCTGTTCACTTTCACTTGGTGGCCTAGTATCTTGAAACTTCTTTGCTTGCGAGGGTAGGAGTGGAAACGTCTGACTGAGCGCTTCGCGAAAGAATCGTGTGGCGCAGTGAAAGGTTTCCCATTGGGCTTTCTGGCCCTCCTGGTCTTCACCTAATTGTGGAAGGGGGGTGAGTGGATACTCAACTCTCTCTCGCATGCCTTTCTTCAACTTGTTCCTCTTCGTCTATTCGGGACGAGGTAGGCAGCCCATATACATGAAGAGAAGAAGAGAGGGGGGAGTTCCTTGATATTAAGGTGTTAAGGCGGTCGAAGAAGGTCACAAGTGGAAGCAACCGATGCTTTGGTCATTCGGTTGACTCCTTCTTTGTCGGTTCGTGCTTGCTGTCATCTTTGGCAAAAGCAGGGGTTTCGGCCAATTTACCTACTATTGGATTTGAACCAATGACTCTCGCCGTATGAAAGCAATACTCTAACCGCTGAGTCAAGTAGGTCAAGCTGAGTCAAGTTAGAGAAAATAGACCCCTATAAGAGAAAGCCATGCAACCAGAGTTCTTGGTGGTGAATAGGAGTTGTATTGTATAATGCTACAGGACTAAAAAATTCAATTAATGAATGAAGTGCGGTTTCACTCGTTTTCCTTTCCGTCCCGATGAGATCTGGTTCTCAAAACGAGTTCAGACTCAGATGAGTATATCTTGACAGGAAACTGTTGGATGAAATCCCTTAAAGTATTTTGAAGTTGACAAAACAAGTTTATCATTCTAGTCTGAGGACTTACAGATTCTGTTGACAAAGTCTGAAGAACAAAATCTGAAGAACAAAGTCTGAAGAACAAAGTCTCGAAGATCAAAGTCCGAAGCTAGCAAGACTCAAGACTTATATTTCAAAGTCTACTCACATGGACAGTTCCGGGACGACGTTTATTCCGATCTTATACGATCTTTATTCTAACAGCTAGTGGATATCTTTCTACCGGATTTAGCACTAAACGATCTAAGCTTTATATGGAATAAGTTTGGATTCCTTGACGACTTCGCAACTTATATTTGGAAGGATCTACTTATGGAAACCGAGATCCCGATTGTATGGGCGAGCGGGATTGATGGGCTATCAACACTTACCTTAAAGAGCTCGAGATCTCTAATTGATTCTGTCCAACGGGTTGATTGGAAGAACTTCTTTAGAAGGTGCCAACGGTATTGAAGGCATGAAGAAGTATATAAGAGAGATGCTCTAGTTGTTGAAGGGTGCGGATAGAAGAATTCCAAAGTCCGAATCTCCTTTTCTGTTTTGCGATATCATTCTTTGAGCGTTACTTGTAATCAAGAAAGAGAGATCATATTGTAGACCTTGAGGAAGTGTAGTAGAGTAATCTACACTTTGTGGACTCAAGAGTGTGAGACTCGTAATCACTCTTATTGATTCTTAGTGAAATCCAGCCAAGAAGGGCTGTCCGTGCGGGGGAGAGTGGACGTAGGCTTGATCTAAGCCGAACCACTATAAACTGGAGTCTTGATTCTCTATCCCTAATCCTTCTATTGTTAACTGTTTTCATTTGCTGCAATCGTTGATTTTAAATTATTTATATCTCTACAGGTTTAGATTGTTAAAATCGCTTTAAACACCTATTCACCCCCTCTAGGTGCTATTACTAGTCCTAACAATTGGTATCGAGCTCGTGTACTTGTTTAAGAAGTGTCTTTACTTCTAAGTAAAAGATCTATGGCTAGTAGCTATGCTATCTACGGGGTTGGTTGAAGGTCAAAGCAATACCAGACCTCCATTCTTTGATGGAAAGGATTACAAAGCATATGGAAAAATAAGATGAAGGCATTCCTAAGATCGAAAGATCCCTTGGAATGGGAAGTGGTTGATAAAGGAATCATTCCTGTTGCCTGCATCGACTCGAGAGAGAGGAAAAGAAACTGCTGTTCCTACTCTTCGACTCAAGAAGAAATCACCAAGAGACAGACTCTTGACGCCAAAGCTATTTACTCTTTATCGTGCTTTATCTCCCACCGAGTATAATAGAATATCTTCTTGTGATACAGCAAAAGAAGTCTGGGATAGGCTTCACATCACCTATGAAGGAACCGATCGTGTGAAAGAAACGAGGATCAACATTCTTTCGGGACAATATGAAGTCTTTAAGATGAGATCGGGAGAATCAATAACAGACATGTTTAGTCGCTTTTACTGAAATTGTGAATGGTCTTGAATATCGGGGACATCCAATCTCGGGACACATGAAGGTTAACAAACTTCTTCGAGGACTCTCAAAAGACTGGAACTACATAAAAACCTCAATAAGAGAGACGCAGAGGATTGCTCCACTTTCTGTAGATGAACTGGTTGGGACTCTTCAATCCTATGAAGTGGAACAAACCAACGAAGAGGAAGACTCAAAAGGTAAGAAATCTATTGCCTTAAAGTCTAATGACTATTCCGATGTTACGAGACTCAAGAAGATCTAGATGATGAAGAACGGCACTCATGATAAAGAGATTCAGAAAGTTGAACGAAAAGGAAGGAAATTCAATTGGAAGAAACAAAATTCTCAAAGGTTTCAAAACAGTCAACAGAGGAAGATGATTCTACTAAAGAAGTAACTTGCTTTGAATGCAAGAAAAGGGACACATCGACCTAACCGTCCTCTCGTTAAAGAAGAGAAAAGGAAAGACCGAGAAAAACAGGAAGGCACTCAAAGCGAGAGACTTGGAGTGATACGAGAATGTGAAAAAGTGACGATGATTATGCCAATATATGTTTAATGGCAAAATCAAACTCGACTCGAGACCTTGATTCGATACTGAGACTCGGACAAATGAACTCGAGGTTGGTAACCTGAAAATTCCTGTTAAGGTTTCTAAATATATTGATGAACTTTGTCTTAGTCTGAAAACCTCTCTTAAGAGGATCTCCGAATTAAAAAAGGAAAATTCTGCTTTGAAGCAACAGGACAAACTTATGAAAGAAAAGTTTGAAAAGCTGGAAAAAGATTTTGTTCTTTGTGAAAGAAAACTCAGACATTATTTCAAATGAAAATAATCTTTTGAAAAATGATATGACAAAAATATCAAAAAGATTTTCAAATGGCTCTGAAAAGTTGGATAAAATTCTTTCGATACAAAGACCATACTTTGATAAGTTAGGTCTTGGTATGACTTCTGAAACTATTCCGCTAATTGATTTTCCAAAGGTAAAGGAAAGAATCAAACAGAGACCAGCCAGAGCTGTTTATAAGAATCATTTTAAAGTGTTTGCAAAACCCGTTGGTAGAAATGCTTTGAAATGTTCCAAGTGTAAAAGCTCGAACATTTTGAGAAAGAATGTCCTTTGGTTTGGAGACGTTAAAAAGAGCCGGGCTAAGACTGTCTATTGTTCTAACACTTCGGACCCAAGATGGTATGGGTACCAAAAAGAGCTTGATTTCTGTTAATTGCAGGTTACTATCAAAAAGAAGATTAAATGGTATCTTGATAGTGGCTGCTCAAGACATATGACTGGAGACTCAAGCTGCTTCATAAAACTTATCTAGATAGACGGAGGAAAAGTTTCCTTTGGCGGTAACAACAAAGGAAAGATTACCGGTCGAGGAGGAACAGTGAAGATTGGAAGTTTGTCTATCAATAATGTTTCATTAGTTGAAGGATTAAATTACAACTTGCTTAGCATAAGTCGGTTGTGTGATTCTGGTTTCAAGATCAACTTTCAAGAAGAAACGTGCTCGGGAATCGCAAAGACCTTACTCAATCTTTTACCGGTCGAAGACATGGAAATATCTATCTTCCGGATGTGAATCAAGATAGATCACAAAGTGCTTAATATCTGTACAAGATGAAGCAAATCTTTGGCACAAAAAGCTAGGCCATATCAACATGAAGCAGATCAACAAGATCTCTACAAAGAAACTTGTTCGAGGATCGCCCATTCTGAATTATTCAAAGTCTCGATCTATGTACACCATGCATCGGGTAAACAGGTTAGAAACTCTTACAAATCGATAAATAAAGTTTCCACTAACCATGTATTGCAGCTTTTGCACATGGATTTGTTTGGACCTACCGTAACGAAAAGCATTGGTGGTAAAAGGTTCGTCTGGGTAATAGTGGATGACTATTCACGATTTACCTAGGTCTACTTTCTTTCAAGTAAGTCAGAGACTTTCTCTCTCTTTTCAAAGTTTGCTAAAAAGGTGCAGAATGAGAAAGGTCACACTATCTCAAACATTCGTACAGACCATGGAGGTGAGTTTGAAAATCAAGACTTTGCTAAATTCTGTGATGAATTTGGTTTTCAGCATAAATTCTCCTCTCCATATACACCAGAACAGAATGGGGTTGTGGAAAGGAAGAATAGGTCTTTACAAGAAATGGCAAGAACACTTTTAATTGGAAATAATATTTCTTCTAAGTTTTGGGCTGAAGTCGTTTTTTTTTCTTGCTTGCTATATTATAAACCGTGTGTTTTTAAGGCCAATTCTTGAGAAAACCCCTTATGAAATTTTTAAAGAAAAGAAACCAATAGTTTCTTATTTTCAAGTATTTGGTTGCAAATGTTTTATTCTAAAGAGTGCTAATGATCGTGTTGGTAAGTTTCAAGAGAAATCGATGAAGGATTTTTCTTGGTTACTCAACTACAAGCAAAGCCTACGAGTTTTCAACAAGAAGACTCGACCGTTGAAGAATCAATGAATGTCAAATTTCAAGACTCTCCACAAGTTCAGCAGATACGGATCGAAGATTCAGAATCGCTCCGCATACATCGCTAGACCAAACTCCACCGAAGAAATTACTAAATCAAAATCAGTACAACAAGCTACCGATGAAGAATCTACTCAAGAAGAAGATCAACAATCTATCGACCGACCAAGAATCGGAAGCACAAGTCTAGTCATCCTGAAGAACTCATTATTGGGAACATTAATGAGTGAATTCGAACAAGATCCAAAAGGCGAGAAGAGTCTAGTGCTGTTGCTCTTATTTCTGAAATAGAACCCAAGAATATTGAAGAAGCCTTAGCTAATGAAAGTTGGATTGAAGCAATGCAAGAAGAGCTCAGACAATTCAGTATTAATGACGTATGGGAATTGACTCCCAAACCTAAAGGTAAATCAGTTGTTGGAGCTAAATGGGTTTTCAGAAACAAAGTTGACGAGAAAGGCAAAGTAACGAGAAACAAAGCAAGACTCGTGGCTAAAGGATACACGCAAGAGGAAGGAATAGACTATGATGAGACTTACGCTCCAAAGAGCAAGGTTAGAAGCAATCGACTATTACTTGCTTTTGCTTGCTATAAGAATTTCAGGTTGTTTCAAATGGATGTCAAAAGCGCATTCCCGAATGGATTTATTCAAGAAGAAGTCTACGTAGAACAACCTCCCGGATTTGAAGATTCAAAGAAACCGACTCGTGTTCGACCGAAGAAAGCTTTATATGGATTAAAACAAGCTCCTCGAGCTTGGTATGAAAGGCTAAGTAATTTCTTAATTCATAGTGGCTTTTCTAAAGGTAAGGTAGACACTACTTTGTTCATTAAAAAAGAAGGTAAAAGTTTTCTACTTGTTCAGATTTATGTTGATGACATCATATTTGGATCATCTAATGAGACTTTGTGCAATGAATTTTCTAAGTCTATGCAGGATGAATTCGAGATGAGCATGATGGGTGAACTATCATTTTTCCTTGGTCTTCAAGTCAAACAACTAAAGGAGGGAATATTCATTCATCAAGAGAAGTATGCAAAAGAACTTGTTAAAAAGTTCGGTCTGGAAAACTGCAAGAAGACTGACATACCAATGTCAAGTTCCTTGAAAATAGACAAAGACGAAGCAGGGAAGAAAGTTGATCAAAAACTATACAGGAGTATCATTGGATCACTTCTTTATCTTACTGCATCCAGACCTGACATATTATTTAGTGTTTGCATATGTGCTAGGTTTCAATCTCGATCCTAGAGAATCTCATTTAAGTGCTACTAAACGTATTATTAAATATGTTGCTACTATCGTTAAGATCGGTCTTTGGTATCCCAAAGAATGAGACTTTACACTTCTTGGCTATTCGAGACGCAGATCTTGCAGGTTGCGAGTTGAAAGAAAAAGCACTTCAGGTACTTGTCAATTGCTTGGAAACGGGGGCGTATCTTGGTTTTCAAGGAAACAAAGTACCGTGGCTCTCTCAACGGCTGAAGCGAGTACGTAGCCCTTGGGAGTTGCTGTTCACAAATACCGTGGATAAAACAACAACCGCAAGACTTTGGCATTGAAGACTCTTGCACGAAATTAGATGTGACAACACCAAAGTGCAATCAATCTTACAAAGAATCCTATCCTACATTCAAGAGCAAAACATATTGAGATTCGACATCACTTTATAAGAGATCATGTTCAAAACAAAGAAGTCTTGATACAATTCATAGACTCAAAGAATCAACTGGCAGACATCTTCACAAAGCCACTTGATAAAAGCTTGTTTGAGTCTATTCGCTCAAGACTCAATATTTTATCTCTTGAAGAATGCTGAAGTTCAGACTCAGTAACTAAAGTCTGACAGAGTATCAGACTCAAAGGTTAAAAGACTGAGTATACGAATCGACACGACCGTAAGTCCATTTACTTAAACGAGTCTTATTGATAAGGTAAGATTATCTATCTATTTTAAGTCGGTTATTATTTTTAAGAGAAGTGGTTATCATTTTATTAAGGCAGTTATTTTTCAAAAAGGAAAATTCAAGATTCTCAAAATATACGACGCTTGGTTTTCCCCGTACTGTCATACTTATACATCTCTTCTCCTTCGTTTTCACTTTACTCAAAAAACCCTAGATCAAAAGTTTTCACCGCTTCCGCAATTTTTCTCTCCAAAACTTCTCCGTTTCAAAGTTCCCAACTTTCTTGCGACACAAGTGAAAAAATCTCTCCAAAGAAAAGCACAATGTCGTTTCGGAGGAAGTCTTCCGAATAGCAAACAGGGGACCACAAGGATCCGATGAGGGTCCTACGCATTTTGATCTCACCGAGGAAAGCGACATTCCTACCGAGCAAACTCCTCTTCAACCGGGCCCTCAAGATGAAACGATTTATGAAGATATCGAACCAAGAAGAACTCTTAAACCCGCCTTTGTTTACAAACTATACTGCGCTAAAGGAAGGTGGTTCTCGCTATGTCTTTTGTGGATGAGTTTCTGAAAGAGAAGGGTTATAGAAACGAGACGCACTTTCTGACTATTATGGAAAGATCTGGAGTTGTGCCTGAGGGAACCGCTGTAAGAGCATTTGCAAATTTCCCTAGTGACCCTAGGTTTAGTAGTATGAATCGCCTGAAGGGAAGGATGATGATGAAAAGATGTTCATACACTTTAAACCATGGATGGGTGTGGCTGCGAGCCTTAGAGGGAAGAAGGATGAATTGTTCCGCTCGGATGAACACAGAAAGAGATATGAAAAATTGCTGAAGCGTGGGGTGATGAACCCACGAACTGTGGATTTCGACTTTCCGGACTTGTTGAGTATAAATCTGCGAGAGAAATTTGAAAAGCTCCAACTCTATCAATTCTGCACAGACTGTGACACGGCACATTCTGAATTGACTCGCTTATTTCTACTCAAATATCAGTTTCATTGATGCAAACAGCTTTACTTTCAGCGTGAGGGACAAAGAGTATGTCATTGATAAAGACTTAATGGCTGATGTGCTTGGTGTGGAAAGAGGGGTTTTCCAACCAATCGGTGTGTGTCGGCCATGCTACTCTTGATCTAGCAAAGGACAGAATTGCAGAAGGAAGACTCTCTTACTCCAGAATGAATGCAACAAATACTTTGCTGCATAAGATTGTAATCAACTGCCTAAGACCCAAATCGACATCCAAGACAGATGTATCAATTTCTGAAGCCAAGTTGATGTTTGCCATCAAGACTCGGAGTAAACTTCTCTTTACCACATACCATCATCTTTCACATGTATAGATGCATGGTTAAGGACAAAGGAAAGCTTCCTTATGCTGCTCTCATTACTCGTCTCTTCAAACATCTACACATTCAACCTCTTCACATTCTCACAGTGAAGACCATTGATAAAATGGTCATCGGGCTAGGGATGATTACCAAGATGCGTTTGAAGGAGCTTAGCAAGAAGCTGGAAAAATTCAAAGAAAAGACTCCTGCCAAAATCAGACCAGACTCATCAGCAGCCAAAAGGAAAGGGAAAGAAGCTGTGACTAGTTCTACCAAGAAGCGAAGGGCAATCATCTTGGAAGATGAAGATGATGAGGATGCAATTCCTATCTCTACTCTAATTTCTCAATTTACTGCATCTATACCAGCTTTGTTTCAAGAACATCAAGTTGCAGAGAAAGAGAAAGAGGAAGAGAAAGAGAAAGAGAAAGAAGAGAAAAAGGAAGAGGAAAAGGAGAAAGAGGAAGAAAAAGAGAAAGAGGAAGAAAGAGAGGAAGAGGAAGAAAGAAAAGAAGAGAAGGCAGATGAACCAGAAAGAACAGATTCTCCAGCAGAAAAGGAGGATTTACAACACCCCGCCACCGAGGAAACGCCTCGTAAAGAAGAATTCTTTTCTCCACCGAAGACATGGACACGGGGGAGATAAAAAAAAAAGAGAAAATACACCTCTTCGGCTGACTTTCGAGAAGAGGATGCTCAAACAGTGTTAGTCGATCACCTCCCGATGCCGAGGATATTCATGCTGCACGTTTCTGAAGGAGAGGCATCTTCTCCACACACCGAACCTCCCGCCGACATTCATGCGGCTTGACTCCACCATCGACCGAGTTGAAACAAGAACTCGGGCCCGAAAACTCGGAAATTTTCAAAGGTTGCTTGAGCTCATCTTGGAACTTAAAGGTCAAATTTATGCCATGGGATATGAATTTCAGACCTTGCGAGAATGAAAATCATGCAATGTTCATCACTTTGCATGATCGATTAAAGATGTTCAGCGTCGATTCAAGAAACCGCAAAGGGTACTACTCTCACCCAAATACGGGAAGATTTGAGGAAGCCGGAAGACACCGTGAAGTCTATGGAAGACTTTCAACTTGTTCGCATTCCTCGAGCTCCTTGATTTTTATGCCGACAAAAAGGGGGAGAAGACCTTGCAGATTTTGATTTTTGATTTTCTCAAAACCCAAACCCCAATTTTTTTATTTTTATTGATTGCTATCTTGACTTTGACTTGAGTTCTTTAACGTTTGCAGTTTTTGGAATGTATGCTCTCTATGGCAATACTTTAAGCTCGTAAATTTGATAGTACTGTCTGTTTATGACTAATGAGGTTTCGGTGAATGCAGATCTATGTACAGGGAAAGTCTGTGTACAGGATATCTGTGTACAGGATAACTTTTACTATCTTATTTAAATCTTTTATGATGCTTGCTTAAAAGTTGTATTGCAGGGCGATAATATTCAAATCTGCAGGAAAGTTTTGTCACCATCAAAAAGGGGGAGATTGTTGGATGAAATCCCTTAAAGTATTTTGAAGTTGACAAAACAAGTTTATCATTCTAGTCGAGGACTTACAGATTCTCGTTGACAAAGTCCGAAGAACAAAATCTGAAGAACAAAGTCCGAAGAACAAAGTCCGAAGATCAAAGTCCGAAGCTAGCAAGACTCAAGACTTATATTTCAAAGTCTACTCACATGGACAGGTTCCGGGACGACGTTTATTCGATCTTATACGATCTTTATTCTAACAGCTAGTGGATATCTTTCTACCGGATTTAGCACTAAACGATCTAAGCTTTATATGGAATAAGTTTGGATTCCTTGACGACTTCGCAACTTATATTTGGAAGGATCTACTTATGGAAACCGAGATCCCGATTGTATGGGCGAGCAGATTGATGGGCTATCAACACTTACCTTAAAGAGCTCGAGATCTCTCTAATTGATTCTGTCCAACGGGTTGATTGGAAGAACTTCTTTAGAAGGTGCCAACGGTATTGAAGGCATGAAGAAGTATATAAGAGAGATGCTCTAGTTGTTGAAGGGTGCGGATAGAAGAATTCCAAAGTCTGAATCTCCTTTTCTGTTTTGCGATATCATTCTTTGAGCGTTACTTGTAATCAAGAAAGAGAGATCATATTGTAGACCTTGAGGAAGTGTAGTAGAGTAATCTACACTGTGGACTCAAGAGTGTGAGACCGTAATCACTCTTATTGATTCTTAGTGAAATCCAGCCAAGAAGGGCTGTCCGTGCGGGAGAGTGGACGTAGGCTTGATCTAAGCCGAACCACTATAAACTGGAGTCTTGATTCTCTATCCCTAATCCTTCTATTGTTAACTGTTTTCATTTGTTGCAATCGTTGATTTTAAATTATTTATATCTCTACAGGTTTAGATTGTTAAAATCGCTTTAAACACCTATTCACCCCCCTCTAGGTGCTATTACTAGTCCTAACAGAAACCTCAAAGGCTGACTTGCCTTGATTGAATATAGGTCGGTTCCAGGGTAATACGTAGAGAAATCATCTTCTTAAGAAGGCTTCCTGGGTTTGTTAATGGAAGAAAGCTTCTCGTTAGCTTTTTTGCATGCTTTCAAGAGTGAAGGTCAATTCAAGTATCTAGATCCAGACTCATGTTCAACTGTTCAAGTATTCGAATCAGACTTGATCCGAGGAGCCAATAAGAATGCCTTTAACTTCGCCAACATGAGTCTATGTTCGGTGGTTGATAAGCTGCTAGTTGGTCTTTAGTTTAGGGCTTGTTATTTCCTTTCACTTTTCCCAACGAGGTGGAGGGCCATCGCATAAAGTCACCTATCCCCGTAGTTCCGAAGACAGGAATTGGGGAGTACGGGGTGGCACCCTTGGACCCCAAAAGAAAGGCTTTGACCTACTGGCTATTGAAAAGTCTCTGTTTACCGCGAAGCGAATAAAGTTGGTAAGACAAGAAAAGAAAGGTCAACGACGGTTGTAGATTTTCTGTTCACAGCCCTTTTTTTTATGTTATTAGTAAAGCGTCGTAACTGCTCATTCTACCACCTTATTGGACTTCGGGGACTTTACGGTAGAGTGCTCGGACGGACAAGGCATCTCGCAGTCCTTCATGACGCCAGAGTTTGATCAACTCCAAAGTGTAATCAAACTTTGGCTCACCTGAAAAGGCATTCTTATTGGCCCAGGATATAAGCAGATGTCCAAGGGTGATGGGTTGTGTGTGCTCTATGCAGCACGTCAAAGCCGTCCAAGAGGAAGTTGAGTTGGGTAGGCTCAAGTATCTGGATCTGGGATCAGACTCAAGCCTTTGTTTTGAATTTTCAGAATTCCCTTAACGCGGCTGGAGGATGGCTTCTCTGAAAGGAGAAGCAATTAGGTTGCCGACTGCTACTAAGAACCTAACAGAACTTTTATAATTCATGGTTCATGTAGCTGTAGGATTAGAAATTGTTTAAGAGGGAGGGAGGGGTGGAGATTAGGTTGGCATTTTCGAAACTGTATTGTATAAGGGAGTTATCGCATGCCCACGGCCGCTCAACTATTCGAGTGCAATTCCCAAGAGATTCAATAGCCCGCCAAAAAATCCTACGTGACGAACATCAGCGACGGAGACATCATAAATTGGTCCGCGGGCATCGCGATAAGTCCTCTGTCCTACTACAGATGCTGCGACAACCTTTACCAAGTCCGAACGATTGTCGACCACTAGATTCGCTGGTCTGCAATATTCACCCTAGCCCACAAGCACAAATCCTCGGCGCAGAATATAATACTAAAGTACTCCAAAGACTCAAATATAGAAAATCCAGAAGGTGGTAAGACCCTTGCAGAGTTGCCCAACAACATAGAGCTTTCCAAGCTCGGACCCGGTCAAGATCCGAACAACAAGGAGCAATCAACTACTAGTCTAGTCTAGTAGTTGTTTTTTCTCTATTAGTTTGCATCGCAACAAGGATCCCTATGGCTGAGCCTACGGGAGAAGACTGGGTAGAAGAAGCTTTTAGCCAGGCATGCGATAACTCCCTCCCTTTTGAAGAACACCCCCATGAAAGTGATTGACAAGTACACGCAAGAATGACTCAATCGAGTCCCGAGAGACAGAAAGATTGACTAGACAGAATAGCCAATGACATAAACAAATACATTGAACAAACCAATCTCCGGTACTTCAAAAGTCTTCAAAATAGCACTGAACAAGCAGGGGCTAAAAGCTTCTTCTACCCAGTCTTCTCCCATAGGCTCATAAGAGGGATCCTTTTGAGAAATAACAAAAAATTCAACTATCAGAGCCATTGCGGGAAAGAGTACCGGAGTCATTATTCGGGAATTGTAACGGTGAACAAACCAATCTCCAGTACTCTATCTCGGAGTGGACTAAGGCATCAGTCTGAACTCCAAGCCCTATCAGCTTGCTGGAGAAAAATGAAGCCTTAGAAATTGGCCATTCTGTCTAGTCTTCTCAATCTGAACTCTTAAATTTACATCGTAAATTTACTATGGCGCCCTTTGAGGCTAAGATTATAAGATTTTTTCTAATGTGGACTACATTAATTGATATTGTAATTTACTGTTTTTACGGTTACCGTAAAACAGGGTTTGTCTAAGGTGAGATAGAAGATTTCTTAATTAGTCTGATATGAGGCTGGCTAGTGTGGGCCGAGTTGAGCCTGACCCGTAATGAGGGGGCCTAGCTGGAAACTCTATAAATAGTGCTCAAGTCTCTCCTCTAACCCTAATTCTCACATGTATCATCACCTAAGGAGCGTTTACCTAACGCTAAACGTGAGGGGGCCGCCTCATTGAACCACTTATACAAAGGGTAATAGAGGAGAAGAACTTGCGCGTGGAACATCGTGTTTCCGCTTCCGCTTCAAGAACAATGGATCCCAAAACAGGTGCGTTAATCTTTATACTCAATTATGCATGCTCTTGTTCTAGTTATGGTGATCTAGGGATTGTGTAATTTGCATCCAACATATGGTATCAGAGCCGGCTCCTAACCATGGTGGGGCCACAATGAGGCCCCTGTGCTCCCAAGGGGGGAGAGTGTGACGGCCCAAGCAGCGGCACGCGGGGAGGAGGGTTGGCAGTGCATCCACGCCTCGGTCCCCGGATGTGCGCAAGGAAGGGGTCCCTATCCCACATCTTCTAGGGAGGGACTTCTGGGCTACCTTATAAGGCAATGGGCCCTCTAACTATACATACGTGTTTTCTTAGGGTAGTATGGGCTGCCTCGAGAAGAATAAAACTGTGTGTTGACACCTAAATTTTGGCAACTCGTTTAGTCATTTATCGCATTAAAAATTAGGGATTAATTTTAACCCCTAAAAAAATGTAATATTAATTGCATAGCATATAATTTTAGAAGCATTTTTAATTATTGCTACATTTGCATTAGACTGGCGGATGGATTTGAATTAATTTAGCTAGTTGGACTAAGCCTACGATGAAGAGAGTTCGGACAAGCCCATGAATGAGAATCGTGTAGTGCTTCATATGGGATATTTGAAGCTCATGCATAAACAAGAGGATATTGCATTATTAAACTCGGGAATGATATTGACATATCCTATTGGTTTCGTCAATATGAAAGAATGGAAAGGAAAGAAAAATTTTGTTTAAAGAAGATAGGCAGGAGGAGCATGACTGCACTTGAATGGCTCGTCCCTAGAGAACATATATTTAGCCATTGAAAATTCGGTCAAGTCATTGATCAAATATCTCTGCTAAAGAAAATAAGGCAAGGATTTTGACGAAAGAGTATTGTCTTGCATGGGGACGTAAATTTGATCTCATTATTCCAGCAATATTCCTTTCGACAATATTTATTGTTCAAGAGGGAAGAAGGTCTGCACAAATCGTTTCTTTGAATATCTCTATACAAAGAAATGATACAAGAAGAAGATTGGTCGGTGTGGATCATATATTTAGTGAATATATTTTTGACTTAAGACAAGAAGCAGCGCGCTGTCAAGGAAGATTCCAAGTTTCTAGAAGAGGAAACGAAATTTGTTTTCTTTCCTCGATAGTTCAAACCCTCTCCCTATAAAAGACTTATCGCAGACGAAGAACAAAAGGGGGCCACACAATTGAGAATACGCAATACACGGCCGCAATAGATAAGTTCGAGAGACGAAGACAAGCAAAGTGGAAAAGATAAAGAAGGTTTTCTTTGAGAACTTCCAGCGAGCAAAAAGCCTTTTTGCGGCCAGCCATGAAAGCCATCAACAACCTATTACGGATCTCCTAGCGCACCACTGGACAACACGCTTTGTCCGATGGCCACAGGTTTAAAGGAGGGATCGTTCGCATGCGAGGAGGAGAAAAGATCAGAGAGAGGCTCTCAATTCTTCATAAAAATTTCATCTTCAACATCCCATCATCATTTTTATTTTATTTTCTCCGATCTCATGCACAAATAACACACATCATTATATATATCAAACGATGGAGGAGCCAATGGTCCGACCAACATATGTCAAATTGAAGCGGTGATGTCTTTTTATTTTTTATTTATCTTTTTTGGGTACTGTGAAGCGGTGATTTGTTTTCCTTTAACTGCGCGATTCAGCAAGCGTCATGGTGCTTGAAGAGGAGAAAGACGTTGCGAACAAGGACACAGAACACGCCGGAAGAAGAGACAATAAAAAGGGAGTTTTGAAGTCCCCATGATTGGCAAGTTCTGAGTTTTTTTATTATCCAAACCGACGTACTGTTTCTCTTAATTACCGATTGATTGCATCTCCATCACCACGAGCCACTGTTCCCAAACCGTGAATTACCGTGCATCGCCGGTCTTGATCCTGCCGTTCCGAATTTGGAAACGTTTTCTGCAAATTAGGCTCATATTGCTGTTGTGCACCACCGTGAATTCAAGCTAGCTCCAACGTCAAGTTCCACTCCCACGAGTGTTCTCGGAGTCCTGACGATTTCTCCGAGCTTGGGCTGCCACCCCCGACGCAAGCCGCACCCATGTGGCCCATTAGGTCGTTTGCAGAATCCTTAACGACACATACTGGTTTTTCTTTGCAGGTCTCGTGGAGCCCATCGGATGACTTTCGAGCAACCGACCACCGCCACGTTGCATCGCGAGTAGCCATTCGAGGATCGGAATTTGGAAGCCAATATTCAAATTAGGTGAAAATCTTATCTATTTTGATTTTCGAAAATTCCGTTACCTTATTTGAGATATTGATCGATGCATATGATTGAAATTCCCGATATGCTATTATGTCTACAATCTCAAATAACCTTTCAAATTGGGAAATCTTCCTAATTTCACAATGTGCATACGATTAATAGTCCGATTTTCGCGCCCAAAATCTGACTCGCAATCGCATGGAAAAATCGCCAATCCAATCTCATGCTCGAGATTCGATTTGCGGTTTTGTTTAAAATTGGCCAATCCGATCTCATGTGCGAGATATGATTTGTCAATTTATGGCTTGCCTAATTTGCTGTCGTTTGAATCGATTTTGTTCTCGTAAAAGAAAACCCAAAAAAAAAAAAAAAATTGAGTTAGATTAGGTTCATTACTTGTTTTTGGATTTTTGTTTTTAAAAAAAATTCGAAATAAATAAATTCCTATTCTACACAGAGGACTGTGTCGGTTGTAAGAGATGTGAATCCGCCTGTCCAACGGATTTTTTGAGCGTTCGAGTTTATTTATGGCATGAAACAACTCGAAGCATGGGTCATGCGTAATTATTGGGCACATTTAATTTCGAATCTTAATTAAAAAATCATGACCGTGTGATGCAAGAATAGTTCATTCATTACATGTCATTAGTAAAGTGCATATTTAGGATAATGCATGACATGTTAGCATAGTTGCATTAATCTTTTCCCGCCATTAGATTAGGGCATTTACTAAATGTCGCATGACATATAGTTCGCATGATCGGTTGCATGTTGCATGTCATTTTTGTTAAAATAATTTGTACGTCATTGCATTGCATTGCACATAATTTCTAGGCTTCATTAAATAAGTGAAAACAAAAAAGAAATTGCGTGTTAATTAGAAATCATATCTAAAACCCCAAACCCCAAACCCCAAACCCCAAACCCTAAACCCTAAAACCCTAAACCCTAAACCCTAAAACCTTAAGGACAATGGTCTCAAGTTTGTTATTGTTGAACATGAATCGTAGTTTCAATGGTGGTTTCATTTTGAACCACATTTAAAGAGATGGGGTACTTTGTTGAGAAAAGGGAAGATTGGTTTCCCCACGAGTTCGTTTTGGCACGCATCAACTATTTTTTACCACAATTTGATTAAAGAATTCAAAATTGTTTTTTTTTTTTTTTTTTTGGCGTTTAGAGATACCTAAACCAAATTTATAAGAGTATCAAATAGTACAATTGAGTGCTAAAAAATTGTGTAAAAATGGCAATTGATTTCTTTTGTTTGCGCCCCTTTTTCTTTATGTGAGATTGGAACATACCAGGGGTGTTCTTTTCTTGCATAATCCGTGGACATGGTACAAGCTCAAATTATACTCCTTTCTGGCCTGTAATTTCTTTTGGCGCATTGTTTTTATAATATCAATTTTAAATAATTAGAAAAAGAGTCCTATTCAAGACTTAATGGAGGGCTGACCTTGTGACATCCTCGATTTGAACCCTTATCTCGAGCGTAGGGAATGGACTAAAGATTGGTACACCAATAACGAGAATGGGTTGTCAGTCAATCCTATGGATTGTTCAAAAGCTAACTAGTTGATTCGAGCCAAGACGACTCAAGATGAGGGTTTCGATAGACCAAAGCATTTGACCATGAAAATACCATTTGACCATAAAAATCGATGTGAGAAATCATGTGCGATCACGAGTCAATCAATTGACGGGCATGGATCGATTCAACTAGAGTATATATCGGTTGCGGGTGACTTCATACGGTCACTGTACCATTCATGAACGACCCTAAGCCGATTCCGTATGACCGTAAGCCAAGGCAAGTCCATCAATACTGCACGATTACATGACAATTAAGGGTCATTCATAGATTGATGAGGCTCAAACATGGGTCACGTGTGAAGCCCTAGACAAGTGTCAAACTTAGTCTAGGCCTGGCCGCACAAGCACCTCCAATATTGTCACGCCTCAGACGTTAGCCTCGCCATAAGACAGCATCATCCACCAATGTCGAGATTAATTTGCAACATCCCAGGAGGCATCACCATCCCATTGATTTTATCTTTGCATTAAGCACATGCGGAAGCATTTAATCTCCATCACCCAATCACCAACAGCAATGGATAGTAAGGAAAACACACATATATACTACATAACTTATTTTGCTTTATTTATATACTCAGAACGTTTCATTTATAAACCCATCTTTAGGGCTATTCCAATCTTACATCCCCATATAAATAGGAGATACGGGGGAGGGTTTAAAAGTTTCAATGTAAGAATATCTCCTTTAGCGAGACCTAACCAAAAGTGGCTCCCTTACGAGGGCCTGCTGCCTAAGCATCACTCATTGAATCGTCTAACAGGCCAGCGTCGAGTCCGGATGGACAATGGAACCCACGGAGGGGTCTTAAAAGATCCGTCTCAAACTAAGCATACCAAGCTCAATAGCTATGCAAAACAAGGTTGCGATGCCCTCATTGACCTAGACAATAGTGGTAATCCTTCGGAAAGTAGTGTCCTCCATAAACACGTCGTTGGCAGTAACCTCCATGCTCATGGGTACACCAAAGCACATGAACCGGTGAGGAAGAGGATCCATATTTATTGGCCTTAAAAATGTTAAACAACAACAAATGAGTTGAAAACTCAATAAGTACATAATTAAACCTCATATAAGCGGATGTCTCGCATCGGAATCTTACAATTACTCAATCCAAATATATTGATGGTAGATCAATAGCAAAGCTTATGCTTTACCTTAACTATGTACATAAGGGAACCTATCCTCTACTTAAGTCCCTCAAGCCCTAAATAAAGTCATATAAATCCATACATACTACAAATAATGCAATTAATAGCCAATAAAATTCACACTTGTCGAATATTAGTATCTAAATATTACTAAAGCCTTTGAGACTCAATTAACAGTCTTCAGAACATCCACATGCCTCTCACGTCATAAATAACAACAATTATAGCATGCACGTGCCTTTCAAGTCACTAAGGGCCTATTTGGTAACCATCCCAATAGTGTCGATTCGATTTTTGTTCCCGAATCAGTTTGGGACGAGAATCGCGTTTAGTAAAAATTTTGTTCCCGGCAACAAATTTGTTCCCAGAATCAGTTTGGGACGAGAATCAAGAATAAAAAAAAAGTCGATTCTTGTTCCGGGAACAAAATTGAGAATCAAAACTCTTCTTCTTCTCTTTTCTTTTTCTTCATCGACCGCCATCTCGCGACCGCCGCCCGCCGCCGCCGGTCGCCAGCAACTTGTTCGGCAAGCTCGCCATAGGCTCTCGTTTGCCCTGAAAAAAAAAAAAAAAAAAAAAAAAAAAAAAAAAAAAGGAGAAAAAAATTAAAAAAAATTAAAAAAAAACTAAAAAAGAAGAATAGGAGAAAAATAAAATAATAAAAAATTAAAAAAAAAAAGAAAATTAAAAAAATAAAAAAATAAAAGAAAAGAAAAAAAAAAAAAAAGAAAAAAAAGGAAAAAAAGAAAGAAGAATAGGAGAAAAAATAAAAAAAATAATAAATAATAAAAAAAAAAGAAAAAAAGGAAAAAGGAAAAAAAGAAATTTAAAAAATTTAAAAAAGGAAAAATTTTAAAAAAAAAAAAAATTATTTAAAAATTAAAATAAATTGATTTAGAACGAGTAATCAATGAACACGGTACCAAACGCAATTCTATTCCGAATCGAAATTTTGTACAATTACCAAAAAGGTTTTTTTACTCATAATCAATTCTCGGGAACAGAATCAAAAATAATCATTTCGATCGAATTTGTTCAGGGAATGAATCGTTACCAAACGCGCCCTTAGTTGCTAAACGTCCCCTAAAACTGCTGCTGGACATGCGGACTTCTAACATGACATTAGATTCCATCAACACAAGTTAATATGGGCCTGTTTGGTAACCATCCCACCAGTGCCAGATTTTGATTTTTTTGTTCCCAAAATCAGTTTGGGACGAGAATTGCGTTTGGTAAAAATTTTGTTCCGGAGAACAAATTTGTTCCCAGAATCAGTTTGGGATGAAAATCAAGAATAAAAAAAAAAAGTTGATTCTTGTTCCGAGAACAAAATTGAGAATCAAAACTCTTCTTCTTCTCTTTTCTTCTTCTTCATCGACCGCCATCCCGCGACCATCACCCGCCGCCATCCGCCACCGCCGATCGCCGGCAACTGGTCCGGCGAGCTCGCTAGAGGCTCTCATCCGGCCTAAAAAAAAAAAAAAAAAAAAAAAAAAAAAAAAAAAAAAGGAAAAAAAAAAAAGAAGAAGAATAGGAGAAGAAGAAAAAAAAAAAAAAAACTAAAAAAGAAGAAAAGGAGAAAAAATAAAATAATAAAAAAAAAAAAAAGAAAAGAAAAGGAAAAAGAAAAAAAGAAAAAAAGGAAAAAACAAAGAAGAATAGGAGAAAAAATAAAAAATAATAATGAAATAATAAAATAATAAATAAAGAAAAAAAGAAAATTAACAAATTTAAAAAAAGACAAAAAGAAAAGAAAAGGAAAAAAAGAAAGAAGAATAGTAGAAAAAATAAAAATAAATAAATAATAAAATAATATAAAAAGAAATTAAAAAAGGAAAAAATAAAAAAAATAAAAAAATTTATTTAAAAATTATTTAAAAATTAAAATAAATTGATTTGGAACAAAATCAATGAACACGGTACCGAACGCAATTCTATTCCAAGATCGAAATTTTGTACGATTTACCGAACACATTTTTTACTCGGGAATCGGTTCAGGAACGAGAATCAAAAATAATCATTTCTGATCATAATTTGTTCCCGGGAACGGAATCGTTACCAAACGCGCCCTAAAAATAACAATTAAATTATGCATGTGTCTCACACATCTCATATAAGGCCATATCAAAATGCAGAGCCATAAAACAACTTTTAGAGTTTGCACATAACACTCAATGCTTCGCACACATCTAGCGCCTCTAGAATCACATAATATCCCATACTATTATACTATCTCGAGTCAAATTATTAATCGCGCTTAATTGAAAACCTCTAGCTCTTCCGAAAACCTTCAAGACATCATCTCGCCCCATCGAGCACGAAATTTAAACCCCCTGTCAAGCATCCATTCGGCCATCATTTTGATATAATACTCCCACGAACGGCATCTGGAAACATCCAGGTATCACCCTCCAACATCTCCAGTGGTGGCATCGTCCCCTGAAACCTTTGGTGACAAAATCCCTAGTATGACCATACAAATCAAGCACCACAAGTTTTATCTTTCATATTAGTCCAAGGTATGAATACCCTAAAAGTGTGTCAAGTGATGTGTAACTCAACCTATCGTAAATGCGTCAATAAAATGTATCAAGCAGGAAACTATAATTATGGCTTCACCCGTTACATTCGAGTACCAGCCTAGGTCAAACCTGAATCGAATGACCCAGCCTGACGTACTTCCATGAGTGTCCAAGAAACCGATGCTATTCTAGCTTTGGAGGCTCAATGTGAACTCAAGCATTGACTATGACCTATGGACTTCTATATGGAAGACCACATCCATATTGCAATCATAATCCTTGATTGACAAATTTAATAACAACAACATAGATGGACGAACAACAATAATAGTCATAACACATAATAAACCATATCACATAACCTTATACAACCAACCATAGCAATCAAACATGAAGATTTAGGCCTAAGTAACAATAACAAATGCTCCACAAGAAGTAATCATGGCAATTTTCCTAACCAAAGCAATAATCTAAGTCTAAATGAACTATTTCCAAGAATCACGCCAATCTGAACAACCTCAACGACTATATATTCACTTCACTTATCCCCGAGCCTTATAAACCAAGTATATCGTGAGCAAACCATACAACATAAATCACATGAGCTCCCTTACCTATAGCCCTGTGACTCTAGAAACGAACCTAAATCTGAGTTATGTAACATAACAGCCTAGCCGACGTTAAGGAAATCTACTTACAAACAACTAAGACAAGATGAAAGGCAGTCAATGGTGGCTCAAGGCTCACGGCAGCAATGCCAAATAGCGCGAGGACGGCAAGTGGATAATGGTGCAACAACAAGCGGACGGGGACGGACGCAGGTGATGGGCGACTGAGCGAGCGACGGCAGCAACATGATGAGCCAAATGATGGGGTAAGGGAGAAAGGGGGGAAGAAAGAAACTTAAAGAGCAAGGCGAAGCAAGAATGAATTGGTGTCCATCACCATTAATGCAACCTTACATTATTGTCCTTTCTTCATGATGTCGCTGAACTTGCTTGGCAAGAAGCAATCCTAGTCCTTCATCTTGCTAAGCTTATCAATAGCCAACATCTCTTCTTCAATTCTCAATTATTGACTACTAGTTGCAAGAGGACTAGCCTAGTTACAAAAACCAAGCTTGTTCTTCTTCTTGGTCTATCCTAAGGGGTGCCTATCACCCTTTGAATGGCCTCCCAAAATTTTGTCTCATCTCAATTAAATCATAATAAGTTAAACTAGCCTCGCCTCTAGGTCAACTAAAGACTTTGTCAACAAATTAAAGTATTTCTCCAATTAATGCACTAACGGTTCGCTAAAATCATTTCAATTGGATAGGAATATTTTGATAACATATACAGTTGATACTTGTAATCAAACTAGGGTTTGTGGCTAAGTCTTGATCGAACGCACCTTTAAGGCAACCTATGCGAATTTGGGTGGCATTGGTCGAGCTCGTGTGGCCAAATTCGAACTAAGTTCAACGCCTGTCTTGAACTCACAATAGTTCAGGATCGAATTAGGGTTTTACATGAACAGTACATTGACCATGTAGTGTCAGTCACGACCGGTATATATTGAAGCTAAATCAATCTATACACATCCATTGATTGACTCACAATGGTACGTGATCGCTCATAGTGATATTTATGGTCGAGCGGTCCTTTTAGGTCGAATGCTCCGGTCTATCGCAACTCTGATCCCAAGTCACCTTGCTCCTAATCAGCTAGTCAACTTGTGAACAATCCCTAGGATTGAGTGACAGCCTATCCTCGTTATTGATGTACCAATCCTTAGTCCATCCTTGGCAATCTAGATAGTGGTTCGAATTAAGGATGTCACAACTCTTCCCCTCTGAAAGAAATTTCATCCTCAAAATTCAAAGACAAACCTAATTCCTCAAACAGATGTGGAAATCGAAGCCTCACTAATTCCTCACTTTCCCATGTTGCTCCTTCCGTCCCATGATATCATCAAATGACCTTAACTAGACGAATGGTTTTATTTCATAGTACTCGTTCTTTTTTTATCCACGATTTGTGCAGGCTTATTGACTTACGACACTTTGTCATCCATTTCAATCTCTTTAAACTTTGGTTGTCTACTAGATCTAGCTCATACTTTCTTAACGTTGATACATGGAGCACATCATGCACCTTAACAAGTCTGGGTGGAAGTGCTAACCTATAAGCTAAATTTCCTATTCTTTCAAAATTTGGAAAGGTCCTACGTACCTTGAGCTTAGCTTTCTTTTCTTGCCAAAATGCAGTGTACCTATCATAGGTGATATCTTAAGGAAGACGTGATCACCTATCTTAAATTCTAAAGGCTTGCGTCATCTATCTACGTAGATTTTTTTATGGCTCACATTAGACACCAGGATTATAGTGCACAAGGCACCTATCAAAAAGATACTCCAAAGGCTTCTTTAGGCAATCCTAAGTCTTTCTATAATCACTTTCACTACGTCTATTTACATCTAGACTAACTTTGGGCCAATGATCCTTCTTTCCCCGATTATCCCAACAAAATAGTATTCTACAAGCTCGTCTGTATAACACTTCAAATGGTGCCATCCCAATACTCTAGTAGTAGCTGTTGTTGTAGGCAAATTTAATGAGATGTAGCATGTCTTTGAGAATTTGGATCATCCTTTCTGACTGGCTATCCGTCTAGGGATGATAAGCTGTGCCATACTGAAGTTTTGTTCCCATAGCTATCTAAAGACTTCCAAAATGTGGTAGTAAAGTTGGGATCTCTATCCAAAGTAATTTTTACTAGCACTCCATGAAGACGAATTATCTATTAGACATAAAGCCTTATGTATTCTTCTTAAGAGAAATCTTTTCGTACCACCAAGAAATGGGTTGACTTGGTTAGCCTGTCGATTATTACCTAAATAGAATCATGGCCACTTTAGCTTCTTAAAAGTCCCATGGCAAAATCCATTGTAATGTATTTCCATTTCCATTCTGGGATTTCTAAAGGTTGTAACAATCCATCAGGCTTGCAATGTTGTGTCTTTACTTGTCGAAACGTCAAACATAGTGACGTGTTTGGTAATATCAACCTTTATGCTGTTCCACCAATAACACTATCGGAGATTCTGGTACATCTTCATGCTACCTAGATGTATTGTCACGCCCTAACCCTTGGCCACGCGCCCATCCCTCACTTTGGTCGATTAAAAAATGCGATATCACAGGACTATGTATCGCCGACCCTTTCATTTTAATGCGCATGCGGAAGCATATAATAATCCCCAGACAATAAAACATTGGAATAGAACAGTAGGACTAAATTTCAAACTATTAAAAACCTTCATTCTTATACACAGTGAACTATTAAATTAATTCACATTAAACCGGTTACGACAAGGTCTACAAGTAGAAGTGGGGTTCTACGAGCTACGGTCCCCGTCATCCTCTTCATCATCCTCCATACTCCAGCTGGAGCCTTCAACAGACTGCACCGAACTTTTGAGATCTTCAAAATCCAAGTCTACTGCATCTAGGGTCCTGAAATGGTTATTCAATAACCAATGAGACAACGTCTCAGCAAGTTCTATCTCCTAAGACCCAATTAGTAAACTAATATACCTTAGGGCTGCCTATGACCAACACGAGCTAGAGGACTTACCTTGACCTCAGATTTCGCCCTGCATTTTAGCACAGATCAAATAGACACCCAAGCAATCATATCAAAGATCAATATCTCGATCAATCAACCTAGTCGATTACAAGTAAACAAGACCACTCATCGGTCATTTCCATTTAATCAATCAATTCACAACATCGGATCAAAGCAATGATCAATCAACCTAGTCAATTACATATCAATCAGACCATACATTCCCTACAATGTATATCTAGTTGTTGAGCACACGTGCATTCTCTTAGACACTAGTTCACCAAAGTGATGCATCAAATCACCGAGCCTACGTGTCTCTTTTTACAATGCATGGGCCCACGTGCATTCTCTTAGGCACTAGTTCACCAAAGTGATGCATCAATTCACCGAGCCACGTGCCCTTTTTACGATGCCTGGGCCCACGTGCATTCTCTTAGGCACTCGTTCGCCAAAGTGATGCATCAATTCACCAAGCTCATGTGCCCTTTTAGATGCCATACTCAATCGTTGGACCCACGTGCATTCTCTTAGGCGTCAAGTCAGCCAAAGTGATGCATCAAGTCACCGAGCCTACATATCCTTTTAGATACCATACCGAAACGTTGGGCCCACGTGCATTCTCTTAAGCACTAGTTCGCCAAAGTGATGCATCAAGTCACCGAGCCCACGTGCTCTTTTAGATGCCAATACTTAATCACCACTTTACTATTGATACTAACCATCGATACCCGATCATTTCCCAATCAAATAATCAAAAACAACAATTTAGGAATATAACCTAAAATTCACATTTAATTTAATTCAACACAATTCAAAGCTCAAATAAATAAACCGGCTACACCACGACAATCAGCATGAAATTCCGGTCATCAGCCATCCCGATTGAATTTCCGGAAAAATAAATAATAATTAATTAATTTCGAAAATTAATTAATTAATTCAATATAATTTCTAAAAATACTAACCAAGGGCAAAATCATTAAATTAAATACCAATATGGATCTGGAAAATTTGTGAACCCTTCTAGATAAATAAAACAATTTAATTAGCCCTTAGCTAAACCATGCTAACCACCTAACATGCTCAATTAAATAATTAAATCACTAATTTAATCTAACTAACCACCTAATTTCTAATTAAATAAATCTAAACACCCCTTAGACATAATTAGCAAACTAAGAAAGCATTAGTAAGTAAAACTCACTCGATAAACGCGAAGATCGGTTAACTACGACGGCAACGCGACGGTGGTCGAACTTAGGCCAACTTGCTTCACTGCCCAAGATGGGCTGAACTTTTGGCGCCTTTGAAATACAAATGATCTTTGAGGCAAACTAAACTGAACCAGGCTTCAAATTGAGATGGTCTGACTGAGCTTGGGCCGAAATGCAACTTCAATGGACTGAGAAAGGGCTGAAAACTGCTGGGCTCTTGGGCTTCAAATGGATCAATCCTGCAGGCTTGATGGGCTACAATTTGGGCCATGCGAGAAGCAGCAAGAGCTGCCAACTGAAGAGTTGCTGGACTGAGGTCGTGGGCCTCAAATGGTCCAATTGCTAGGCCAAACTAGAGCAGCTGTAGAGAAGATGAGCCCACGGAACTGAAGACTGCTGGGCTCCATCTTCGTTGGTAGCTAGTCCACGAGCGAAGGGGAGATAGACCACGCGGGCAGCAGCTTCGGTCTTCGTGGAATGGAATCGCACGAGGATGATGGCAGCTGGCGAGTCAACAAACCTGCTGGAACTAACCGAGGAAACACGGACGTGGAGGAGCAACTAGCGGTGGAGTCTTCGAAATTTGCTGGAGCGTTTGCGGCTCGGTTGACTACCAAGATGCGTGGACGGCCAAAATTCCACTAAGGCCGAAGTGAAGCAGCTGCTGGGTTTGCTGGCTTCGGTGGTGGGTGGCTCTTGTGGCAAAAGAAGAAGGCTCGGCAGGAGGCTTCATTTGGTATTGGACGAGGCAACACAAGGCAGAAGGAAAATGGATGCTAGCTACTTCAAACCGTGTGGGTGGAATCAACACTTGGGGAGACTTTGGCCGATTTGTTGACTCCCGCTTGGCAGAGGAGACACACGCCGGTGGAACAGAAAAAAAAAAACAAAAAAAAAAAACCGAAGAGCTTTGGTGGACAATGATGCCACTTCACTCGGGTCTTTGATCGTCGCTGGACGTGGCCGCGTGGAGGAAGAAATTTGGTGGGGGCGTGAGCTGCTTCTCTCGATTGCATCTCTGTCGTAACTTGGCTTCCACCGAAAGAAGAAAAGTAGAGAGCAGAGGCGGTGAAGGAGGTCGGCCAGCGAAGCTTGTGCGAGAAGGCTGAAGAGGGGAGTCCATTAAGTCAAGGTTAAAATATCTTTTCCATCATTACTTAGGTCACATAAATCCACAAACTTATCTACTTGTCCCCCAAATACTTTCCAACCTAAAATTCCCTAAATAATCCAAATTGGAGCCAAAATTCTAGCACCCCTCCTTAGTTCCGAATTTAATAAATCTTGGCTTCAATTCCTTCATTCAAATCTCCAAATCGATGTCCGATTTTGCTGAAGAAAAATCCCGAACAATTTTCTATAAATCCCCGACACTCAAAGGCTCGGCTTGGAAGTCCAAAGTCCCTTTAATTTGGCCCGTCCAATTTTCTATTAATTTTCCGCAACGTCCGAAACGGTTTTCCACAAAAATCTCGGAATCTCTGAAAAATCTTCTAAGCGAGTTGACGTTCCTAAAATAGCTCGTGACAACACAGAACTTTCAATTTTTGAAATCGGACTTGAATTCACAGTTAATTTCACTTGGCGTGTTTTTAGCATGACCTAAGCTACCAGGTAACTTTCAGGCATTTTTAGTGCAAATGACCCGTTATCGATTTTCTTCGAGTCACAATGAACCCACTCGACTCATTGACGACTCTTGATTGTCGTGAAAATCTCGAGGATCCAAATACAGACACAGGGTACCAAAACAATAAGAAAATCAGTCTAGTGCTAGTTGATAAGAATTTTCTAATTTAGTGGTGTCACCCACAATTAGTCACACATCTTTGTCGAACCAGCCTATCTCTGATTTCAAATCGATTTTATACTATGCCGCAATGGCCTCTAAAGATAGACACGGTCGAGAAGCCGATTCCTAGTCGAATTCTCAAGTCTATTTGCTTTAAAATCCTTATTAGTTTCCCCGGATAGCCTAGTTATCCTAAGAGTGATCAGCTCTGATAACAACCCTATAGGCGTGTCAATGAAATGCCCGATTTATTCAGTAGAAAATAGAGTTGAAAATCTAGGATGTCACATGTATGCTGCAATTGCTTTAGTGAGCTTCTAATAGGATTTTCTCCTTTAGCTCTGCATCGTTAGGTACGCACAATCGTTCACAAAATTTCAATACTCCATCTTCAGTTAATTGGAAATCTAGCTTTATCCTTTCTAAAACTCCTCAAATTTTAGGGACTTTGGTGTCATCTTTTCGCATGCTTAAATCTTTGACCACATTTTTGGTTTAATTCTAAGGGTAGTCAAAAGACTAGATAGCTGGTTTACTTTGATATTGTACTTCGAATATTGAATTCTTTCAAGAAGACTCCATTCTCAAACCATCACTTGTGCGATAGTTGATTTCCAACTGAGAGCGTCCACTACATTGTTAATTCCTTTTGGGAATATCGCAATTATAGACCTTGAGAAGTTCCATCCAACGTCGTTGCCTCATAATTAATTCCTTTTGGGAGAACAATTACTTCAAGTTTTCGTGGTCCATGTAGATTGTGAGCTTTTCTCCGTAAAAGTAATGTCTCCAAATTTTCAAGGTGAAAAGGAGTGCAGCCAAGTCCAAATCGTGTGTTGGATAATTCAACTCATATGGCCTAAGTTGCCAAGAAATGTGACATCCCAGATTTTCGATCCTATATTCTATTGAATAAATTGGGCATTTTATTGACGCGCCTATAGGGCTGTTCTCAGAGCTGATCACTCTCGAGATAACTAGACTATTCAAGGAAGGTATTAAGGAATTTTAATGCAATAGACTTGAGAATTCGACCATGAATCGGATTCTCGACTGTGCTCATCTTTATAGGCCATTACGGCATAGTATAAAATCGGTTTGAAATCAGAGATAGGTTGGTTCGACTGAGATGTGTGGCTAATCGTGGGTGACACCACTAAATTGGAAAATTCTTGTTGACCGGTACTAGACTGATTTTCCTATCATTTTGGTACCCTGTGTCCATATTTGAATCCTCAAGATTTTTCACAACAACCGAGAGTCGCCAATGAGTCAAACCTATCCTACATTTTACTTGGATATCTAATCGACCCATAATCGACTAGTGGCAGGTCCAACAGGTAAGTTTAATCACTTGTTGAATTGAGTACCAAGTTGTGATTGATAAGGCTTGGGAAAGTCCGCGCTAAACATGAGCGATGGCCTCGTGAGAGGAACCTTCATTCCTGTTTAGTAATCCATTAACTTTCCCCCAAGTGATCCACCTCCCGGAAGGTCATGACAGTGGACGATGTTTTTGGCCATTGATCAACAAGTGATACTAAAAGCGCGCTGGCAATGAGAGATTTGTAATGGCTAGTTCAGGTGTAGGGCGTGTTAGAGGAGGAATAATATTCTAATCCTTGACTTCTAATATTGTTCCCGTTCAACTAGAAGCTGAAGATTGTAGGATATACCCGTCGGAATGGAGTGTGCTTGAAAATGTTTTGAGACAATCGTAAGTGGTAGCTTTGCAAAAAACGAAGAAGCCTCGAAATAGGGCGAATTCGTTCTACGCTTCCAAAGGAGACGGGTGTGGAACCTCCATTGTCATACGTAGAATGGAAGGGATGTAGCTCTTCGCTCAAAAAAGGTGCAATTGTCACCAGTTAGAGATTAGTTTCTTTTCTCTTCTTGGCTAGAGCAATATGTGCTCCAATAGTGAAGACATCAGCTACGCTCATATTTCTTTTGTTCTTTATATGTAACTAGCTGTGGCGGAAGCATTTATAGTAATCACGATAAGCATCACGCGAAGAAGCATCTAAACTTGCAGTAGGAGGACAACTATGCAAATTGACATTGGCCATAACCCCAATTCTTCACCAAAAAATTAGAGATGATCAGAGAGGCATAAGCACATGCTGTAAGAGTTTTCCTAATGTGGACTACATTAATTGATATTATAATTTACCGTTTAACGGTTACCGTTTTACGGGGATTGGTCTAAGGTGAGATAGAAGGTTTCTTAATTAGTCTAATATGAGGCTGGCTAGTGTGGGCCGAGTTGAGCCTAACCTGTAATGAGGGGGCCTGGTTGGAAACTCTATAAATAGTGCTCAAGTCTCTCCTCTAACCCTAATTCTCACATGTATCCTCACCTAAGGAGCATTTACCTAACGCTAAACGTGAGGGGGGCCACCTCATTGAGCCAGTGATACGAAGGGCAATAGAAGAGAAGGGCTTGCGCATGGAACATTGTGTTTCCGCTTCCGCTTTAAAGAACAATGAATTCCAAAACAGGTGCGTTAATTTTTCTACTCAATTATGCATGTCCTTGTTCTGGTTATAGAGATCTTGGGATTGCGTAATTTGCATCCAACATGTGGTATCAGAGCCTCCATAACCCTAGAACTCGAATGCATAAAATTTTTGCCATAATTTGTGATTTTCGAGATTTTTTGTTCAATAAAAATAAAATTAAATCACAAATTCGGACTAGGCTCGACAAGAGGAGAAAAACCGTGGGCAGCATGTCATCGGGGGAGGCCGCACGCGCCCCCACGTGTGGCCACACGCCGCCTGGGCATCAAGCATGCGCGGCCACATGCCCTCACGTGCTCCCATGCACGGGGCGTGGCTCGCGCGTGCGACGCACGCGGGCGCTGACGTCACACTGAGGTCAACGACCCGACCCAATGACGTCACACTGACGTCATCCACAAGACCCGACCCGACCCGACCCAGGACTCGACCCATTGACCGACCCGACCCGGTCAACCGGTTAGACCAGTCGGATGGACTGGACGATCAGACCGGGAATCGGTTGGACCGAGAACCGATCGGACCGGTTTTGACCAGCCGTTGATGCCCGCACGTGCGGGCGTGTGGAGGCTCCAATCCGCGCGTGGTCGGTGGCGTTGGACTTGTATCTTCATCCTCTATCTTGTGGTGTGTTTATTTTATATTTTTGATGAATTTATTGATGTGAAAATGCATATGAAACCCTAAATACATGTATTTTTAGTGTATTTTCGCGTATTTTTCTTGTATTTTTCTGTGATTTTGGAAATACAAGTGTTGGGTTACAGATATGTTATCACGTAGGCATTATAAATGTGTGATTCATTAATAAAATTAAATTTTATTGTGAATTGAATGTGGCTTAATGAGATATAACCATTATGGGATAATAATTGAGCTATGTCTTGAGGTGATGAGAAACAGTAAAAGTTATGAAACTTTTGTTGCTCAAGCATACCTCTTTACACGTTGGTAACCTTTGAATAATGAACGTCTTAAGAACTTGTGACCAAATTGATTATGCTACTTAACACTTCTGTTGAATGTGGGTAATGCATGTCAGTTAAATTATTAGAAGATGTTCCTAAAATCATCTGGTCACTGGTTAATGTCTATCAAGTTGAACCTTTTTTTGTTAATGGTTCTCTAGTTTGACTCAATTAATAGGCCACTGGTTGATAACAATGATAATTTGTTACTTAAAAAAAAAAATTGGCTAATAAATTAGCTATTGGCCTTGAAGTCATGTTTTGCCTTATGAAACTCATGAGCAATAGTGGATTAGCTATCAGGCTTGTCGATCTAGGGTATCCTGTATTGCTATTGATGTTAACTTGTGATAAATCATTTGAATCAACTGTCTTATTTATGTTGTTATGGTAATCTGTAATCAGGGTGCACAAGATATGCTTTCTTCTCTATTATGAGAAGTTTCTTGTGTTTCTATAATCAGTTATCTCATTGAAGTCTGTCTTTCAACTTCTTTATATATATACACATGGTTTTTTTTTATTAATGAATAAAGCAATGTAATTAGCATGATATGTGATTTTAGTGATTTATTGCCCCTATCACTAAAGTTAAAATCATATGTATATGGTGTATGTGAGAAGTAAAGTTTATATCCCTGGTATGAAAGAGTTTCAAGGATTCAGTTGAGTAGTGACCGCCAAAGTGGCACGCTTGATTGGGTTTTAGAAATCTCGGTCTCGTATGCTGATTGGGATGTCTCCTGGTCTAATGCGTGCTCATACTCCCAAAGGAGGTGATTGTGTATTAGTTCATGGAGGGATACATGATGGTGTGGTGGAGGAGTGACTGATCATAGTGGTTCATATGCCCAAAGGTGATGAATTCACGAAGATTGGAATATATTCTCATAACCGCTATCATGTGAGGAGTGTACAATTGCATGTCATGTATTCTACCCAAAGGTGATTATACGATTTTGCATGTAACTCTCTAGATGTGTACTTGTACGTCAAGTTACACAATGCCCACATGATGCTAATTATATACATTGCTTGTTATTTTAGTCACATTTTTCTGTAATTAATAACTCCAATATTATTGAGGTTTTTATTAGTTCGAATTTTAAGTAAGTGTACATATGATTTGCTGCTTGGGAAAATAGCAATAGAATTTGCTTATTGTCCATGAAGCATTCCATTTAGGAACACTTGAAAAGTGGCTTGTCTACTAACTCCACTGCTAAAAGATGATGGGAGTCTTAGTGGCTTGAAATAATGTATTGTCTAATACCGAAATTAGGACATATCTGCAAAGATTGTGTTTAAGTCCTAATGATATATACATCTCATATAAGGATGAAAAAGTTGTTTCCAAAAGTTTTCTGTTTACTCTTAACGGTTATCTAAAGATTTCTATAGAATAGTGTGGAAGTAAAATGACCGAGGTAAAGAATAAATTGGTTAGAGTTAGTCTTGAAGGTTGTCAGGCTTAATAGTGACAGTGAGTATTTTGGCAAGTTTGACAATGTGGAATAGCTTAAAGGGTCATTTGTCAAATACTTGGTAAATTCTAGGGTGGTAACGTAATTTACTATGCCTGAAAATCCTGACAAAATGTTTTTGCCAAAAGGCATAATTGCACCATAATTAACATGGTGATGAGTAAGACTAATTTATCGGTCTATTGTGGGTTGATATTTCGAAAGCAATTTTTTTCACATACAAAACGTGTTTCTTATCAAAGTTGTTTCATAAACTTCTTTTGAGTTATGGACTGGACGTAAATTGATTGAATCATATTAAATTTAGAGGTGTCATGGAGAAGTGAGGTTATTTTGTATCTTACCTAGATTGTTCGAAAGGGTATTGTTTTTTGACCCTAAAGAAGGTACAAGTTTTATGGAATTACGTACTGTAAAGTTTCCACAGTTCGACGTAATTGTAGAGGATAGCTATGCTCAAACTATTAAGGATAATAGTGTGATGGAAAATCACTATGTCTTTGTCTTTGCCTATTCAGATAATTGTGGTATAGACAATTATAGAATCTCCTATACCATGGACTAAACTTGTTGAGGTTTAAGGTACTATTCTTGATATAGTTTATGATTGAATTTTTTCAAACCTTTCGAGTATAGAATGAAGTGGCTGTAGCTTTACTCAGGAGATTTGTTAGGGAAAGACAATCAGTTATTCCATCAAACTATATAGTCTATTTGTGAGAGCATGACTGCAATATCCACTACATGGTTGATTTAACGACATAAATAAATGTTTTTTTTTTTATCCTCAATCAAGTATGTGATTAGATACCATAAAAGGTGATATATAATCTATGAAACATCATAGTGTTTGGAAATTTACTGATTTGCCTAAAGTTCACAAGTTCATTAGTTGCAAATTGGCGTACAAAACTAAAAGGATTTTTAAAGAAAGATTGTGGAACTTAAAGCCAAACCGGTAGCTAAAGTTTTCACTCTGAAAGAAGGGTGGATAGTTTATTGTGAAGAAATAATTGTTTCTTTATAGATTCTTTCAGAGTGAACATGGTATTAATAGTTTATTTTTTTATATGGAGTTACGTCAAAGAGATACAAAATCTATATAGTGCAACTGGAAGATTTTGCAGCAGATGATTCAAGTAAACTTGTGTATAGACTGAAAAGTCTTATTCATAATTTTAAGTAAGTTTCCAAATAATATTATTAAAGTTTCATAGTGTTGCTATTTTGTTCAATTGAGAACAAAGCAATTCAATATACTGCAAGGTCAGTGGGAGGAAATTTCTTTTTCTCATACACTATGTACATGATATTTTGTTTACAAGTAATGATCTTGAGGCATCTTTTATCCTTTGTACTGAGGTCCGTAAGGATTGTTTTTGTCATTCTTATGTTAGATTTTCTCGGAGGACGTTTGCTTATCATATTTTGGAAATATTCAATATACATCATTGCAAGCCAGCAATTGCTCCTGTTGTTAAGAGTGATGGATTGAATCTATCCCATTGTCCTTATTTAGATATTGAGAAAATCTAAACTTTGTGATGAATTTGGTTTTCAGCACAAATTCTCCTCTCCATATACACCAGAACAGAATGGGGTTGTGGAAAGAAAGAATAGGTCTTTACAAGAAATGGCAAGAACTCTTTTAATTGGAAAACAAATTTCTTCAAGGTTTTGGGCTGAAGCTGTTTCAACTGCTTGCTATATTATAAACCGAGTGTTTTTAAGGCCAATTCTTGAGAAAACCCCTTATGAAATTTTTAAAGGAAAGAAACCAATAGTTTCTTATTTTCAAGTATTTGGTTGCAAATGTTTCATTCTAAAGAATGCAAATGATTATGTTGGTAAGTTTGAAGAAAAATCAGATGAAGGATTCTTTCTTGGTTACTCAATTACAAGCAAAGCCTTTAGAGTATTCAACAAGAAGACTCAGACTGTGGAAGAATCAATGAATGTCAGATTTCAAGACTCTCCACAAATTCAGCAAATTAAGACTGAAGATTCTGAATCTGTTCCAGACACTGCTAGATCTACCTCCATTGAAGCAGTTAATAATTCAGAATCAGTACAACAAGCTACTGATGAAGAATCTACTCAAGAAAAAGATCAACAATCTATCAGACTGACTAGTAACTGGAAGCACAAGTCTAGTCATCCTGAAGAACTCATTATTGGAAACATTAATGAGGGTATTCGAACAAGATCCAAAAGGTGAGAAGAGTCCAATGTTGTTGCTCTTATTTCTGAAATAGAACCCAAAAATATTGAAGAAGCTTTAGCTGATGAAAGCTGGATTGAAGCAATGCAAGAAGAGCTCAGACAATTCAGCATTAACGACGTATGGGAATTGACTCCTAAACCAAAAGGTAATCAGTTATTTGAGCTAAATGGGTTTTCAGGAATAAAGTTGATGAAAAAGGCAAAGTAACGAGAAACAAAGCAAGACTCGTAGCTAAAGGATACACGCAAGAAGAAGGGATAGACTATGATGAGACCTATGCTCCAGTAGCAAGGTTAGAAGCAATCAGATTACTACTTGCTTTTGCTTGTTATAAGAATTTCAGGTTATTTCAAATGGATGTCAAAAGTACATTCCTGAATGGATTTATTCAAGAAGAAGTCTACGTGGAACAACCTCCTGGATATAAAGACTCAAAGAAACCAGACTCTGTGTTCAGACTGAAGAAAGCTTTATATGGACTGAAACAAGCCCCTCGAGCTTAGTATGAAAGGCTAAGTAATTTCTTAATTCATAATGGCTTTTCTAAAGGAAAGGTAGACACTACTTTGTTTATTAAAAAGGAAGGTAAAAGTTTTCTACTTGTTCAGATTTATGTTGATGACATTATATTCGGATCATCTAATGAGACTTTGTGCAAGAAATTTTCTAAGACTATGCGGGATGAATTCGAGATGAGCATGATGGGTGAACTATCCTATTTCCTTGGTCTACAAGTGAAACAACTAAAGGAAGGAATATTCATTCATCAAGAGAAATATGCAAAAGAACTTGTTAAAAAGTTCGGTCTGGAAAATTGCAAAAAGATCGACATACCAATGTCAAGTTCCTTGAAGATAGACAAAGATGAAGCGGGGAAGAAAATCGACCAAAAGTTATACGGGAGTATCATTGGTTCACTTCTTTATCTTACTACATCCAGACGACATATTATTTAGTGTTTGCATATGCGCTAGGTTTCAATCGGATCCTAAGGAATCTCATGTAAGTGCTGCTAAACGTATCATTAAATATGTTGCTACTCTTTGCTAAGATTGGTCTATGGTATCCCAAAGAAGGAGACTTTACTCTTCTTGGTTATTCGAGACGCAGATCTTGCAGGTTGTAGAGTTGAAAGAAAAAGCACTACGGTACTTGTCAATTGCTTGGAAACAAGGGCGAGTATCTTGGTTTTCAAGAAAACAAAAATCTTGTGGCTCTTTCAACAGTGAAGCGAGAATACGTAGCTCTTGGAAGTTGCTGTTCTCAAATACTGTGGATAAAACAACAACTACAAGACTTTGGCATTGAAGACTCTTGCACGAGAGATCAAATGTGATAATACCAGCGCAATCAATCTTACAAAGAATCCTATTCTACATTCAAGAGCAAAACATATTGAGATTCGACATCATTTTATAAGAGATCATGTTCAGAACAAAGAAGTCTTGATACAATTCATAGACTCAAAGAATCAACGGCGACATCTTCACAAAGCCACTTGAGAAAAGCTTGTTTGAGTCTATTCGCTCAAGACTCAATATTTTATCTCTTGAAGAATGTTGAAGCTTAGACTCAGAATCTAAAGTCTGACAGAGTATCAGACTCAAAGGTTGTAGACTGAGAATACCAATCGACACGACTATAAGTTCATTCATTTACTTAAACTGTTATTTCGAAAAGGTAAGATTGTCTGTTTATCTCTAATTGAGCTTATTAAGGCAGTTATATTTAAAAAAGGGTGGTTATCGATTTATTAAGGCAGTTATTTTTTAAAAGGAAATCCCTCATATTTACAAAATTGCGACGCTTGAATCACCCCGTATCTGTTATCTTTTATATACTCATTCTCCTTCGTTTTCACTTTACCCAGAAACCCTAGATCAAAAGCTTTTCACTTCTCTGTATTTTTCTTTCCAAAATTTCTACGTCTCAAAGCTTTTAACTTTCTTGCGACACAAGTGTGAAAGTTTCTCCAAGGAAGCGACAATGTCTTACCAAAGGAAATCCTCAAGGATAGCAAACAGGGGACCACAGGGCTCTGGTGAGGGGCCTACGCACTTCGATCTCACAAAAGAAAGTGACTTTCCAACATAACAGACTCCTCAACGATCTCAACAGTGTACTTCCTCAACTAAACCTCTTGATTGTCACCCTCAAGATGCAGAAGAAGTTCTTGAAGGCATTAAACCTGTAAGATTACTCAAGCCTGCTTTTGTATATAGGCTCTACTCTGCATTAAAGGAAGGAGGTTTTGCAATGACTTTCATTGATGAATTTCTGAAAGAAAAAGGTTACGCAAATGAGACATACTTTCTCACTATAATGGAAAGATCAGGCGTTGTTCTGCTGAACGGCAAAGCAAAAGCTTTTGCAAACTTTCCAAGTGACCCTAGGTTTAGTAGTGTAAATCAACCAGTGGGGAAAGATGATGATGAGAAAATGTTTATACATTTTAAACATTGGATGGGTGTGGCTGCAAACCTTCGAGGAAAGAAGGATGAATTGTTTCGATCAGACGGACACAGAAAGATGTATGAGAAACTGTTGAAGCGTGGGGTGATGAATCCACGAACGGTGGACTTTGATTTTTAGACTTATTAAGTATCAATCTGAGAGAGAAGTTTCAGAAACTTCAACTTCATAAGTTCTGTACTGACTATAATGTGGCTTATTCTGAACTGACAGCATATTTTTATTCAAATCTCAGTTTCATTGATGCGAATAGCCTCTCATTTAGTGTGAGAGATAGAGAATATGTTGTTGATATGGACACTCTAGCAGATGTACTTGGTGTGGAAAGAGGTGCTTTCCAATCAATTGGTGTGTCTGTAAGTCATGCAACTCTAGAACTTGCGAGAGACCGAATTGCTGAAGGTCGTCTCTCCTACTTCAAGATGAATGCAACAAACACTTTGCTTCACAAGATAGTGATCAACTGTCTCAGACTGAAATCAACATCAAAGACAGATGTATCAATCTCAGAGGCTAAGTTGATGTATGCAATCAAGATTGGTCTTAATTTCTCTCTGCCATACACTATCATGTTTCACATGTATAGGTCCATGGCAAAGGACAAGGGAAATCTCCCTTATGCTGCTCTCATTACTCAACTTTTCAGACACCTGAACATTCAGCCTCCTCATATTCTCTTTGTGAAGACTATTGATAAAATGGTCATCGGACTGAGGATGATAACTAAGATGCGTCTGAAAGAACTCAACAAGAAACTGGAGCAGTTCAAGGAGAAGACTCCTGTTAAGTTCAGACCAAACTATTATGTGGCCAAAAGAAAAGGAAAGGAACCGGTGACTAGTTTTATCAAGAAAAGAAGGGCAATCATCTTGGAAGATGAAGATGATGAGGATGCTTTACCCATCTCTGCTCTTGTATCTAAATTTTCTGCACCTGTTCCAGAACAACATTTTGCAGAAGAAGAAGAAGAAGAGAAAGAAGAGAGAGAAGAAAAGGAAGAAGCGAAAGAAGAAGAAGAGAAAGAAGAAGAGAAAGAAAAAGAAGAGAAAGAAGAAAGAAGAAGAAGAAGAAGAAGAAGAAGAAGAAGAAGAAGAAGAAGAAGAGTAAGAAAGGAAAGAAGAACAAGGGGACGAACCGGCAAAAACAGATTCTCCGGCAGAAAAAGAGGATCAATGACAATCTGTTATTGCGGAAACTCCTTAGAAAGAAGAGTATTTTTCTCCAGAAGACATTGAAACAGGGGGAGATACCCAAAGAGAACATACTCCTTTTCTACTGACTTTTACAGAAGAAGATACACAAACAGGTGTTAGTCGATCACCTCCTGATGCAGAAGATGTTTATGCTGCTCAATTTCCTAAGGGAGAGGCATCATCTCCACATACTGATCTTCCTGCTGATATTCATACTGGCTTGACTCCACCATCAGACCGAGTTGACGCAAGCACACAGGATCGACAATTCGGGAGATTTTGGAAGGTTGCTTGACATCATCTTGGAACTCAAAGGCCAAATCTATGCTATGGGGTATGAATTTCAGACTCTGCAGAATGAAAATCATGCAATGTTAATCACCATGCATGATCAGCTTAAAGATGTTTAGCGTCAAATTCAGGACACTGCAAAAGGCACTGCTCTTACCCAACTACAAGAAGATTTGAGGAAGCTAGAAGAAACTATCAAGTCTATGGAGGACTTTCAACTTGTTCGCATTCCTTGTGCTCCTTGATTTTTTTAATGCTGACAAAAAGGGGGAGAAGACCTTGCAGATTTCAAGCACATTTCAACTTCAGGACTCTAACTTCAAACCAAACCAAATCTTCATTTTTAAACTTTTTGATTTTGTTATGATTGGGATTGATATTTTGGTTTTATCTTGAGTTTCTTTTTGAATGTGTGCTCATCATTGCATTACTTTAAGCTGTTTAATTAGATAAAGATAGTAATGTCTGCACTTGACTAATGAAGTTTCTGTGAATGCAGATCGTGTACGGGGGTAAGTCCGTATACGGGATGTTTGTGTACTGAGGATAACTTCTACTATTTTTATTCTAATCTTTTATGAGATATCAATGCTTGCTTAAAAGTTGTATTGCGGGGCAATAATATTCAAATCTCGGGGAAAGTTTTGTCACCATCAAAAAGGGGGAGATTGTTGGATAAATTCTCTTCGGGTATTTTGAAGTTGACAAAACATTTTCCTCGGTCTAGTCGAAGACTTACGGACTCTACCGACAAAGTCTGAAGATCAAAGTCTGAAGCTAGCAAGACTCATGTTTCAAAGTCTACTCTTATGGACAGTCTCCAGACCATCTCCTATTCTGATCTTATATGGTTTTTACTCTAACGGCTAGAGAATATCTTTCTACTGGATTCAACACTAGAAGATCTTACTTTCGTATTCGAATATGTATAGATTATCTAAAGATTTCGCAACTTATATTTGGAAGGATCTACTTATGGAAACCAAGATCTTGATTATATGGGCGAGCAGGATTGATGGGCTATCAACACTTACCTTAAAGAGCTCGAGATCTCTCTAATTGATTCTGTCCAACGGGTTGATTGGAAGAACTTCTTTGGAAGGTGCCAACGGTATAGAAGGCATGAAAAAGTATATAAGAGAGATGCTCCAGTTGTTGAAGGGTGTCGAATAAAAGAATTCCAAAGTCTGAATCTCCTTTTCTATTTTGCGATCATATTCTTTGAGCGTTATATGTAATCAAAAGAGAGATCATATTGTGGTGAGACCTTGAGGAAGTGTAGTAGAGTGTCTACACTGTGGACTCAAGAGCGTGAGATTGTAATCACTCTTTTTGATTCTTAGTGAAATCCAGCCAGAAGAGCTGTCCGTGCGGGAGAGTGGACGTAGACTTGGTCTAAGCCGAACCACTATAAATCTGGAGTCTTGATTCTCTATCCCTAATCCTTTTATCTTTTATTACTTTCATTTGCTGCGATTGTTGGTTTAAATTCATTAATCTCTCATTTGGATTAAATTGTTAAAATTGCTTTAATCACCTATTCACCCCCCTCTAGGTGCTAATTCTAGTCCTAACACAAATGAAGCGGCGATATCTTAGGGAAGGGTAAGACGCAGGGTAAAGGAATTGGTCAACTCGTCAGGCTCATGACCTGAAGACTATAGGTTCGAATCCTATTCCCGCATAATCATCTGAAGGCGTAGTCAGCCTCAAGATTTCGTAAGTAACTCAATGCATGGCTTAAGGCTTAGAAAAAGAAAATGAAATAAGGAACAACCGCGCTGGTTGACGAACATCAGCGACGAAGACATCGTAAATTGACTAATGGAATCGGTCCTAAAGGGAGAACCTTGCTGCTTACTTGCTATATCCTCGCGTTCTTGCACGACTTGGCTCGTTCTTCGAGCCCTACTTCTCCCTTCCCCATCTCCCCATTCTACCATCCAAACCAGGCCGTATGGAGTATAGCCAAGTGGTAAGGCATCGGTTTTTGTTACTGGCATGCAAAGGTTCGAATCCTTTTACTCCAGATTATGAACACCCGATCGAATCTGTCAAGAACGAGCTGACGACTACAAGGGAAGCGGCTGACTGCAGTCTAGTATCAGATGGCCCTAAGAGCATCAATGATCCTTCCATGTTGCTCAATCTAGTCAGTTGCCTCTTGAGCTTTTTCAACTACCAAAACTTTTGTTAGAACTAGTATTAGCACCTAGAGGGGGGTGAATAGGTGACTAAAGCGATTTTATAAATTTTAATCCGAATAAGAGATTAATGAATTAAAAACAACAATCGTTGCAAATGAAAGTAATGAAAGATAAAAGGATTAGGGATAGAGAATCAAGACTCCAGATTTATAGTGGTTCGGCTTAGACCAAGCCTACGTCTACTCTCCCGCACGGACAGCCCTTCTGGCTGGATTTCACTAAGAATCAAAAAGAGTGTTTACAATCTCACGCCCTTGCATCCACAGTGTAGAAACTCTACTACACTTCCTCAAGGTCTCACCACACTTTGGTCTCTCTTTTGATTACAAGTATTGCTCGAAAAATAAGATCACAAAATAATAAGGAGATTCAGACTTTGGAATTTTTCTATCTGGCACCCTTCAACAACTTGAGAGTCTCTCTTATATACTTCTCCATGCCTTCATTACCGTTGGCACCTTCCAAAGAAGTTCTTCCAATCAACCCGTTGGACAGAATCAATTGAGAGAGATCTTAAGCTCTTTAAGGTAAGTGTAGATAGCCCATCAATCCTGCTCACCCATACAATCAGGATCTTGGTTTCCATAAGTAGAACTTTCCAAATATAAGTTGTGAATCTTAGAGAATCTATATTTATTCTTATACGAATATAAGATCTTGTAGTGCTGAATCCAGTCGAAAGATATTCCTTAGCCATTGGAGCCAAAACCATATTAGATAGAATAAGAATAGAAGTTTATAACTTTATGGTCTGGAAACTATCCATGAGAGTAGACTTTAAAACTTGAGTCTTGATATCGTCAGACTTGGATCTTTAGACTTTGCCAGTAGAGTCTGCAAGTCTTCAGACTAAACTGATGGAAATGTTTTGTCGACTTCAAAATATCTGAAGAGAATTTATCCAATAATCTCCCCCTTTTTTATGGTGACAAAACTTTCCTGCAGATTTGAATACTATTGCCCTGCAATATAACATTTAAGCTAGCAATGATATCTCATAAAAGATTAGAGTAAAGATAGTATAAGTTGTCCCGTACACAGATGTCCTGTACACAGACTTATCCTGTACACAGATCTACATCCACAGAAAACATATTAGTTCTGTGCAGATATCAACTATCTTTATGTAATTTAACAGCTTAGAGTAATGCAGTAATAAGCAAGCATTTCAAAAACTTAAGATAAAGTCAAAATGTCAAAAACATAAATGTCAAACAAAATATTAAATCCAAAAAGGTGTTTTAAAAAGTGAAAGTGGAATGGAGTGAATAGAGTGAAAATCTGCAAAGTCTTCTCCCCCTTTTTGTCATCATATAAAGGTGAAAAAATCAGGGAGCACGAGGAATGCGAATAAGTTAAAAGTCCTCCATAGACTTGACAGTTCCTTCCAGTTTCCTCAAATCCTCCTATAGTTGAGTGAGAGCAGTGCCTTTTGCAGTGGCCTGAACCTGACATTGAACATCTTTAATCTGATCATGCAATGAGATGAACATAGCATGATTCTCATTCTACATAGTTTGAAATTCACACCCCATAGCATATATTTTGCCTTTGAGCTCCAAAATGATTTCAAGCAACCTTCCGAAATCAGCTGAATTGTCAGTTTGTGTGCTTGCATCAACTCGGTCTGATGGTGGAGTTAAGCCAGTGGAGTGAATATCAGCAGGAAGATCATCATGTGGAGATGTTGCTTCTTCCTCAGGAAAATGAGCAGCATGAACATCTTCTGCATCAGGAGGTGATCTATTAACACTTGCACTGGTAAATGTCAAGAGAAGAGGAGTACTTTCTCTTTGTACATCTCCCCCTGTTTCAATGCCTTCTGGAGGGGAGAAATATTATTCTTGCTGAGGAGTTTCCTCAGTGGCAAAATGTTGTTGATCCTCCTTTTTTGCTGGAGAATCTGCTCGATCTTCTTTGTCTTGTGAGTCCGTTTGGTTGTTCTTTGGGAGTCTGTCTTTGCGTTTCTTCTTCTTCTTCTTCTTCTTCTTCTTCTTCTTCTTCTTCTTCTTCTTCTTCTTCTTCTTCTTCTTCTGCTTCTTCTTCCTGCAAGGATTCCTTTTCTTGGTTCCCTTTCTTAGTTTCCTCTGCAATTTCTTGTTCTGGTTCTGCTGACACATGAGCAGAATACTGAAAAACAAAGGCAGAGATAGGCATATCATCCTCATCATCTTCATCCTCCAAGATGATTGCCCGCTCTTCTTGATAGGACCAGTCACAGGTTCTTTTCCTTTCCTCTTAGCAGCAGAATAGTCTGGTCTGGTCTTAACAGGGGTTTTCTCCTTGAACTGCTCTAACTTCTTACTGAGATCTTTCAGACGCATTTTTGTAATCATCCTCAGACCAACGACCATTTGATCAATAGTCTTCACAGAGAGAATGTGGGGAGGTTGAATGTTCAAATGTCTGAAAAGACGAGTGATGAGAGCAGCATAAGGGAGTTTTCCCTTGTCCTTCGCCATAGACTTGTACATGTGAAACATGATAGTATGGGGCAAAGAGAAGTTTAGACCGATCTTGATTGCATACATCAGTTTGGCTTCTGAGATGGATACATCCGTCTTCGATGTTGATTTCGATCTGAGACAGTTGATCACTATCTTATGAAGCAGAGTGTTTGTAGCATTCATCCTTGAGTAGGAGAGACGACCTTCTGCAATCCTGTCTCTCGCTAGTTCCAGAGTTGCATGACTCACAGACACAGAGATTGATTGGAAAGCTCCCCTTTCCACACCAATTACATCCGACAGAGTATTTGTGTCAACCACATACTCTCTATCTCTCACACTGAAAGAAAAACTATTGGCATCAATAAAACTGAGGTTGGAAAAAAAAAAAAAATAGGCTGTTAATTCAGAATAAGCAATCTCGCTCTCAGTACAGAATTTATAAAGTTAAAGCTTCTCAAACTTCTCTCTCAAATTGATACCCAACAGATCCAGAAAATCAAAATCCACCGTTCGCAGGTTCATCACCCCACGCTTCAACAATTTCCCATACACTTTCTTGTGTTCCTCAGATCGGAACAATTCGTCCTTCTTTCCTCGAAGAGTTGCAGCTACACCCATCCAAGGCTTAAAATGTACAAACATCTTCTCATCATCATCTTTCCCTTCAGGCTGATTTACACTTCCAAAGTGAGGGTCACTCGGAAAGTTCGCAAAGGTCTTTGCTGCCGTTCCAACAGGAACAACGCCCGATCTCTCCATCACAGTGAGAAAATGTGTCTCATTTTTATAACATTTCTCTTTCAAAAACTCATCAATAAAAATCATTGCAAAACCTCCTTCCTTCAATACAGAATAAAGCCTGTAAACAAACGCAGGCTTAAGAGACCTTACAGGTGCGATATCTTCAATGATTTCCTCTGTATGTTGCGAATGACGAACATGGGATCTAGTTGAAGAGGAGCGTTGTTGAGAGTGTTGGTGCATTTGTTCACTTGTGAAGTCACCTTCATCAGTGAGATCAAAATGCGTAGGCCCCTCAGCCGAGCCCTGTGGTCCCCTGCTCGCTATTCTTGAAGATTTCCTCTGGTACGACATTGTCACTTTCTTGGAAGGAACTTTCACACTTGTGTCACAAGAAAGTTAAAAACTTGAGGAGAAGAACTTGAGAAGGAGAATCTCAGAGAATGAAAATTTGTGTTCTAGGGTTTTTGTGTAAAAGAAGAAAGAGGAGGAGAAGGAGTATAAAAAGTAATCGAATCGTGGTATCTGAAGCGTCGCAATAAGGAAAGAATAAACAAAATTCTTTTTTCAAAAAAATAACTGCCTTAAACAAATCGATAACCACCTTTGTTTAAAAATAACTGCCTTTAATAAACTCAATTAGAGATAAACAGACAATCTTACCTTTTCGAGATATCAGCTTAAACGAGTAAATGTACTGTAATTTTAATAACTTACAGTCGTGACGATTGGCATTCCAAGTCTGAATCTTTGAGTCTGATACTTTTCAGACTTAGATTCGAGTCCGAGCTTCAACGAGTCTTCAAGAGATAAAATGTTGAGTCTTGAACGAATAGACTCAAATGAACTTTTCTCAAGTGGCTTTGTGAAGATGTCGCAGTTGATTCTTTGAGTCAATAAATTGTATCAAGACTTCTTTGTTCTGAACATGATCTCTTATAAAATGATGTCGAATCTCAATATGTTTTGCTCTTGAATGTAGAATAGGATTCTTTGTACGATTGATTGCACTAGTATTGTCACATTTAATCTCTACGCAAGAGTCTTCAATACCAAAGTCTCGTAGTTGTTGTTTTATCCATAGTATTTTAGAACAGCAACTTCCAAGAGCTACGTATTCTGCTTCAGCTGTTGAAAGAGCCACAGTACTTTGATTTCTTGAAAACCAAGATACTGCCCTATTTCCAAGTAATTGACAAGTACCAGAAGTGCTTTTTCTTTCAACTCTACAACATGCAAGATCTGCGTCTGAATAACCAAGAAGAGTGAAGTCTCCTTCTTTGGGATACCATAGACCAATCTTAGCAGTAGTTGCAACATATTTAATGATACGTTTAGTAGCAATTAAATGAGATTCTTTAGGATATGATTGAAACCTAGCACATATGCAAACGCTAAATAATATGTCAGGTCTAGATGCAGTAAGATAGAGAAGTGAACCAATGATACTCCTCTATAACTTTTGGTCGATTTTCTTCCCTGCTTCATCTTTGTCTATCTTCAAAGAACTTGACATAGGTATGTCAGTCTTTTTGCAATTCTCCAGACCGAACTTTTTAACAAGTTCTTTTGCATATTTTTCTTGATGAATAAAGATTCCTTCTTTCAGTTGTTTCACTTGTAGACCAAGGAAGAAGGATAGTTCACCCATCATACTCATCTCAAATTCATCCTGCATAGTCTTAGAAAATTTCTTGCACAAAGTCTCATTAGATGATCCAAATATAATATCATCAACATAAATCTGAACAAGTATAAAGCTTTTGCCTTCCTTTTTAATAAACAAAGTAGTGTCTACCTTTCCTTTAGAAAAACCATTTTGAATTAAAAAGTTACTTAGCCTTTCATACCAAGCTCGAGGAGCTTGTTTTAATCCATATAAAGCTTTCTTCAGTCTGAACACTGAGTCTGGTATCTTTGAGTCTTCAAATCCATGAGGTTGTTCCACATAGACTTCTTCTTGAATAAATCCATTCAAGAATGCGCTTTTGACATCCATTTGAAATAACCTGAAATTCTTATAACATGCAAAAGCAAGTAGTAATCTGATTGCTTCTAACCTTGCTACTAGAGCGTAAGTCTCATTATAGTCTATCCCTTCTTCTTGCGTGTATCCTTTAGCCACGAGTCTTGCTTTGTTTCTTGTCACTTTGCCTTTTTCATCGACTTTATTCCTGAAAACCCATTTAGCTCCAATAATAGATTTATATTTTGGTTTAAGAGTCAATTCCCAAACATCGTTAATACTGAATTGTCTGAGCTCTTCTTGCATTGTTTCAATCCAGTTTTCATCAGCTAAGGCTTCTTTAATGTTTTTGGGTTCTATTTCAGAAATAAGTGCAACAGCACTAGACTCTTCTCGCCTTTTGGATCTTGTCCGCATTCCCTCATTAATGTTTCCAATAATGAGTTCTTCAGGATGACTAGACTTGTGTTTCCAATTACTAGATATTCTGATAGGTTGGTGATATTTTTCCTGAGTCGATTCTTCATCAGTAACTTGTTGTACTGCTCCTGAATTTTGAACTGCTTCATGGGAGGTAGATCTAGCAAAGTCTGGAATAGATTCTGAGTCTTCAGTCTGAATTTGCTAAACTTGTGGAGAGTCTTGAAATTTAACGTTCATTGATTCTTCCCATGAGTCCGAGTCTTCTTATTGAATACTCTATAGGCTTTGCTTGTAGTTGAGTAACCAAGAAAGATTCATTCATCTTATTTTTCTTCAAACTTACCAACACGATCATTTGCATTCTTCAGAATAAAGCATTTACAACCAAATACTTGAAAATAAAAAACAATTGGTTTCTTTCCTTTAAAAATTTCATAAGGGGTTTTCTCAAGAATTGGTCTTAAAAACACTCTGTTTATAATATAGCAAGCAGTTGAAACAGCTTCAACCCAAAACCTTGAAGAAATATTACTTTCAATCAAAAGAGTCCTTGCCATTTCTTGTAAAGACCTATTCTTCCTTTCCACAACCCCATTCTGTTTTGGTGTATATGGAGAGGAGAATTTATGCTGAAAACCAGACTCGTCACAAAATTTAGCAAAGTCTTGATTTTCAAACTCACCTCCATAGTCTGTATGAATGCTTGAGATAGTGTAACCTTTCTCATTCTGCACCTTCTTAGCAAACTTTGAAAAGAGAGAGAAAGTCTCAGACTTACTTGAAAGAAAGTAGACCCATGTAAATCGTGAATAATCATCCACTATTACTAGGCAGAACATTTTTCCACCAATGCTTTGCGTTCTAGCAGGTCTAAATAAATCCATATGCAAAAGCTGCAGTACACGATTAGTGGAAACTTTACTTATTGGTTTGTAAGAGTTTCTAACATGTTTACCCAGTACGCATGGTGTACATAGATCAGACTTTAAGTAATTGAGAATAGGCAATCCTCGAACAAGTTTCTTGGAAGAGATCTTGGTGATTTGTTTCATATTGGTATGGCCTAGCTTTCTGTGCCATAGATTAGCTTCATCTTATACTGATATTAAGCACTACGATCTTTCATGATTCACATCCAGAAGATAGATATTTCCATGTCTTCGTCCAGTAAAAGATTGAGTAAAGTCTTTTGATTTCGAACACGTTCCTTCCTGGAAATTGATCTTGAAACCAGTATCACACAAGCGGCTTATGCTAAGCAAGTTATAATTTAATCCTTCAACTAATGAGACATTCTTGATTGACAGACTTCCAATCTTTACTGTTCCACGACCAGTAATTCTTCCTTTGTTGTTACCACCAAAAGAAACTTTTCCTCCATCTATATGGACTAGTTTTATGAAGCTACTTGAGTCTCCCATCATATGTCTTGAGCAGCCACTATCTAGATACAATTTAATCTTCCTTTTGATAGTGACCTGCAATTAAAAAGAATTCAAGCTTTCTTTGGTACGCACATCATCTTGGGTCTAGAAGAGTTAGAGCAATAAACAGTCTTTGCCCAATTCCTCTTAACAAGTCTCCAAACCAAAGGACATTCTTTCTCAAAATGTTCTGAGCTTTGACACTTGGAACATTTCAAAGCATTTCTACCAACGAGGTTTTACAAAGACTTTCGGAAATGATTTTTATAAGCAATTCTGGTTGGTCTTTGTTTGATTCTTTCCTTCACCTTCGGAAAATCAATCAGAGGAATAGTTTCAAAAGTCATACTAAGACCTAACTTATCAAAATAGGGTCTTTGTATCGAAAGAATCTTATCCAACTTTTCAAAACCATTTGAAAATCTTTTTGATATATTAGAAATATCATTTTTCAAAAGATTATTTTCTTTGAAAAGCAGTCTCGAGTTTTCTTTCACAATAGTAAAGTTCTTTTCCAATTTTTCAAACTTTTCTTTCCAAAGTTTTTCCTGTTGCTTCAATATAGAATTCTCCCATTTTAATTCGGAGATCCTCTTAAGAGAAGTTTTTAGACTAAGACAAAGTTCATCAATATACTTAGAAACTTTGACAGGAATTTTTAGATTACTAACCTTGAGTTCACTGTCTGAGTTTCTATTTGTATCAAGGTCTGAGTCTGAATCAGATTTTGCCATCAAACAGATATTGCCATAATCATCATCACTCTCTTCACATTCAGTATCACTCCAGGTCTCTGCTTTGAGTGTCTTCCTGTATTTCTCAGTCTTTCCTTTTCTTTTCTTTAACGAGAGGACGGTTGGGTCCGATGTGTCCCTTTTCTTGCATTCAAAGCAAGTCACTTCTTTGTTAGAATCATCTTCCTCTGTTGATTTGTTTTGAAACCTTTGTGAGCTTTGTTTCTTCCAATTGAATTTCATTCCCTTTCTGTTCAGCTTTCTTTTGAATCTTCCTCTTCGTTGGTGTGCTCTACTTCGTAAGACTGAAGAGTTCCAACCAGTTCGTCTACAAAGAGTGGAGCAATCCTCTATGTCTTTCTTATTGAGGTTTTTATGTAATTCCAGTCTTTAGAGAGTCCACGTAGGAGTTTGTTGACCTCCATATGTCCTGAGATTGGATGTCCCTGATATTCAAGACCATTCACAATTTCAATAAAATGACTAAACATGTCAGTTATTGATTCTCCTGATCTCATCTTAAAGACTTCATACTGTTCCAAAAGAATATTTATCCTTGTTTCTTTCACACGATCAGTCCCTTCATAGGTAATGTGAAGCCTATCCTAGACTTCTTTTACTGTATCACAAGAAGATATTCTGTTATACTCAGTAGGGAATAAAGCACAATATAAGGAGTAAATGGCTTTAGCATCAAGAGTCTGTCTCTTGGTTATTTCTTCTTGAGTCATCTGAATAGGATCAGCAACTTCTTTTCCTCTCTCTGATTCTGATGCAGCAGCAAGAATGACTCCTTTATCTATCACTTCCCATTCCAAAGGATCTTTCGATCTTAGGAATGCCTTCATCTTATTTTTCCATATGATGTAGTATTTTCCATCAAAGTATGGAGGTCTGGTATTGCTTTGACATTCAACCAACCTTGCAGGCAACATACTAGCCATAGATCTTTTACTCAGAAGTAAAGACACTTCTTATAAACGAGTACACAAGCTCTGATACCAATTGTTAGAACTAGTATTAGCACCTAGAGGGGGGTGAATAGGTGACTAAAGCGATTTTATAAATTTTAATCCAAATGAGAGATTAATGAATTAAAAACAACAATCGTTGCAAATGAAAGTAATGAAAGATAAAAGGATTAGGGATAGAGAATCAAGACTCCAGATTTATAGTGGTTCGGCTTAGACCAAGCCTACGTCCACTCTCCCGCACGGACAGCCCTTCTGGCTGGATTTCACTAAAAATCAAAAAGAGTGTTTACAGTCTCACGCCCTTGAATCCACAGTGTAGAAACTCTACTACACTTCTTCAAGGTCTCACCACACTTTGGTCTCTCTTTTGATTACAAGTATTGCTCGAAAAATAAGATCTCAAAATAATAAGGAGATTCAGACTTTGGAATTTTTCTATCCGGCACCCTTCAACAACTTGAGAGTCTCTCTTATATACTTCTCCATGCCTTCATTACCGTTGGCACCTTCCAAAGAAGTTCTTCCAATCAACCCGTTGGATAGAATCAATTGAGAGAGATCTCGAGCTCTTTAAGGTAAGTGTAGATAGCCCATCAATCATGCTCGTCCATACAATTAGGATCTTGGTTTCCATAAGTAGAACTTTCCAAATATAAATTGCGAATCTTAGAGAATCTATATTTATTCGAATACAAATATAAGATCTTGTAGTACTAAATCCAGTCGAAAGATATTCCTTAGCTATTGGAGCCAAAACCATATTAGATAGAATAAGAATAGAAGTTTATAAATTTATGGTCTGGAAACTGTCCATGAGAGTAGACTTTAAAACTTGAGTCTTGATATCGTCAGACTTAGATCTTCAGACTTTGCCAGTAGAGTCTGCAAGTCTTCAGACTAGACTGATGGAAATGTTTTGTCGACTTCAAAATATCTAAAGAGAATTTATCCAATAACTTTTACTTGAGAAAAGTCACAAGCCTGAATTTCAAAAGAAGCACCTACTTTTTCCACACTACAAGTTGCTTCAGCAACGATTGACTTTACGAATGTCTCAAGTAGAATAAGGATAGAAAGCTCTTAATCAGCTCGACATAACAGAGCAAAAATGAGTTCATATTTGTTGAGCACATAAGAAAAACATCTGATACATAATTAACGAGTTCATAGTGGTGCAGCTAATTGTTTATAGATATTATTGCCAACGAATGATCACTAACTCCACATAATACTATGAGGGGCACCATGTATTGCGTGGTACACGGCGGAAACACCACTCAATTCAGTCGTGCCAATTGAAAGACAGATTCAGCAATGACACTAATAAAATAATGACTCGTGAAGTAGCAAATAAGATGTGACATCCCAAAATTTGGCCCCTGATTCGGATATATGAAATGGTTGTTTCATCGACGCGCTTATGGTTAATTTACTTGGAATTGATTACTCATGAGTTAACTAATCTATTAAGTGAGGACATTAAGGGATATAAATGCGACAGACTAGAAAATTCGATTGGAAATCGACCGCTCGACCATTAAAATTGGCTAGGGTCAATATGACACCGTTATAAATCGATTAGCGAACGGATATAGGTCGATTCGATGGAATCATGTAGTCGAATTGCAGGTGGTTTGGCACGAATGCGATATTCGCGTCGAACGACAGTAACCCGATCTTCAATCGACATTATATTTGGAACACGTAATCGAAACCTCGTGATTTTATGACAATCGAGGGTCGTCTACGATTTGAAGATGCACAAACGTGGATCGAAAATTATCGACCACGGGTCAAATGCGCTAAAATCCCTAAAAGCTATTCGATAGGTTAGGTCATACTAAAGCTGCGTTCAGTCGATTTTAACCACAAAATTGAATTTGGTTTTGGGAATCGGATGTTCGACCATGTCACGATTCATTTATTGGACTTCGTTTCATCTTTCGGTGAACTTTCGTCAAGTCCGAAAATTTTGCGGAAAACGATTTTCGAACAAAAAAAAATTAAAGAAAATTCGGAATTAGAGGAAAAAAGGAGGAAATGACTGCCCTAAAGGATTTATTTGTGAAAATTAGGATTAATTCTCCATTGGTTGGGCACTTGACTTTAGGCACAGAGACTTTGGGGCATTAGCAATGATTGAATTAGATATTTTTCCCTTAAAGTCTTTGTTGGCTTTAATTCTTTCACTCTCTCCCTCTTCTTCTCTCTTGCGTGAATCAGCCCTTCTCCCCCACGCTGCTTCTCCTTTATCTTATGCTCAATCCTTCCTTTTCTTTCCCATCCACTTCCTTTCTTTTCTCTGCCGCAGCCCCACTTTCCTTCCCCCTAGTTTTGGTTCTATGCTCCTTTCATTGAGCTGCTGCATATCATTCGCAGCCATTACTCCTCACATCAGCGCCTCCATTACTCACCACCATCTTCATCATCCACAGCCGCCGCCACCCTTGCGCCACCACAACACCACCCGCAGCGCCACAGCCGCCGCCACCCACCAACAAACCCCCACCGTCCAGCACCTTCACGCCCAGCTCCACCTCTAGCTTCTCCCTCACTGCTGCTCCATCACTAGAACTCCATCATCGTCAAAACTCAACACCACCGCTGGCCACCAGCACCACAGCCAAGCCCCCACCTTGGCCGAGAGCTTGAGGAGCCGACACCACCTCCATTGAGACTCCGTTCGAGCTGTGGTTGTTTCATGTTTTCATTGCGTCGCGTTGCCAACCCCGTGAGCCCGCCACCGTCGTAATCCGGTGAGTTAACTCCCTAATCTTTTATTAGACCGTTAATTGTGCTTATGGGGTGTTTAGTTTAGTGCTAATCATGGTTAGATTAGTGCTAAGATGGATTAGTATTAATCAACCTTTGTTAGGTTAGTTAATCATGGTTAGGCTAGTTAACCTTGGTTATGTGACAGCCTGAATTTTCAGAATTTGTTTTCGATTAAATAAATCACGCCTTTCATCGACAGGCCAATAGTGCAATTCTTTGAGCTTATCACTCACAAGATAACTGAACTATCTGGGGAAGCAATTAAGAAATCTAAATACAATAGACTTGAGAATTTGACCAGGAATCAACTGCTCGACCGTGTTGATCAGCAAAGGTCATTACGACACTGTCAGAATCGATCAGAGATCAAAGATAGGTCGATTCGACAAAAATGTGTGATCAAAATATGAGTGATTCCATCTAATTGCAAAATTTTCATCAATCTGCACTAAATTGATTTTCTGTCATTTTGGGTACCCTATGTCTGTAATTGAAACCTCGAGATTTTCACGACAACCAAGAGACGCCAATATGTTGAAGATGTACATTGTGACTCGAGATAAATCGATCACGGGTCAAGTGCACCAAAAATTCCTAAAAGTTACCCGGTAAACTAAGTCACGCTAAAATCGCGCCGGAGTGAAATTAACCGTGAATTTGAACTTGATTTCAGAAATTGAAAGTCATGTCGTGTCACAAATCATTTTAGGAACATCGACTCATCCTTTGAAGATTTTTCGGAAATTCCGAGATTTTTACGGAAAACCGTTTCGAACGTTACGGAAAATTAGCGGAAATTTGGATGGGTCAAATTGAACGAAATTTAGACTTCCAAGCTGAGTCTTTGAATGTTAGGGACTTGCAGAAAATTATATGGGATTTTTCTTCAACGAAATCAGACGTCGATTGGAGAATGTCGGGAAGAAATTGAACCTAAAGTGATGAAATTCGGACCTTAGATGGGGGTGTGCAACGTTGGTATCAATTTGGGATAATTGTGGTTTTATAGTTCAAAAAAGTAATTGGGGGACTATAAAGGATAAACATGAAGACTTTGGAGGCCAAATTATGATTATTTAGATATTTTCTATTGGATTTTTTGTGCCCTTTCTCTCTCCCCTTCGCACACCTCATCCATTCCTTCTTCATCGTGCGAAACCTCCCTCTCTTTCATTGCAACCCACCGAACCAGCTATCTCACTTTCCTTTCATTTGCTTCTTTTTCCTCTCTTTCATTTTATTTCAAGCACCCCACGTTTCTCTCCCTCTTGATGTCTCTCCACCGAACTCCATCGTGCGCCCTCAGCCAGCTCACATCTTCTTTGGTCAACAGTTGAGGTCTTGTTGAAGTCCTACTGACCTCAGCTCGCGGCCACAAAGCGACGCCAGCCACTTCCTCTTCCACGTGCCTTCACCTCAGCGGATCAGCGCACGTGCAATTCCCCCCACCATCAACCGAGCATGCCACGTTTTCTTCAACCCCAACGCGCATTTCCTCCGCTCTTTCAACCCGAAGCAGCAAGCCTAGTGAATTTCTTTCAAGCCTAGCAAAGCCCACGTAAATTTTTCAGGCCCAGCAGTTTCTTGTGTTGCTCGGCCCAGCAGTTGGGCCATTTGAAGCCCACAAAAATTTCAGCAATCCAGCCCGCAACCCATCTTCACGTTTCAGCTCAGCCCATTTGCACGTGGGCCCATTTTCAGCAGCAAGCCCACACCTTTTTGAAGCCTAGTGAATTCTTGAAGCCCAAGCCCGCGATTTTGAGGCCCAAGCCCAGCATCTACAGCGAGCCCAATCCAACGCAATAACAAATCTCAGTTTGGGCTAAGATTTGTTGGGCCAAGTTTAGGCCCGGTCCAAGTCCACCGACGCCGCCGAAAATTCGAATTCCGGTCGCTGTCGCGCCATTGTCACGGTGAACCGGTTTCCGCAACTAACCGAAGAGTTTATGGACTAAACTCTTCTTAGTAGGCTAATGACATTTAAGGGGTGTTTAGTTTAATTTAATTAGGAATTAAGTGGTTAGTTAGATTAAAGTAGAAATTTAATTATTTAATTATGAATGTTAAGTGGTTAGAATGGTTTAGTTAAGGCCTAGATAAATCGTATTCTTTATCTAGATTGGGTCGGGAATTTTCCAGGCCCGTTTCGGTATTTAATTTAGCAATTTTGGCCTAAGTTAGTATTTATGGTAAGTAAATATAATTATTTAATTAATTTTAATCATTATTTTAATTATTTAATTATTTCCAAAATTTCGTGTTGATCGCAATGGTGTAGTTAATTTTTGCAATTGAGTGTTAGTTTGTGCAAATTGAGCTGAAATTATAATTTTGGGTATTTATCCTAAAATTAAGTAATTTCAATGATTAATTAGAAAATTACCGGGCGTCGGTTTACAACGCCAAAAATGTTTTCATAGACTATATAAATAGTGGGATTTTCTAAAAGAAAGATATTGCATTTTTTGCTCAAGCCGACCGTATACCCACACACGATTATTTTTATCGGGTATTTTTAACACGAATAAATTAGGTCAAGACATTATTTTAAATTGAGGAATTTATGTGCAAGGCACAATGTCATTGGCCGTGAGTGAATAATTGTGTGTTGGTTTATAGTCAAAGCATGTTGATTATTCAAAGTTGAGGTGATAATTGTCGGGTCGAGAGAACTTGATGGGTTGTGAGTGGGTAAAGAACTAAGTACTACATGAGTAAAAGATTTCGTGTGAGTCACCTCTAATACCTTATACCATTACCTATTATAGTTAGGGGCTAAGTGTTACATGATAACCTGAGTCGCATGAGAATTACCTCTAATGCCTTGTAGTATGATCATGCATAGTGAAGGGCTAAGTACTACACGATGATGAAACTTCGTGTGAGTCACCTCTAGTGCCTTATACTATTGCCTAATGTAATATATGACTAAGTACTATACGATAGCAAAACTTCGTAGGAGTTACCTCTAGTGCCTTATACTATTGCTTTTTGTAGTGAAGAGCTAAGTGTTACACAATAGCGAGACTTCATGTGAGTTACCTCTAGTGCCTTATACTATTTTTATTTATGGTCAATGACTAAGTACCACACGATGACAAGATTTCGTGTAGGGTCACCTCTAGAGCATTAGTCTGATTTTGAGTGGGAATGTTAAATTGGAACGTCAAGAATAATTATCAGGTGTAGATGGATCCACCGATATGATTGATCACACCTGATTATAAGGCGAAATTGTGTGACACGAAATGGGATGTGCCATAACGATTTGGCCTTATAATTGGGACTCTTGTGGATTGTTTGATTGAATGATGGATTAATGATGTTGACTCAATTGATTGACTAAGATTGAATGAGATATTCCAAAGGTTTAGGTGTTGTTACTGCACGTATGTGATATATAAATAGTGCTAACATGCAGGAGGGAACTGAGGCGAGGTGAGTCTTCTATTCTAATTGTGTAGTTGTGTGATTGTGCGGTTAAGACGCTTCTAGGGGTATTTCCCTCCTAATCGGGGTTTAGAGCGTGAACTCGCTGAGATTTATATCTCACCTCATCGTGGGCTCAATTTTCAGGGCCGTAGAGTGGAGGACCCGAAGTCGAGCTGTGGTGACCTGAGGAGTAGGTCAGTTAGGTTAGCTTCCTTTTGGAAAACCGTCTTTTGAAACTCTTGGTCGATGACCTTTGTAAATAACTCAATTGGTTTATAAAAGCATGTTTGTTGGTAAAATTGTTGTCCTGCTTTTCTATTCCGAGATGGTTACTGTCAGGGGATTTATAATTCAATTCCGCATGTGCAATAAAATAAAAAGGGTCGGCGACTCATCCTGGGAAGTCGCAAATTTTATCGACCGAAGAGGGATGGGCACGCGCTCGGGGTCCGAGGCGTGACAAGTTAGGTTAGTTAACCATAGTCATGTTAATTAATCGTGGTTAGGTTAATTAAGTTGAATTAGCTTAACTTCAGATCGGATTACTGGACCCTCGTTGTTTGCTATTTTTGTGGGTTAAAATATGCTACGATTTTGAGGTTACTTCATCTTGAAAAATGCTCTAAACATCTTCATTTATAACATATATTTTTCTCAAGATTTTATGGATTGAAAACAATAAGATTTCAGCTTCATTGCATGCAAGACAGAATCTCGTTTTATGTTGGAACCCGTGACCTTTTGGTATTTAAGGGATTTTTATCAACTTTTAGGGTTCGATTTTTTAAAGAGTTTCTTAACAAAAGTTTTTCATCATATCTTGAAATTTAACATAGTCAAATTTCAGAGAAAACAGATAAGTTTTGGACCTCGAACCAAGCTGGTTTTGGAAAAAATAATTTCTGGACACAAACACAGTTTTGGTAACGGTTTGAGTGATTTACTGATCTTATTCTAGGAAGATCTGGGTCAAGGTGTCTTCCTAAAAAGTGTTCATTTAAATGTCCTTTATAACATATTTAAATTTGAGAATTTTATGAACTCTTTTGATTATGTTTCTGAAATTAATATTGGAGACATACGAGTAGACTCGGTTTCTGCCGGTGAGGGCCAATTGTGGTCTTGTGGTTGTTCTTGGTGTCTTGCTTGCTGGAAAATGTATATTGTGTGATTTGGTTGATTTTTGGCATGCTGAGAACTCATGCGTGATATGACGAGATTGGTTGCTCTATGTTGATTCCAATTTCTCATGTCAAAAGATGGCTTTATAAGCTTTTAAATAGAAAAACAATATGGTGTTGGGTTTGGACACCAAAACTTATTTGCTCAACAAAACAATGAGGTTTTAAACTAGGTGCGTGCAAAGTTTGACCAGTTAATTTTGAGTACGTAAGAACCTACGAATTTCTTTCCAAAAGTTTTAAAGAAAAAAAAAAGAGTTGCAAGGTTTATTATTTGAAAAAGGATTTTGGTGTTTTGGGCTAATTGATGGAAGATAAGAACTGGTTTGATTGATGGCGTGCTCATGTGATCATCTAAATACCCTGATGCGCATGATTATGTGGGGTATAATGAACCCGTCCTGATGCATTTAATTATGCGGGACGATGCCTGATTAAGTTTGGATACCCCCAGTCAATGAGATGCTGAGTCGTGGTTGAGGCTGAACCGATGCTCCTTTATGGAATGCTATCCTGAGGCATATGAGTACACGGGAAGATGTCGTACCCGATGGGGCGGGACAATGCCCGGTTATGCCGGATGACCGCTAACTGTTGAGTTGGTCGTGGCTGATGGATCGTAATAATCGAAACATGCCTGAATGGTTGTGCTATTGCGCATGATCATAATAACCGGAACACGACTGGCAACGGTGGGGGCCAGCGGTCGGCGGTGGCTTGGAGCGGTTGAAGGTGGCCGCGGCAAGAGAGAAGAATAAAAGAAAAATAAAAATAAAAATTGACTTATTTCTAGAAATTGTTTCCGGGAACAGAAGTAATTTTTTTTTGTTTCTTGTTTCTACTCCAAATCTATTCCTAGGCTAACTTTTTATTTCAGGAAATAGAAAAACTCGCTGAGATTTATCTCACCCCGTCGTGGTTAAATATTTTCAAAACCGTAGCATGGAGATCTGCTTAGTGCAGATGTGGTGGGCGCGAGATGCGACACCTTTTGGCTGACCCTACCGTTAGTGAAGTTTAAATTAACCCTAGTCCTGGAAGGTTTTTGAGAGGGTCGATGGGAAGTGGCCGTGGAAAGGCTTGTAAGTATTAAACTTCCTAGAGTTAACAGTTGATAAATGAATATGTTGTTTTCGGCAATGTTTACCGTGTTTTACTATCCCTATATTTGTTTGTTGGCCGGGGGTTTATTTAATTCGCTTCCGCATGTGCTTAACTGAAAGATAAAAAAATGGGTCGATGATGCGTCCTGGGATGTCGCATTTTTAATCGATCACCGAGGGATGTGTGCGCGCTCAGGGTTCAGGGCGTGACATAAGAAGCAGTCTAACATTAAAACTATTTTTATCAACAGTAATATTGAACGAGAAATACAAAGGTGGGTAGAAATGTCGCAATAAGTCGCAGTCATCTATTTTTTATTATAATGATAAACATTTTCTTATCAATGCTAAAACATAAATGACACTCTTTAACCCGTTTAGGACTAGACACGTTGCTAATAATAGTCTTCATATATTAAACACGACCAACGGTGATAGTTTATTGTGTGTTGATTTTTGTTCATAATGCACTTCAGATTTCTTCTACAAATTTACCATACATCTCTCGGTACATAACACTCTTTTTGGAATATATATTGAAGCAGTCTAATGTACTTTCAGAATCGAGTGCATCAAGCAAGTGTGAAGGCTAGTTTCTTAAATTTCAATTGCCTAAACTTCAATTATGAAACAGATACAAAAACTAAGTCAAAATTGATAAGTACCTAAGGGGAACACAAATTTCTCGCACTCAAGATGTGAATAAGCTTAAGCTCACAGCCAACTCCATGCCTTTGTCTCTTCACCGCCAATTGCTGCATCATCTTGAATGTCTCCCCTAGACCGTTCTACAAGTGGATCCCAGATAAAATCCTGTAGTAGCATCAGGATTATGTCTTTATTTTTCTTGAGGACACCAAGAACTGCTTCACAGCTCGCTTTGAAAATTCCTTCTGCTCCAGTCAACCCTAAAGCTGCTTCAAACATCCATGTTAGTTGGAAAGGAACAATTTCCTGGATCTTAAGTCTCAGCCCTTTATCAAAGCATATATTGTAATCAATATGAAGTATATCTCCACTACGGAAATCCACCAGAATATTACGTAGATGTCCATCTCCAAGGCCTAGAATGTGACCGAACACGCTCATGGCTGCAATACTTCCAGAGTATGCAAGTGGGGAGGGAATGCAGCATAGCTCATGTTACAACTTCAAATTAAACAACAATAATACTTTCAAGTAATATTGAGAAATGTCAGTGTCTGCAACTACATTATTAGCAGCATCAGAAAATCACTTCAACTGTAGGATAAACACTTTATCCCTGAGAGCAAAATACTACCAGCAAATAGAATCCCACCGTTTCAATTTTAAATTGAATGCCTTGAATCCTTCACTAGCACAACACAGCTCCTGATATAAAACTAGCCGAGGCACTTCTTGCAAAGATCCATAAGAACTTCACGCTTGATGTCATGAGACCAATCTTTTTGAGATATTACTCTCCGTGTGGACGTGAACCTGGTGAAGGAATTGTTGTGTTTCCAGTGCCATAAGATGGCTGTACAGCAGTTTGACCTCAGGCTTGCCAACACTTGAAGACACTGTACACACTTTTTTTTTTGCAATTCAAACTTTATACTGCAAAACCTATAATAACGCATGAAAGCGGTCTGTTTGATAACATAAACTCCTTTTTTTTAATGTTTTGTAGACTATTGCTTTCCAATGGCATTCTAGTTTGTGATCTACTCGCAGTTAGACCTTGTGTATGTTATGTCCAAGGTTATACTGTGAAAGCAGCGTGCTTTCTAATCGATTTCTTTTTTTTTTTTTTTGTTCTTCTTTTTTTGAATTGATGCACTCTAATGATTTCCCGATTACTTGTTTATACGGCAAACTAACACTCCGTCTTGCCTCCTCGTTGATGACAGTTCTAGGCCCACATTAGCCCCAAAAGGTCTGACGCTCAATGCTTTTTGTGATTAAAACACGTGCAAAATTTCTGGAATCTCTGCCAGAAGATTACCTTGCGCGACCTGACTCTCTGAAGGGAGCTATCATTTATTTTTATTTTTAGCTTTATGATTTTGACAATCTATAATTCCTGGACAACAACATGATATTTGCTGACCGAAGACATTGGAAACGTGTGAGAGAGACAAGACCCTAATATTATTTGTTTAGTTCGTGCTGCTGGGAATGCAATAAAATCAGGGTCAAGCACACAAACCGTAAAGAAGCGTGAGTGGCTCTTCCTGGTTCCTACCAGTTTTCACGGGCAGTTATGAACCGAGAATAGGCAAGTTGTTTTAGATATCCATGCCATAGCCACCAAGTCAGGGGACAAAGAACACGTATCAGTTTGACCCAACTACCAAATACTTTTTCTTATTGCTCGCCCTACCATTTGCAGACAAGGGGAAAAAACAAGAAGAAAGAAGAAGAAACTCACAACACCTGAAGAAGGCAAAGTATATTAGAAATGGCTAGCCCTGAAGCTGCGAACGGAATATCAGAAGCCTCCAATCAGACATTCCCGGCTGCAGACGTCAAGAATGAACTGAACCCCAGTCTGAACACAAAAGTTGAAGTTGATCCTGTATCATCTGCCGTGGCTGCTTCCTTGGAGGTTAAGGTAATTAATTCCAATTATACCGCTCAAGAGTTATAGGAATTTCTGGCATGGAGAAAAGAAAAACTCGTTAAATTCTAACCTCGTGCTGTGCTGCAACAAGATCATTGTGAATCTATCTTTTGATCGTAAAATATTCGTTTGTTAACCTCCGAATTCAACAAGACAGATACGCCATCATCACTATCTGTTGGGAAAAAATAGACTTTTGCTATTTAATCTGGCCCATCTTTTTGATTGATCTTATTTTGTCACTCAAGGAACAAGCCGAAGCAGCTCAACAGCAAAAGGAAAAAGAGAAGGACGCCATGCAATCGCTCAAATCGGCCATCTTAATTTCTGCAGCAGTGGTTGCGGTGGCAGGAGCAATCTTCGCGATAACCAGGAAGTTGAGAGAGAAATGAGTGCTTGAAGCTTGAAAATTGCAATATCAGCAAACTCACTCACTTTTGCTTTAGTATTCCCTGTTTTTCTTTTTTGCTTTCCTAACGCGGGACTTTTCATTTGCTTTTTTATATTCTTTTCTTTGTATCTCTGCTGCGAGAGGATTATATTTAGGGAGGCAGTGGATTTGGACGTAGGAACTACACATTATTTCTTATATATGTGAACTGTTGCATTTAGTATCAACTGTCGAAGAGATGAATTCTTGGTGAGTGTGATATGCCCTTACATAAATCAGCTCTTCTGGTTATGTGCTTTTGTGATCACCTTGTCTTTGCAGTTGGGAAAAGTTTACTTTTCCCAAAAGCAACCGATGCATCATTTCTACCTTGACATGATCATCTCACGTTCAGGATCAACAAGTCTGTCAACGTATCGGCTAAATGAGGAATTAACATAATTGTTTCAAAACATACTTTACAAGAAACTTTCGATTTTCAAAGAACTTATAACAGCAGTTAACAAGATGAGCACCAATAGGTTGATGAAACGGCGTTTGGTTTTAATTATCAAATATGGGTTGAACCACCCATACATATAAACAAGTTCTTGCCATGTCTGAATGGTGATGTATGCGTAGTATGTAGTAAACTTTGTCGCATCTCCTTTAGACTCTTTTCTCAGGAACTTTCACCAAAAATATTGGATAGAGGGACATGGATAGATTCGAGCTTGCAGGACGACTTGCAAATGTTGATGAGTTCATCAAAAAGCTTCCTGAGGGTTATAACGCATTGCGGGTCCGGGAGATCGATTCTGTGTGGTGGTCAGAAGCAAAGGTGATGTTCGCATCAACAGGTCGTCTCTAGTGTTGAATTAACTGACTGGCAACAGGGATATAGCTTATTCCGTTGTGGCAAATTCAAATTACAATCAGTAAAAAGTCCCAGTTATCCAATTACATTAGCTTTCCTTATTCAAAATGCAGATGAGTTATAGCAAGGGCAGTTATATCACGATCCCTCCATACTGATGTTAGATGAAGCAACTTCTGCATTGGATAGCAGGTCCGAGCAATTGGTGAGCACAGTATTACTGCAAGTTTTTTTTTCCCCGATTTTAGGAGTAAGCATCTAAATGTTATCATATTATTAAAGCCATTTGTCAAGTATGTAGAAATGTTATCCTACATGCATGCGGGCTTATGATTTTTCTGCTTGTATGGCTTTCCATGCCAAGTTGAGATGATTTTTGAAGCTGGATAAGTTGCAAGTACAATGCATGCCGCACATTAAGGTCCATACAAAAAGTGGCAACTAAATTTCGTCTTTTACTTGACGGGATGATCGGTGATCAATAATCAGTGTTCAGTGCTATGTGAGGTCCCTCTGCTTTGCTGCAGGAAGAGTCCAGCCTTTTGTCTACTGAACGTTTTATTGCTTGTCTGAACACAAGCGTGTCTCTGGTGCAAGTTAGTCATATGGAAGGTATCGCTTATTAGGAAATATGGTTTTGAATCAATAAAGCAATCAAGTCAAACTTTAATATGTGATATCACTTTCTTTAAAAATTTATTTGTCTCACAGTATTGCTAATGATCACCCGTAAATATCCTCCAAGATACAACAAAATCTCAAATGAAAATACTATATAACAATTTTAGTATTTCTCAATGTATGTCTAGGAAACAATTGCAAAAATAGCTGTAGTTTTGAAAAAAAAAATACTCCAAAATGATTTCATACTCGTTTATGCCAAAAATGACATATATATCAGTCTTAAAGAACATCGGCGACTCTTTGCAAAAAGTTGCAAAGTGAATAAAGGTATCCCTTCATAAGAAGTTGCAAAATGAATAAATGCAACCTTTTTGAGAAAGCTTGCAAATTTAACAAGTATAATTTCCAAAAGTAATCTCGAAAAGACATATATATATAATTCAGAATAATAAAAATAATAAAAATTATAATTTTTAATAAATAAAATTTCGAATTTTCATAATCTCCAATAATACTTAATAAAAAAATCTTTAACTAATAAAAGTTAATAAGATAACCGTAGAAAATAAAATAAAAATAAAGGGGTAAGTTCTAATGAAACTATGGGCGTGCAAGCATGCCAAAGTGCTTAGTGCACCTACTAATCGCGCCATTAAAGGAATGAGTGCTAATTAAACCACGAGCACACAAGTGCGCCAAAGTGCTAAATGCCCTTAATAATTGTGCAATTATGCGTGCACTTGCACACGGATATTGTGGAGTCTAGCTCACACCCCAACATTTTCTTTAAACAAGGCTCACACTTATAAGTTGACCCATCTCCTCTCAACTTTCCTATGTGGGACAAGGAAAAGTACATTTGTTTGTTTTACAAACAAACATCCAACAATCCTCCACTTTGTTTGTAAAACAAAGATTTCTAAAATAAAAATTTTAAAAACATATAGCGAAAAGTTTGGTGAGATTAATATACATATATAAAGGTCTGTATCGAGTTAAACCTTTATTTAGTGCAAATATCTCAAAATTCTATCAAAGTCACAAATAGCTCAACTTTAAACTTATACTTTTAAATAACAAAATCGAGCATACCGTACATCCCCATACATCTACTAACCTCCTATTTCAGCAAGACATTCTATATTATTCCGCACTATTATGGCCTTGTGCTTGATCCTATTTCACGAGCTCTTTAGAAAACAATTCTAACTTTGATAAGAAGCAGCACCACTTTAAGCTCATATAGGTGAAATATCTACCATAAGAAGCAGCACCACTTATTCAGTGACACATTACAAATTTGTACTATACTTCATTAAGAATTCAATTTGATCTATAAAATGTATAAGACGATAATAACCTCTCATGTCATGGCTACGTTAGTATCAAACAATCATATTCAATAACTTATTGTTACCCATTAAACCTTCTAACTAGTGATGTTCTAGAAAAAGGTCGAGTTACCATTACTAGTGATTTCAATTAAAGGGTTTCAACCCCATTTCTTATGAGGTCGTTATTACCATGTCTTTTGATAAAGCATATGTCAAGGGATCAGCTAGATTATTGCTTGACTTCACGTAGATAATTGTTATGGTATCATCTTTAACTAATTATCTCACATACTGATGTATTAGACTAACATGTGTAGACTTACCATTATAAGTTTTACTATAAGCTTTTACTAAAGTGGCCTGACTATTACAATGGATAGAAATAGGAGGCATAGGACTAGGCCACATTTTGATATCCAATAACAAATTTCTAATCCATTCAGTTGATGCTAAAGCAACAAATTCCAATTTCATCATTGAGCAAATTATACATGTCTGTTTCTTACTTGCCCAAGGTATAATACCTCCACCTTGTGTGAAAATCCATCCAGAAGTGGAATGCTCATCTCCCACATTTCTAATCCAACTAGCATTATTGTATTCTTCTAATACTGTCGAATAATTATTATAGAACAATCCTAAATTTTTAATTCTCTTAAGATAACCAAAAATTTTGGTAATAGTCCTCCAATGTTCTATACTTGGATTACTAGTGTACCTACTCAACTTACACATAAAATGAGCAATATCGAGTTTAGTACAATGCATAGCATACATTAAAGAGCCTATAGCACTTGTATATTCAAGTTGTACTATTGTTCTACTAGTATTATAATTTAACTTAATACTGGAATCAAATGAAATACTTATTTCCTTGAAATTTATTTAACAATTTTTCAACGTAATTACATTGGCTCAAAGAATAACTCCATTGTTTCTAACTTTAATACCTAGATAGTATCTATTTCACCCAAATCCTTCATTTTAAATATGGAGTTTAAATACTTCTTAGTCTCAATAATTCAAATCATGTTTGTTCCAAAGATAAACATATCATCAACATACAAGCATACTGAGACACCATAGTCTTTAGTAAATTTAGAGTATATACACTTATCAGCTCTATTGTGGATGAAACCATTAGACAATATGACCGAATCAAATTTTTTATACCACTGCTTAGGAGCTTGCTTAAACCTATAAAAAGACTTAATCAATTTACATACTTTCCTTTCATTTTCAGGAAGAACAAATCCCTCTAATTGTTCCATGTTTATTTCCTCATTTAAGTCTCCATTCAAAAAAAAAAAAAAAAAACAGTCTTAAAATCCATTTGATAAACACAAAGATCATAAACCGAAGCTAGAGCAAAAAGAATTCAAATAGAAGTTATACGTGCAACGGGAGCATACAAATCATAATAATTTATTTCTTCCTTTTGTCTATCCCCTTAGCCACTAGTCTAGCCTTAAAACCTTGTATAGAACCATCAGAATGATATTTATTTCTAAAAACCCATTTGCACCCAATAGGCTTGGATCCTTTTAATAAATCTATTAATACGCAAGTATTATTGGACATAATTGAGTCAATTTCATCATTTACGGCTTCTTTCCAAAAAGAAGCATATCTAGAAGATATAGCATCATCAAAGCATTTAAAATCGTCTTCTAAATTTAATACTAAAGGGTATTTATTTATCATGTTATTATATGTCTCCTTTAACAAGAAAAACATGAGTAATAAAATCATGACCTAAGTCTTTTAGTTTCCTAGTTTTACTACTTCTCCTCAGTTCAATCATGTCTTTGGAATCATTTGTTTCTTTCTCTTAAGTATCTACTTGAATTCCTATAGGTTTTGAATTATTTTCAATAATTTCAGAACCCGTAAAATATTTATTCTCAAAGAATTCAACATATCTTGATTCTACAATAACATTGGACTTAAGTCAAGAAGCCTATAAGTTTTATTGTTTTCCACAAATCCAACGAAAACACTTTTGATAGCTTTAAAAAAAAAAAAAAAAAGTTTTGTTCTCCTGGGGTCTGGTACTCAGTAACTATGACATCCCAAAATTTGACCCCATCTCGGATATATGAAATGGTTGTTTCGTCAACGCGCTTATGGTTAATTTACTCAGAATTGATCACTGTCGAGTTAACTAATCTATTAGGTGAGGCCGTTAAGGGATATAAATGCGTAGACTAGAGAATTCGATTGGAAATCGACCACTCAACCATAATAATTGGCAAGGGTCAATACGACACCGTTATAATCGATTAGCAAACGGATATAAGTCGATTCAATGCAATTTTTTTTTTTGTCAATCATATGTTATTCCTATTATAACTTTTACTCTCAGACTTTTGCCCTGCTTCCTTACAGGGCGTGAGAGTCGAAACCCACTCCTGAAACTAATTCGTCCCCACCCCAACCCCCTTGAGAAGGTGGGGATTCAAACCCCCCACCTCCCCCTTCCATGTTGGAAGGGTGGCCACTAGGGCAAACCCCAGTGGTTTGATTTGATGGAATTGCGTAGTTGAATTGCGGGTGATTCCGCAAGAGTACGATATTCGCATCAAACAGCAATAAACTAACTTTCTATCGATATTATACTCAGGACACGTAATTGAACCCTCGCGATATTATGACAATCAAGAGTCGTCTACGATTCGGAGATGCACAAACGTTGATCGAAAATTATCGACCACAGGTCAAACGCGTTAAAACCCCTAAAAGCTATCCGATAGGTTAGATCATACTAAAGTCGCGTTCGGTCTATTTTAATCACGAAATTGAATTCGGTTTCGGGATTCGGACGTTCGAGCATGTTATGATTCATTTATAGGACGCCGTCTCATCTTTCGGAGAAATTTCGTCGAGTCCTGCGAAAAATCAATTTTCGAACAAAAAGAAAAGAATAAGGAAATTCGAATGGGAAGAAGAATTGAGTTATTTGGCGGCCCAAAATGGTTTATTTTTTAGAAATAAGAGAAAAATGGGCATTGGATGAGCCATGGACTTTTGGACATGAAGACTTTGGGGTAAAAATGCAATGAGTAGTTAGATATTTGTCCTAGGTTTGGATTGGTTGAGCACTTGACTTCTTGGCTTTCTTTCTCTCTCTCTCCCTCTCTCTCTCCCATTTCTCTCATGCGTGAGCCTCCCCTTGCTGCAGCTGACCATCTTCTTCTTCTTCCTCTATTCATTTTCCCTCACTCTCATTCTCCCTCACATCTCCATTCTCTCCTACTCTATTGAACGGTTCTACCCATTTCTCCTCCCCCTCAGCGTCTTCATCATCATCCCTCTTCATCAGCACCATCAACCCACCTCACGCCTTGTGACATCCTAATTTTCAGGTTCTGCTTTCAATTGGATAAGTTGGGCTTGTCATCGACACGCCTATAGTTCTTTTATCTGAGTTGGCCACTCACGACATAACTAGCCTATCAGGTGAAGCCATTAAGGGATTTTAACGCAATAGACTTGAGAATTCAACTAGGAATTGACTGCTCAATCGTGCTAGTCTGCAAGGGTCATTACAGCATTGTCAAAATCAATCAGAGATCAAAGATATGTCAATTCAACTAAGATATGTGATCAAAGTGTGGGTGATTCCACCAGATTGCAAAATTCTCGTCGATCAGCACTAGACCGATTTTTCTGTCGTTTTAGGTACCTTGTGCCCATATTTGAAACCTTGAAATTTTCACGACAGCCGAGAGTCGCCAATATGTCGAAGATGTATATTATGACTCGAAATAAATCGATCACAAGTCAATTACACCAAAATTCCGAAAAGCTACCAAGTAGACTAGGTCACGCTAAAATCACGCCAGATTGAAATTAACCATGAATTTGAATCTGATTTCAAACATTGAAAGTTTTGTCATGTCACGATCTATTTTAGAAACATCGAATCATCCTCCAAAAAATTTTCTGCAAATCGAGATTTTTGGCGAAAATTCAAAATATGGTCGTTTTTGTCTGGAAAATTCAAGAGACCATTTTTTATCGTGTTTTTTGGATGCAAGTTGGTTCTATTGGCAAGGAAAAATGTCAATTTGGTCTAATTGGAGAGGAACTTGGTTCAATTTGGGCAAAATGGCACCAAATTCGTATGCCATGGCCTCCACCACTTTTGGACCACTTCCTTGGCTTACAAAGGAAGTTTATGGACTGCCATGAGGCTATGGAGGATAGCCAAGGCCTGATGGGGCCTCTTCAAGGGACAAGAGGATAGAATGGAGGCCAAGGGGACCCTCCAAAGTTTCTATTGTCCCCTTTCTTCTTCATTAGATCACCTTTCTCCATTTCCAGCCCTTTTGAAGCTTAAAAGTAGCAAAGAAGCCAGCCAACTCCCTCCCTTAGCCTATCGCAAGTCCTCCGAGCCGCCGGAGCCACCACCACCGCCACTTGCGCTTGCTCATCCCCGCACTTCACCCGCCCGTCTCGCCTCCCAGCACCGTCGTTTGCCTCTGTTCGCAGGTCCAGCCGGCTGTCCAGCCACCGTGCGTGGCCGTCCAAGCCGTCTAAGCCCACCTCTACCGCCGTGAAGCCCCGCCTACCCACCGGCTCGCTTGCTTAGCCGCCGAACCTCCTCTGCTTGCCGTTCCAATCCTAGGCTAGCAAGCTCAGTTCTTGGACAAAACCGAGCAGCCCAGCCAGCCATGGGCCTTCAAGGCCCATTTTGGACCGCTTCCGAGCCTCATAGGGTGTCGCCGCTTCGGAGTTCATCACCCGTTTCTGCGTTGCTACCGTCGTGGACTCATCGGATTTCAAAACCGATGAGTTTACTCACTAAACTCTACTTAGGGAGTTAGTTATGCTTAAGGGTTGATTATTTTAGGCTAAGTATGGTTTAGGTGGTTAGTTAGAACGAATTAGTGATTTAATTACTCATTATTGCATGTTAGGTGGTTAGATCGGCTTAATTAGCAACTAGATAGGTTGTATCATTTATCTAGATAGGTTTGGAATTTTTCCGAGCCCGTTTCGGTATTTAATTAGGCTATTCCGACCTAAGTTTCTATTTATGGCAATTAATGGTATTTATTTAATTATTTTTTGTATTTATTTAATTATTTATTATTTTCCGAAAATTATACCAAGATAGCCGATAACCTCAATTTCATGCCGATTGCAATGGTATGATTGGTTTATTTAATTGAGTGTTGATTTGTGCAAATTGAGTGAGAATTGTAATTTTTGGTATTTATTCCAAAATTGGGTAATTTTGGTATTTAATTAGAAAATACTGGGCATCGGTTTACAACGCCAAAAATGTGTTTATGGACTATATTAAATAGTGAGATTTTCTAAAAGAAAGATATTGTGTTTTTGGCTCAGGCCGACCATGTACCCACACATGATTATTTTTATCGGGTACTTTTAACTTGGTGGTTTATCAACTTGTGAGAGCATATTTGCATGTCAGCTTGTGCGAGCATATTTATCGTTAGCTTTTGGGACCTTTTACACGTCAACTTGTGAGAGCAGTATATTGTATCAGCCTAAGTGCTTTGATACGTCAGCTTGTGAAAGCAGTATACATTTGATCAGCTTTTGGGACCCTTTGCACGTCAGCTTGTGAGAGCAGTATACTGTATCAGCCTAAGTGCTTTGATACGTCAACTTGTGAAAGTAGTATACCTTATCATCTTGTGTGAACTAAGATCATTATATCAGCTTGTGAAAGCACGATCTATATTATCAGCTTCTGCAAGTTACTATCTATCTATATCAGTTGGTGAGAGCTATGACCATATATTGCAGCTTGTGAGAGCATTGACCGTTTATTTCAGCTTGTGTGAGCAGTGGTCATATCGAATGGATAGATAGTACTGATGGTATTGATTGATCGTTGGTTAAATTGACTAAGTTGATCGGTGAATTGAATTGGATTGATTGGTTGAGAATATGAACTGTACTGACTTGCAGGAAGGAACTAAGGCAAAGGTAAGTCCTCTACCTCGTGTGTGCATAGGCAACCTTTAGGCGTATTTCCTTCCTAGTCGAAGTTTCGGGGGTGGACTTGCTGAGACGTTGTCTCACCCTGTCATGGGCTCAACTTTTTCAGGTTCTTAGATGGCGAATCCTCCTAAGCGTTTTGGCCGTCCCATGAGGGTTACCAAGCGGGTTTCTAGTTATCCCGATCCCGGAAGTCACTGGGTCTATGAACTTGTAGTGACCACTATTTGGGTCGAAGAGAATCCACCTCATAGGATACCTCATCGATTCAAAGCGTGGTTCCACTACGGACCCAATGGTTTCAGGGTAGGTCCCCTTAGGACTTTTGATATCCCCGCTGTGGTATTTGATGCTGCTCTAGACGAGGATCCGGCTGACCCTCTCTTTAGCGTGGTGGAGGACCCGACGTACCGTCCGAACCCGGTGGAGACTGAAGAATCGGCAAATGCGTCTGACTAGCTGGTCATAGGACAGCTTTGTCTTGAGGATCGATCTTTTGTAGGCTTGTGAATAAAGACTAGTATTGTAAATGACCTAGTCTGTTGTGCATAAAGGTTTGTTGTAGTTTTCAAAATTGTGGCCCTACTTTCCTATCCCATCTTTGTATTGTCTAGGGAGTTATTTATTCGCTTCTGCATGCGCATTAAAATGAATGGGTCGACAACACATCCTAGGACGTCGCAATTTAATCGACCACCAAGGGATGGGCACGCGCTCGAGGATCGAGGCGTGACATGCCAGGCTTCCATCGCCCAACGCACCCTCCACCTCCAACAATTGCACTAGCCCTAAGCTGAAGCCCTCACTCCCTTGTCCGAAGGCTTATAGGGCCATTTCCACCGCCATTGGGCCTCCATTCGAGGCGCAGTTGTTTCAGGTTTTCGTCACCGTTGTGTTGCCGTCGCCGTGAGCTCGCCGCTGTCTAATAATCAGGCACGGCTATTTCAATCACTCAAGCGTGTTCCAATTGTTTACGACCCAACAACCACGGCCAACTCAACAGTCGGCAATCATCCGGCATAATTAGGCATCGTCCCGCTTCGTCGAGCACAACAACGTCTACATCTAGACAGCATTCCACACAGGAGCATCGGTCCAGCCTCCACTGCAACCGACATCCGTTGTCAAGGGCATTCCACACAGGAGCATCGCCTCCCCAACTCTCGTTGGGTGACGAGTTCCGATAGCGATCACGCGCACATCAATGCTCAACCAAGAACATCGTGCTTTGCATTCAAATACTTCTATTTCAAATAATGAACTTGGCCAATTTTCTTCATATTAAAAATACCCGGTAAAATAATTGTGCATGGTCACACAGTCAAATTGAACCATAAAACATGATACTCTCTCTTTTCAAAATTCCACAATTTTATATAGTACATAAAATATTTTTGGCGTCAAAACCCGACACCCGATATCTTTCTAATTAAATACCATAAATTTAATTTTTACAATAATAATTCACAACGCAAATCAAGCACCCAATTGCATAATTAAGCAATCAATCTCATCATGTCCCACAAGTCAACAAAAAAATTTTCAGCAAGCAAAACACCGAGAACAACTACCAAACCACAACCGGTCTAATTGGCAGAAATCAGGCCACTCACGCATCTACAAAATTAATTCTAGAAACATAAACAAACGAGTTTGAAAAATTCTCCAATTTGAATATGTTATAAAAGACACTTCAACGAACATTTTTCATGAAGAAATATTGACCCAGATATTTCTAGATTGAGATCAGTAAATCGCCCAAACCGTTACAAAAACTGTGTCCGTTTCCAGAAATTATGTTTTCCAAAATCAGTCTGGTTCGAGATATCAAATTGAAGCCCGATAAAGGGTCGGAAAATTCCCGAGCTACCCTCAATAAATAGTAGACCACGTCTACTTGCTAATCACACCTTCAATTTGACTAATTTACATCATAATCAATTAATAAACCCTAATCAAATCACCTAAGCCTAATTAAATAAACCTAAGCAACCACTAAGTATAATTAACTCACTAAGCAAGGATTAGTGAGGTTACTCGCCGGAATCGCGCGCAACCGGGATCAAATCGACGGGCTCGGCGCGGGGATCGATTCCTCTCAAAGCACGGCGCGACTCCGAGGCTCGGAAACAGCCTAAAGGCAGGCTAAACGGTGGCTGGAAACCCACCTGTGAGCTGCTGACTTGGCTGGCTGAAGGGGTTCCGGTGGCCAAGAGGGCGAGGGGAGGGCCGGTGGAGGGTGAGGGGGACGCCGGGGAGTAGGGACGGTGGCTGGGCGGCGAGCGGCGGCGGCTGGAGGCGTCGGGCCGAGCTAAGCAGGGGATGGTCGCGCGGGAGAGGGGCGGACGGCAGGACGAGCGAAGCGGGCGCGCGGGTGGCGGCGACGGGCGGTGTGCGGTGCGTGGACAGCGGTGCGAGCGCGCGGGCTGCTGCTCCTCTTCTTCAACTTCTAGTTTTTGCTTCCTTTCACGAAGAAGAAGAAGAAGAAGAAGAATAAGAAGAATAAGAAGAAGGGGGAGGGAGGGAGGGGGCCTCGTTCACGTGGGGTGGGGGAAAGGAAGAGAGAGGAGAGAGAGAAGAGAAAAGATAAGCATTGACTAGTCAAAAAAGTAAAAAAGGAGGGAGAGAGAGAAGAGAAAGCAAATTTCAATTTGGCAAGGGGGAGGGTGTGCGCACGGATGGGGGAGGGGAGAGGAGAGAGAGAAGAAAGAGAGAGAAAAATAAAAATAAAAATAATTAAATAGTAAAACAATTTTACTATTCCAATTACTCTAATTATTTTCCTTTTCTCTTTTTTATTTTCTTCCGGTCTTCGATTTTCCTTCCGATAATTTCTTCTTCTTTTTTCGAAATTTCGGACTCGTCAATAAATTGACGGACGGTGAGACAAATTCCTAAAATAAGAATTATGACACGCTTAAAATTCGATTCCCAAAATCGAGTTCAATTTCGTGGTTAAAATCAATCAGACACGATTTTACTCCAATCCAACCAATTAAGTAGCTTTTAGGGATTTTACCGCGGATACATCTCTTAATGGCTTCACTCAATGGGTTAGTTAACTCGTGAGTGATCAGCTCAGAGAAAAAAGACCGTAGGCACATCGACGAAAGGCCCATTTCACTTTGTCGAAACGGAGTTGAATTTCGGGATGTCACAACTCTTCCCCTCTTATAAAAATTTCGTCCTCGAAATTTAAACCTTACAAACTTAAGCAAAAAGGTGGGGGTACAATTCTCTCATCGACTCTTCGTCTCCCATGTCGCTCCTTCGCACCGTGGTGTTGCCAGACCACCTTGACCAATGGAATGGTCTTTGTACGCAGTACCTGCTCCTTTCTATCTACAATCTGGACCGGTCTTTCCACGTATGACACTCTGTCATCCACGTCCAATTCTTCAAAATTGACCACGTGTGTCGGATCAGGCTCGTACTTCCTCAACATCAACACGTGAAAGACGTCATGCACTTGCGCCAACCTTGGCGGCAATGCAAGACGATACGCTAAGGTCCCAATTCTCTCGAGAATTTCAAATGGACCTACGTACCTCGGACTCAGCTTGCCTTTCTTCCCGAAGCGCGAAGTTCCTCTCATTGGTGACACCTTTAGAAAAACGTGATCACCAACTTGGAATTCCAAAGATCTCCGGCGCTTATCTGCGTAACTTTTCTGCCTACTCTACGCGGTCTTCAATCTGTTTCTGATCACTGCCACGGCATCCACAGACTATTGAACTAACTCTGGGCCTGTTATCTTCCTTTCTCCGACTTCATCCCAACATACTGGAGTTCTGCATGCTCTGCCATACAACGCTTCAAATGGAGCCATCTTGATACTCTGCTGGTAACTGTTGTTGTAGGCAAATTCTACCAGGTGCAACTGATCCTCCCAACTTCCTTTGAAGTCTATTACACAAGCTCTTAGCATGTCCTCAAGGGTCTGAATCATCCTCTCCAACTGGCCATCTGTATGAGGATGGTATGGCATATTGTACTGAAGCTTTGTACCTAAAGCACTCTACAAGCTCTTCCAAAAAGTAGCAGTAAACCTCGGGTCTCTATCTGAGGTTATCGTAACCGGCACTCCATGCATTCGAACCACTTGATGCACGTACAAGTCTGCGTGCCTATCAAGACTGAGGTCCTTTCGAACTGCAATGAAATGAGCCGACTTTGCCAGTCTGTCCACTACTACCCAAATTGAATCACTTCCTCTCTGACTTCTTGGTAATCCAGTCACGAAGTCCATCGTGATATGTTCCCATTTCCATTTTGGACTCGTAAGAGGTTGCAAGAGTCCTCCTGGTTTGCAATGTTGAGCTTTTACCTGTTGACATGTCAGACACTTGGCCACATGCTTGGCAACGTCCGTCTTCATACCTGACCACCAATAGTGTTGACGCAGATTCTGATACATCTTGGTGCTTCCAGGATGTACACTGTAACTACTACGATGTGCTTCAGATAAAATTTCTTCTCTAAGTTCTACATCGTTAGGTACAACCAAACGCCCTCGGAACCTTAATGTCCCGTCATCAACAATCTGAAAATCAGTCTTTCTTTTCTCAGTGTCCTCCTGAAGAATCTTCTGTACATCTGGATCTGTCGGTTGGAGTTGTTTAATTCTCACCTGGACATTCGGTTCAATTCTGAGGGTGGCCATAAAACTTGAAAGGTGGCCTACCTCAAACTTGAATTCCGAATCTCGAGCTCTCTCGATTAAGTTCCACTCTTTAATCAAGATCTGGGCTACTGAAGACTTCCTACTCAAAGCATCGGCGACCTTGTTCGCCTTCCCCGGATGGTATAGAATATCATAGTCGTAGTCTTTCAGTAATTCCATCTATCGGCTCTGTCTCATGTTTAATTCCTTCTGAGAAAATAGGTACTTGAGACTCTGATGGTCTCCAAATCTTCAAGGCAAAGATAATTGCTACGAGCTCTAAGTCATGTGTTGGATAGTTCTGCTCATGAGGTCTCAACTAGCGAGAAGCGTATGCAACTGCCCTACCATGTTGCATTAACACGCAACCCAGTTCTCTGAATGACGCATCACTATAGATCTCAAATCCTCCAGAACCAGATGGAATTGTTAGCACAGGAGCCGTAGTTAGTTTTTCCTTCAGCTCTTGAAAACTACGCTCGCACTTGTCTGACCATACAAACTTCTCGTCTTTCTTCGTGAGCTTAGTTAAAGGCGATGCTAACACTAAGAAACCTTCTACAAACTGTCTGTAATACCTTGCCAAACCCAGAAAACTTCTGATTTCTGTCACTGATGTCGGTCTCTGCCAATTGATCACGACTTCTATCTTGCTCAAGTCGACAGAGATTCCTTCTCCGGAAATCACATGACCTAGGAACGCAACACGAGTCAACCAAAACTCGCACTTGCTAAACTTAGCATACAACTGATGCGTCCTTAAGGTCTGGAGTACTAATCTCAGGTGATTCTCATGTTCTTCATCACTCTTTGAATAGACCAAGATATCATCTATGAACACAATAACAAACTGATCTAAATATTCCTTGAATATTTGGTTCATCATATCCATGAAAGCAGATGGAGCATTCGTCAACCCAAATGGCATTACTGTGAACTCATAGTGACCATACCGAGTACGAAATGCTGACTTAGGAATATCCTCTTTCTTAATTCTCAACTGATGATATCCCATCCTTAGGTCAATCTTCAAAAATATTGACACTCCTTGCAACTGATCGAATAGATCATCTATCATTGGGAGGGGATACTTATTCTTAATGGTTACCTAGTTAAGCTATCGGTAGTCAATGCATAGGCGTAACGATCCATCTTTCTTTTTAACAAATAGAACTGGTGCTCCCCAAGGTGATGCACTAGGACGAATAAATCCTTTGTCCAATAATTCTTGCATCTAAACTTTCAGTTCTTTCAATTCTGATAATGACATCTTATACGGTGCTTTCAAGATCGGCTCTGTCCCTGGTGCTAATTCAATCACAAATTCAATCTCCCTTTCTGGCGGTAATCCTAGCAATTCTTTTGGAAAGACATCTTGGAAATCTTGCACAACTGGAATGTCCTCTACTTTCAGTTCCTCAACTGTCGTGTCCACAACAGTTGCCAGGTACCCTTGGCAACCCTCATCTAACAGACGAGATGTCTCTTGCAACGAGATCAGGACAATCGAGGGTCCTCCTCGACTTCCTACAAACTCGAAGCTCTTACCCTCTAACGGTTCAAACTGAATTGTCTTGCGATAGCAGTCCATTTTAGCTCGTTGATTGGTGAGCCAGTCCATGCCAATTATCAAATCAAAGTCATACATGGCTAGGACTAAAAGATCTATTTTCCCCACTCGCTCACCAATCTCTAACTTGCACCCCGAACAACCCAAAGCAGCAATGACCTTATCTTTTAGGGGTGTAGATATGCATATTGTCAACTCCAATAATATAGGACTGACTCTTATCAACTTAACATACTGCTCAGCAATAAAAGAGTGAGTTGCTCCCGGATCGAACAAAGCATAAGCAGGTTGGTCGTTGAGTGAAACCATACCTGTGATCACGTCAGGCGCAGCCTTTGCCTGACCTTGTGTGATTGCATAAATTGTGCCTTGAGTTGGGGGTCTCTGCTGTCCTCCTTATGGCACATTCTGAGGGGCATACCCTCTTATCTATCCTCTTGGTGGTGGCGGTGGTAGCTGCGATCGTCCTCCTTGCTTTTTCGGACAATATCTTGCGATGTGACCTTATTGGCCACATTCATAACACGCTCCTGTCCTAGTTGGGCACGGAGCTGTCCCGTGTCGTCTTCCACACACGTGACATGAATCAATCCTATTGTGCAAAGGCCTATTGAATCTACCCTTCTTGTTGGGCGGGCCTTGGAATCTGTTCCCAAGCATCGGCCTCTTTCCTTGGCAGATGTTGTCTCTATGGGAATTGAATCTTGATCCAGATGAGGCCGCTCTATCATTCTGATCCTCCTCGATCATCTGAGCCCTCTCATAAAGGTCATTATAAGTTTTCAAGTTCAGGGAAATCAATGTACTCCTCAAGTCTGGTCTGAACCCTTCTCTGAATCTTCTTACTCGATTTGCTGGATTTGCTATTAACTCAGGAGCATACTGCGACAGTTCAACGAACTTCGCCTCATACTGATCGACAGTTAGGGAACCCTGGTGAAGACATTGAAACTCTGTCATCTTCACCTCTCTAGCAATTTCTGAGAAATATTTAACATTAAAGGCCTCTAGAAAGGCGTTCCACTCTGGAACAACGCCCTCTGGAAATATGATTCCTCGAGTTGTCTTCCACCAAGTATCTGCAACTTCCTCCAGTGGGTAAGTTGCAAGCAATACTTTCTCAGCCTCATTGCACCTTAGCAGTGCAAAGGTTTTATCCAATTTCTGGATCCATGAAGAAGCAGCTTCAGTGTCTCCAGTCCCGGTGAACTGAGGTGGCTTTAGCTTCAGAAATTGCTCTACTAACTTATGAATTGGTCTTTTAGCGACCACTATCCCCGGTGGACCTTCAACGTTCACGGCAGCAGCAGGTGCAACGGCAGGGGGAACTACAAGGGTGGCTCCTGCGGTGGCAGCAGCAGCAGCAGTAGCGGCGGCCTGAACGGCGGCTTCAACTGTAGCAGCTGGTTGATCCATTCTATTCCCCATCAGTTCTAAAGCACGCAAGATCCCATCCACTCTAGGATCATTAGGGGGTGCAACCCCAGCACCAACAGGAGGTGGTGCTTCACCACTAGCACTAGCCACAGCTGGCGCTCTACCACGACTGCCTCGGGCATTGCCTCTCACAGGCGTTCTATCCCGAGTCACTGAGGACAACGTCCTCTGCCTAGGAGTTCTCGACTCCTGATCGCTCATGGTGTCGCTTTAATCTACTGACACCTGCTTCCAATTCAACACCGAATTACAAACAGAGCGATTCAAACAACAAACAATTTTAGCACTCAGCTAACACAGACATGCACCAGCATGAATTTAAAGGCCATTTTACTACTATCCCATGAACTATCACTCCTTATCACTCTAATCTTGAACTTCGCTCTGATACCACTTAAACGGGGTGTCATGCCCCGATCCTCGAACGCGTGCCCATCCCTCACCCAGTCGATTAATAGCGACGTCCCAGGACACATCGCCGACCCTGTTCGTTTAATATGCGCAAGCGGAAGTATAAAGAAAATCCCCAGACAATAAAACAATGGGATAGAAAAGCAGGGCCATAATTTTCACATTGAAGCTTATAACCAAACTTTTATACAAACATAAACTAGTAAAATTCACAACCCTTCATCGTCTCCTGATTCACTCTATTCACACCAAAACCAGATTTACAAAAGAGGATGAGATTCAATCCTCATCCAGGTCATACTCAGGATCATTCGGATCCTCCTCCTCTTCTCCTTCTTCCTCCTCTTCATCTTCTTCTTCAGCTTCAGATGCCGGCTCATCTTCAGGCATCTCATCAGCTGTTCTCCAAGCTTCACCCTCCTCGGTCCATCCACCTCCTGCTGCGCCATTCCACCGATATCTTTATGATCATTATTCGCCTCAATCGAAGGTACGGGAGTAAAAGCTTCGGCCTCCTGATTCGGGGCTCTCAAATCCACTACCGATCAATCCAGGTGATCGGCAGTTCCTTATCCAAGCGCATCCTCCAATATGTTGAAAGGCACCTCACTTTCTGGTATGGGACCCTCTCTACGTCCATCAAAATATTCCCAATACCATGATCTATATCTGTGGGGCCTCAAGGCTTCTACTCCTACGTCAACCCAGATGGTCGATTGGAACAGCACGTACTCTAACCCTTCCGAGTGGGGGTGGATGTGAAAATAGGTCTCTAGCTCCGAGATCTGTTCTGGAATGCCATAATGCATGCGAGGACGAGGAGTTGGAGGTGCTGCCATCCTAGGGGCCTGAAATATTATCCCACAACCGGGATGAGACTACGTCTCAGCGAGTTCTACCCCACTAAGACTTAATTAAGGAGCCAATACACTACTTGGTTGCCTAAGTACAGCACGAGTCAAAGGACTTACCTTGGCCTCAGATCCAACCTAAAATTCAAGGTTATATACAACGCTTCATAAATCACAACGAACAATCAATCAAATCATTGGCCAATCGAACTAGTCGATTACATGTAAGACGGACCATTCTAGGTCATGAATTCTACACCACATATCCTCCCATAGGGTACTCGGTCACAGAGCCACATCAATGCTCTCGGGCGTCAGGTTCGCCAAGGTGACACAAATAATAGACGGTCTACGTGCGTTCTTTAAGGCGCCGTTTTTACACAGTGACATTCCTTATCACCGAACCACGCCCGTCACGATTTGTAGGCAGTCTACGTGCGTTCTTTAAGGCGCCGTTTTTGCACAGTGATATTCCTCAATCACCGAACCACGCCTGTCTATGTTTCGTACTTAATCGGTCTCAGCCAAGGTACTTCCGACTCACTCTCACCATTCCACATACTTTACAACTCAACAAAGCATAAAAATGATGAATAAACATACATGGCCAATTTCCAATCAATAATTTAATCTCAATCAATTCCAAACAATTTAGGGTAAATCCCTAAAATAACACAATTTATTTAATTCCATGTAACGTGGAGCTCAAATAAATAAACGGACTGCGCCACGACAATCAGCACAAGATTTCGGTCGTCGGCCATCTCCGCCTTAATTTCCGAAAAATAATTAATTAATTTCGAAAATTAAATAATAAATATTAAAAATTCAATTTAGCTAAAAATAAAGCCCGATTAAATAAACGGACTTCACCACGGTTATCAGCATAATATTCCAGTCGCTGGCCATCACAGTTGAATTTTCGGAAAATAAATAATTATTTAATTTAATTTCGAAAAATAATATTTAAATGCCAAAAATTTCACTTAGGCTCGAAATATCAAATTGAAGCCCGATAAAGGGTCGAAAAATTCCCGAGCTACCCTCAATAAAAAGTAGACCACATCTACTTGCTAATTACACCTTCAATTTTACTAATTTACATCATAATCAATTAATAAACCCTAATCAAATCACCTAAGCCTAATTAAATAAACCTAAGCAACCACTAAGTATAATTAAATCACTAAGCAAGGATTAGTGAGGTTACTCACAGGAAATCGCGCGCAACCGGGATCAAATCGAAGGGCTCGGCGCGGGGATCGATTCCTCTCAAAGCACGGCGTGACTCCGAGACCCGAAAACGGCCCAAAGGCGGGCTCAACGATGGCTGGATACCCACCCGTGAGCTACTAACTTGGCTGGCCGGAGGGGTTCCGATGGCCAAGAGGACGAGGGGAGGGCCGGTGGAGGGTGAGGGGGACCCCGGGAAGTAGGGACGGCGGCTGGGCGGCGAGCGGCGGCGGCTGGAGGCATCGGCCAAGGCGAGGGGGGCTAGTCACGCGGGAGAGGGGCGAACTGCAGGACAAGCGAAGCTGGGTGCGCAGGCGACGCGGGCGCGGGCGGCAGCGACGGGCGGTGCGCGGTGCGTGGACGGCAGTGCGGGCGCACAGGCTGCTGCTCCTCTTCCTCAACTTCTGGTTTTTGCTTCCTTTCACGAAGAAGAAGAAGAAGAAGAAGAAGAAGAAGAAGAAGAAGAAGAAAGGGAGGGGGCCTCGTTCACGTGGGGTGGGGGAAAGGAAGAGAGAGGAGAGAGAGAAGAGAAAAGATAAGTATTGACTAGTCAAAAAGTAAAAAAGGAGGGAGAGAGAGAAGAGAAAGCAAATTTCAATTTGGCAAGGGGGAGGGTGTGCGCACGGATGGGGTAAGGGAGAGGAGAGAGAGAGAGGAAAGAGAGAAAAAAAGAAAAAGGGGAAGAAAAATAAAAATAATTAAATAGTAAAACAATTTTACTATTCCAATTACTCCAATTATTTTCATTTTCTCTTTTTTATTTTCTTCCGATCTTCGATTATCCTTCCGATAATTTCTTCTTTTTTTCGAAATTTCGGACTCGTCAATAAATTGACGAACGATGAGACAAATTCCTAAAAATAAGAATTATGACACGCTTAAAATTCGATTCCCGAAATCGAGTTCAATTTCATGGTTAAAATCAATCAGACGCAATTTTAGTCTAATCCAACCTATTAAGTAGCTTTTAGGGATTTTACTGCGGATACATCCCTTAACAGCTTCACTCAATGGGTTAATTAACTCATGAGTGATCAGCTCAGAGAAAAAGAACCGTAGGCACGTCGACGAAAGGCCCATTTCACTTTGTCGAAACGGGGTCGAATTTCGGGATGTCACAAAGTGGACGGTGGAAATTCTAATGGTGGGCTAGTGCGGCAGGAAATGATAGGAAAATGGAGAAGATGAGGCTGAGGGGAAACAGCAGAAGAGAAGGATCGGTGCAGGGGCTGTGCGCATGAAAGGCAGGGGGAAATTTGGAGGAGACAAAGAAGGATTGAAAGTCAAGCTGCTAGCCACTTAGATTTCAAGAGAAATATCCAAGTAATGATCAATTTGGCACCAAAGTCTTCGGCCAAAGGTCAAGGCATCAACCAATGGCCAATTTCCCTCAATTTCTTCACAAAACAAAGTATTTTTGGATGCCAAATAACACCCTTCAACAGCCCCTACGAATTCTTCCAATTTCCTCACCAAATAATCCAATTTGATGGCCAAAATTTCCATGGCAACAGCCCATTTTGTCAAAGCTTCATCCAATGGGTGATTTTCTTCCAAATGCCTCACAAATAGCCAAATGGGTAGCCAAAAATACCCATAAACCAGCCCAAACGAATTTCTCCTTATTCTTTTTGCCGATTTTGATTTTTCCGCAAAATTCTAGGCTCAACAAAATTTTCCCAAAAGATGAGATGAGGTCCTAAAAATAAATCGTGACACGCTCGAATGTCTGATTCCCAAAACCGAATTCAATTTCGTGGTTAAAATCAACCGAACGCGATTTTAGCGCGACCTAACCTATCGGATAACTTTTAGAGATTTTAGCACGTTTGACCCATGGTCGACAATTTCGATCCATGTTTGTGCATCTCCGACTTATCAGCGACTCTCAGTTGTCATAAAAATCTCAAGGTTTCAATTATAGGTACCGGGTACAGAATCGACAAAAAATCAGGTTAGTGTCGTTCAATGCGAATTTTGTAATTAGGTGGAATCACCCACAATTCAATTGCGTGATTCCGTTGAATCGACCTATATCTTATCACTAATCAATTGTAACGGTGCCGTATTGACCCTTGCCGATTATCATGGTCGAACAGTCGATTTCTAATCAAATTCTCAAGTCTGCCGCATTTATATCCCTTAATAGCTTCACCTGATATATCAGTTAACTCGTGAGTGACCAACTCAGAGAAAAAGTGTGACATCCTAAATTTTAGGTTCTGTTTTCAGTTGAATGAATCGGGTTTTTCATCGACGCGCTTATAGTTCTATTCTCTAAGATGATCACTCACGAGATAACGAGTCTAGCATGTGAAGCTGTTAAGGGATTTTAATGCAATAGACTTGAGAATTCGACTAGGAATCGACTGCTCGATCATGCTAGTCTGCAAGGGTTATTACTGCACAATTAAAAATTGATCAGAGATTAGAGATAGGTCGATTCAACTGAGATATGTAATCAAAGTATGGGTAATTCCACCAAATTGCAAAATTCTCGTCTATCGACACTAGACCAATTTTTCTGTCGTTTTGGTACCCTTTGCCTGTATTTGAAACCTCAAGATTTTCATGAAAATCGAGAGTCGTCAATGTGTCAAAAATGTACATTATGAATCGAAAGTAATCAGCCACGGGTCAATTGCAGTAAAAATTCCTAAAAGCTACCCTGTATGCTAGGTCACGTTAAAATTGCACTAGATTGAAATTAACCACAAATTTGAACCCAATTTCAAAAATTGAAAGTTCTGTCATGTCACGATTTATTTTAGGAACGTCGAGTCATCCAACGAAGATTTTTCTGCAAACCGAGATTTTTGTCGAAATTGCAAAGTAAGGCCTTTTTTACTAGAAAATTCAAGGGACCATTTTTTATCGCATTTTTCGGATGCAAGTTAGTTCCATTGACAAGGAAAAATGTTAATTTGGTCAATGATAACTTCGTTGAATTTATGGGGACCAGTTTAGGTCTAATTGAATAGGAATTTGGTTCAATTTTTAGGAAATGTGACCAAAATTCGTAGGCCATGGTCCCCTCAACCTCTTAGACCATTTGGCAAGTGTGTTGGGGAAGTTTTGGAGTGGATAAGGTCTGCTAGTCAAGGATGAAGTGGTGGGACAAGTTGGATGAGCTCAACGAGGACAATGGTGTGTTCTAGAAGGCTTAGTGGCCCCCTCTCTTCAACAGTTGGCCCCTTCTTCCTCCTAAGCTTTGCTTTCTCCATTGTTGGACATTTGAAGCTCCAAAAATTGTAGAGAAGCCGAGCCAAGCCCCCCTGTCGTTGCAAGCCACCGGTCGAGCCGCTAGGACCGCCGCGTCGCCGTCGCATCCCCGTGCAAGACCGCGCCCGTCCGCCGTTCGTCCTGCCTGTCCCACGCGCCCAACTCATCCCATGAGCCTCCCTGGTTGCTATAGGGCTCATTCGGAGCCCCGTCGACGCCGTCCAGCCGCCGTCCACCTCTGCTATCCACTACTGCAGCCCTATCCGCCATCCCTTGTTGTTTCAGCCTCAACCACCACCCGAGCAACCTTGTCCAGTAGCAAGCAGAGACCGAGAAGCCCAACCAGCCGTGAGCCTTCAAGGCCCGTTTTGGGCCGCTTCCAAGCCTTATCGAGTGTCGTCGCTAGGAGATTTATCGCCCATCTTCGCGTTGCCGTCGTCGTGGACTCACCAAATCGCGAAACCGATGAGTTTACTCACTAAACTCTACTTATGGAGTTAATGATACTTAAGGATTTATTAGTTTAGGCTAAATATGCTTTAGGTGATTAGTTAGAACGGATTAGCAATTTAAATATTCGTTTGTGCATGTTAGGTGGTTAGAATAGCTTAATTAGAGATTTGATAAGTTGTATTATTTATCTACATAGGTTTGGGAATTTTCCAAGCCCGTTTCGATGTTAAATTAGGCTTTTCCGGCCTAAGTTTCTATTTTTTGCATTTAATTGCATTTATTTAATTATTTTTGGTATTTATTTAATTATTTATTATTTTCCGAAAATTATACCGGGATAGCCGATGACCGGAATTTCGTGCTGATTTAAATGGTGTACTTGGTTTATTTAATGGAATATTAGATTGTGAAAATTGAATGAAAATTGTAATTTTGGGTATTTATCCCAAAATTGAGTAATTTCGGTATTTTAATTAGAAAATACTAGGTGTCGGTTTACAACACTAAAAATGTGCTTATGGACTATATTAAATAGTGGGATTTTTTAAAAGAAAGATATTGCAATTTTGGCTCAGGCCAACCGTGTACCCACACACGACTATTTTTATCGGGTATTTTTAACACGATGAATTGTCAGCTTGTGAGAGCCTTATTGCACGTCAGCTTGTGAGAGCATTTATTGTTAGCTTGTGAGAGCCCCTTTGCACGTTAGCTTGTAAGAGCAGTATACTATATTAGCCTATGAGCTTGATATGTCAGCTTGTGAGAGCAGTTTACATTATTTCAGCTTATGTGAGCAATGATCATTTATTAGCTTGTGGGAGCATGATCTATATATCAGTTTGGGTGAGCTACTATCTATCTATATCAGCTTGTGAGAGCTATGACCATATATATCAGCTTATAAAAGTTATGACTGTCTATTTCAGCTTGTGTGAGCAATGCTTGTGAGAGCCCTTTTGCACGTTAACTTGTGAGAACAGTATACTATATCAACCTATAAGCTTGATATGCCAACTTGTGAGAGTAGTATACATTATTTTAGCTTATGTGAGCAATGATCGTTTATCAACTTGTGGGAGCACAATCTATATATCAGCTTGGGCGAGCTACTATCTATCTATATCAGCTTGTGAGGGCTATGACCATATATATATCAGCTTGTGAGAGCTATGACTGTCTATTTCAGCTTGTGTGAGCAGTGGTTGTATCAATGGGATTGATAAATGGTATTGATTGATAGATAGTATTGACGGTATTGAATTGAGTACATCGATTGATCAATAGTTTGAATTGAATTGAGTTGATTGGTTGAGATCATGAACTGTACTAACTTGCAGGAAGAATCTGAGGCAATGTAAGTCCTATGCCTTGTGTGTGCATAGACGGCCTCTAGGCGTATTTCTTCCTAGTCAGAGTTTAGGGAGTGAACTTGCTGAGACATTGTCTCACCCGTCATGGGCTCAACCTTTTCAGGTCCTTAGATGGCGAATCCTCCTGACCGTTTTGGCCGGCCCATGAGGGTTACCGAGCGGGTTTTTAGCTACCCCGATCTCGGAAGTCACTGGGTCTATGAACTTATAGTGACCACCGTCTGGGTCGAAGAGGATCTACCTCATAGGGTACCTCATCAATTCAAAGCATGGTTTCGCTACGGACCCAATGGATTCAGGGTGGGTCCCCTTAGGAGTTTTGAAATCCCCACTATAGTAGTTGATACTACTCTAGAAGAGGATGCAGCTGATCCTCCCGATGGTGTGGTGGAGGACCCGACACCCCCAGAGCCTGTGGAGACCGAAGAATCGACGAATGAGTACGGCTAGCTAATCTTAGGACAGTTTCGTTTTGAGAACCGGCCTTTTATAGACTTCTATCTATAGACTAGTATTGTAAATAAACTAGTCAGCTATATATAAAGGTTTGGTTTGGTTGCAAAATTGTGGTCCTACTTTTCTATCCCATCTTTGTGCTATCTGGGGATTTATTTATACGCTTCCGCATGCGTATTAAAATGAATGGGTCGGCGACGCGTCCTGGGATGTCGCAATTTAATCGACCACCGAGGGATGGGCACATGCTCGAGGATTGGGGCGTGACAAAAAGGACCATAGGCACGTTGACGAATGCCCATTTCATATTATCGGGACGAGGTCGAAATTCAAGATGTCACAAAAGAAGAAGGCACCTCTGAATCTGTTGCTCCCAAAGACAAAGGCAAACAAATTGTCGAAGAGGTAAAGATCGTCCCTAAGCCAATCACTTCGCAGACTGAGGGAAGTGAAGCCACAACAAAAATAGGAGAAGCCGCGGGAGATAAATTTCAAGAAGATGATGACGACCGGGTATTTCAAAACTTTGAACCCACCATTGGTTTTGAAAAAGATGAAAATTTCAAATCTAATTTCTTTCTTTCATTGAACCATGAACTTGCAAACCATCACTTCTATCATTAAGGCATTATTCCTCATCGCTATGTTGATTTTGAGATTTTAGAAAATCATGAGATTTTTCTCTCTAGACTTTTCAAAGCACTTCAACTCAAATTCTTTTGCTCCATGAAAGAAGAGGTTCACTCTGCCCTTGTAGCAATGTTTTACTCAAATTTGCATTGTCCAAATCGGGACTCTTTTATCTTTACTTTTCGAGGACAAAACTATGTCGTGACTTTGGATGAACTGGCTGAAATCATCCAAATCAAATACAATGTTCTCAAATGCATTTCAGTAGACCATGATGAAGCCTACAGCTTTGTTTTAGAAACTTCCAACTTTGCTTGCAATTCTAGGAAAATTGTACCGCTGAGCCTCCTCCCTCTCAAAATAAATTTCATTCAAAAGATCCTCACTCTCTGCCTCTGTCCAAAAGTATCTTCTACGAACGACATCTCTCAATACAAGTTAAAAGTGATTTGGGCCATTCTAAACAAGTTTGAAGAATTTCTTTTCCCCAACATGATATATATTTACATGTGTCACATGGCCAAGAGAAAGACAAGGAAGCTATCCTATGGCACTTTGGTAACCGAATCTTCAAACATCTCAAGATTGACTATTCTAAAGCATCACCAATTGTCGTGCGAAATGCGAAAATTGTAAAGAAAACATTGGACAAGATGACGCCAAAAGGATGGGTCAATCAACAAGGAGAAATCGTCCCCACCGGTCATGGTGACCATGATAGACCAATGGCAAAGCTCAAAGAAAAACTTGTTGAGCTCTCTAAACCAGAAAAGAATAAACATGCTAAGGCACTGGCACCATCCAAGGCCCCTTGTCCACCTCGATCAGAAAAATCACCTTCACTTGCTATGGGTGCACTTGCCTCTCTTGCCAGCCTTAACCAACTACAAGCCGATGTCGAGGAAATCAACACCACCCTCCTATCTCTGACTCAATAAATAATAAAAATTGAACCTACCCTTCTCAGCCTAGATTGCTACAACCCTATATGCCTCGAATCAAAGACCGCCGAACTCGAATAGCCCACTTCCTCTCAGTAGCGCAAACGCCCTCGCACCCAAACATCTTCAAATCTTTATGTGCTCGTGTTTTGCTCTTGCTGTTTTATTTATCATTTTTTGTTACTTAGGTCCACTCTCTTGTATCGATCTATCTCTTACCATCAATGAAGTAGATCTTTTTATTCATGCAATTGTTTCTCACTTTTTGATTGATGACAAAATGGGGGAGTTACTTGATGTGAATATGCTTATAACATTTTCCCATAATTCATAACATTTGCTACTAACAATGTTTGAGAATGTTTGAAAATTGTGAATACGCTCATAACATCTATTATTGATAATTTGCTAAGTATTTTCTCATAATGGTTTGCATACAAACTACTGCCTTTTGAAATTGAACTACTCACCAAGACAGGGGGAGCATGCAAGTGCATCATCAAGTGAGGGGGAGCAACCAACTAAAATATTATGAATCTCAAAATAGATTATGACACACTATGGGTAGAAGATCTTTCGTGCAATCATGTCTTATCTTACTAAAGATCACCTGAGTTCATATCTCCAAAGCATTACAGCAAAACATCTTGAGGAGGTCCTATTTTAAATTACACAAATTACTTTAAACAATCTTTGTCATTCTTTCACATCTACAAGATAGTTTTGTCATCATAAAAAAGGAGGAGATAGTTAAAGAAAACATCTACAAGTGATTTTGACTTAAATTATCCTTAGTATATTACTTACTATATTGTATGCAGATATTTGGACCAAAGGACTATGCAGCATCCATGGTGTAATCCACTAGAAAGAAGTTGCGAATGTCTTGTTATGATAAACAACACCGGTCAATCAAAAAGATTAACTACTGATGATATTTATGTGGAAGCTATAAAGATAAGGTTGATGGTGATGCAACAACCAAGTACATCAGATAATGTTCGTTGGGTCAACTAAATAGCCGTTGAAAGATCTGGATTCGCACAACAACAGAATCAGAATAAAGCATGTAACAGAGTAGCTAGGTTGTCTAACAGGTCAATTGGAAACTGCTATGAGAAGACAGTAGCAATTGCTATTTTTGGTTAGCGTGTAGAAGTACAAGGAAAGAAGCTGTATGGACAGTACCTTTCTGAACAAAAGTTCAACGGAAATTCTCCAATGGTCACCTACTTCTCTAAACCATCCTCAAGGAATAGATTGAGGAAAAGTATAAAAGAGCAGACCATGAAGCACTAAAAGAGAATGCAACACATAAAAGATCAAGTAACTTACATACTATTGTTCTTAGCTAAAAGCTCTCTGTCTTACTGTTTTCATATTTATGCTATTTAGCAATTGTGCTAAGGATTAAGTGTACAAGCGTAAGAGCAGCAACTGAGTCCAAATAGTGGGATCTATCATATAAAGGATCAATGCTAGCCGTTTGTACTTTCCGAGTAGATTGTTAGTGGAGTCTAGCCTGTCTTGAGGCTTTTAGTCTAAAAAGTGGACGTAGGCTTAAGGATAAAGTCAGACCACTATAACTCTCTATATGCCACTATTTTTCATCTTCTTATGCACATCTGCACACAACTAGTGAGCATTTATGTAAACATTAGGTAAAGGTGACTTTACTTTGCATTTAGCTAATTTTCGCAAAAGATCATCAAAGTTTGAAAACGTATTTAACCCCCCCCCCTCCAAGCTCTATTGTTAGCCCCAACAACATTATCTTGTTCCTCTAGGGAGCAAAGTTGTTCCCATCGAACCGATCCAATTCAACGATGTCTTGATTCATAACTTTGATTGTCTTTAACTCCATTATTAAATAAAATAAATCCTTAAAATTGTTGGAAAAAATATGGCTTCAAATCAATAGAACAATCAAGTCAGACTTTGAGGTCCAGAGTGGTCACGATTAAAGAAGGTCGAGCTGGCCAACGAACTTTCATATGGGTAGATTGTAAAGATGCGTCACTTGCACCATGGACATGAAAGTTTTTAGGGGGAAAAGTACCAAAAAAATTCATAAACTTATTACATTTGTACCAATTTAGTCATAAACCTTTTGAACTAGTTTAGTCCTAAACTTTTTCACATTAGAACTAATTGAGTCCATCTGGCCACGTTAGGTCAGAAATTACTGATGTGGATGCCAACAGTCTTACATGGCATGACCAACACTGACATGAACAAATTTTATAATTTTTATTATTTTTTTTTTTTTTTTCTTTTTTCTCTTTTATTTTCTTTCTTTTTTTCTTTTTCCTTACCCTTTGGCCAACGCTAGCAAGGTCACCGACCAACCATTGATGACCACAAGTTGGTCTTGGCAAGGGCCGCTACGCCCTCGCCAACCATTGGCGAAGGCCACCGCAACCTCGCCAACCATAAGCAAGGGTGTTAGGCCTAAGGCAAAGGCCTTCGCACCCTCACCTGTGGCCAATGAGGGTGCAAAGGCCCTCACCCAAATCAGCCTATGGCTGGCAACCTTGCCAATGCCGGCCAAAGGATAAGAAAAAAGGAAAAATATAATAATAATAATAATAATAATAATAATAATAATAATAATAATAATAATAATAATAATAATAATAATAATAATAATAATAATAATAAAGAACAAAGAGAAAAATTCGAAAATTCAAAAATAATTATAAATTATAAATTTTGTTCGTGTCAATACCAATCATGCCATGTAGGATCGCCGGTGTCCATGTCAATAATTTCCTACCAAAATTAGCGAAATGGACTCAACTGATATCAATGTGAAAAAGTTTAGGACTAGATTGGTATAATTAAAAGATTTATGATTGAATTGGTACCAATGCAAAAAACTTATGACTTTTTGGTACTTTTTCCTAAGTCTTGGGTAACAATGGGTATTTGTCTCATGGAGTTCTCTCTTCCTTCTTAATGGGGATTGGAGAGAAGATGGAGTTCCCTCTTCCTTCTTAATGTTGATTGGAGAGAAGATATTAGAAAAGACTAGGCACCTTATCATCATCCCAAAGTTTAATGCCCAATTACAGAGTATTTTGATATTATCCACTCCCTTCGTTTTAACATAAATTATTCCCTTTCTTTAAAACTATTTCACTGTCGCAGAGCACTAGAAAAATTCATGAGGAAGTAACTGTTTTTACCCATTCTGAGAGCGCTGGACTTACAGTAATAGATTCATCGTTGATCAGGACTTATGTCGCTAAAGTAATTGTATTAACTGTGTCTCTTGCCATTCGAGGGTTCATGTTGGTGTCTGCCAATGGAGGGGAGAGGGAGGGGAACGAACAGAGGATGACTACGGCGCACAGCAAGGGGAGCTGAAGAGGATGGCGAGAGGGGCGGAGATCAGCTTCGCGATGGTGAGCGGCTTGGCGGTGGCAGAACGGCCCACAATGGTAGAGGTGGACCGTTGGCCGGTGGCATGGATGTTGCTTTTTAACGAGGTTTCCACATCCTTACACATCATTGTATCGTGTTTTTTCTTGTCATCCAATCGAAAATGTTTATGGTAAAACCTAATCTACACACCCCAAATATTCTACCAAATAATAATAATTTCATGTCTAATGTCATATTTGATTTTACTTTAAATCAAAAGAGTAAAACATAAATAGTCCATGAGTTTTTGTTTCTCTAATCAAATAAAATACATATGTTATCATATCCAATTTCGTATTTGATTTTACTAAATTTTATCTACTTGCTTCCACTAACGGAATCCACTAAAAGGAAATATATACATATATGTGAGTGTGTGTTTGTCTGTGTTTGGTTGGGATTAAATAGGAAAGATGACTTCGGCACTTTCTAAAGCCGAACTGAAAGCTACAATGGCAGTAATATTTGCTCAAGTAGTTAAGTCTGATTCGCATAATACAAATGATTCACAAAATATTTTCTTAAAATCAATCGCTTATATCTCTTTGTTAATGAAGATGATAATGAAAATTAAGCCGAAATTAATTTTTATAAACTGCACAAACAATCATCTTTTGAAAAAAAAATATATATTTCCATATCATCGACCACCTGTGAAACAAACGAATTGTAAAGGTTTCCTTTATATGGATGCACCTCTTTTCTATGCAATGAAACTAGATGGAGCCAAAACTAAACAAATACGTATTATATGGATGTACTTTTAGACCCAACTTGAGAAGTATTTATGGGCTGAACCCATTGTTGTTCCCAACCTTTTTACTTTTGTAGGCCCACCTTACACATTATTTCTGTTTCCATTAATTTCTACACTTTCGAAGTCACCTTACCGTTTCAGCACTAGTTTTTTTATTCGTGGCATCTATGGCGGCATTACCCGGTGGCAACGGTGATAGTGATGGCGCTTTTTTAAATTATATCTCAAATTTAAATTCATGGATAAAATCTGATCCGATTCGAGAATGTAGATCGGTTTATTAAAATGAATATGTAAGATTAAATCCCAACACATTAATCCCATGTGGATTAGAACTCTTTCCTAACCAAATTAAAATTTATTAGACTTTTTTGTTGTTGGATACATATCAAAGGTTTGCCCGGTTTGGCCAACCAAGAATTGGACTCCTTAAAAGCTGTATAATGGAAATCTCTCGAATGATCGCACAATGGAAACCTTGCTTTGTCGCAGGCACTCTTTGGCTACACAAAAGAAAGCTCGTGACACGCTATTATTTTATGGAAAGAGTTTTATATTCCATTGAGGCATTTACTTTGTGGAAACACGAGCCTTTCAATCAGTGAGATAAATTTTCATAATAATTATTAAACAGTTATGTGATTTGAAAAATTGGGAGCTTGAGTATAACTTAGGATTAGAAAAAATTTTAGAGTGCAAGTGATTGTAACTCTATAATTCCACTGCTTCTCCTTTCGCTAGTTCTCAACAATCACTTCCTTGTTTCCATAATCCTCTATTTCTAGTTCTAGGTTGATTTTCAAAATGATTAACTGACTAATTCAAGTTCCCGACCCAATATCACGCTTGAGCTCCTCTTGATCCAAGCTTACTCCTTCTGGCACGAAGGGGAGGGAAATCCACCTCGCTCGGAGTTGAATGACCTCTCGCCCGGAGTTGAATGACCTTTGGTGACGCTTTTGAATTTTCTAGTTCTCTTATCCTCGATGACTTAAGAATTTTTATCACCAAACTAATTGGTAACTTAATTGTAGAAAATGGTTGATGAGTAAGGAAAATGAAAGTGACAACTCAATGGAATAGTTGGTAATTTAATATATATATATATATATAGTTGGTAATTTAATATATATATACTCGTAAGTCCAATAGGGGTTTATAAGCTAAAATTAGTTGGTAATTTAATCAGAAAAAACTAATAAGTAACACAAAAAAGTAAGTATTGCCACATAATAATTGATTAATTTAAGATTTGGTCATAAGGTAAATAAAAGTTGGTAAAAAAAAATAGAAATTTTTTCAGATATAAGAAAAGTTGATTAGTAGAAAAGATGAATACTTATTTATAACTAACTTAAATAAGAGTTTGTAACACAAAACTAATTGATAACTTAATTGGAGAAAGGTCGATTATCATTCTAATTAATGTTGTCAATTTAAAAAAAAAAAAAAAAAAGAGTTGGTAGATTCAAGGTTTTGATAAGTAAAGCAAATAAAAATGGTAACTCAATATAATAGCTAATAAGTTTAAGCCCCATGAGTCAACATGCTCCGTGAGTGAAGATGGCCTATGAGTCGAGAGCCTTGTTAGTCGAAATGAATTGTTACTTACATGTATCATACAGACATATAATACCCAACTATTTATGTTGGTGAGCTACAATGTTGAAGTTGTGGATCACAAATTATTATGTCGTCTGCCTATATATGAGTAAATGATCTTTACGTAACATACAAAAGATAGTACATTTACTCATTAACGCAGTAAAACTGTAAAATGATCTCCTACCTTAAATTTAGATATTTCATTTATCGAATTTTGATTAATTCCTTTATTTTACAGATCTATAGAATAGATCCTCCTCCCACACTACGATTTGAAATACCTACGTATTATAAAAGTGATTATGAGTACGTACATGTACCAGGCTTTGCAATAGTGTATATTAAATGTACTTCCACCATTTGGGTTGACATCTACTAGAGTTAGTCTCCCATCAATTTATTGTATGGTACGCTAACATTAATGGCGAGTGGTAGGTCCATTGAGAGGATTCGATGATGCACGTGGTCATGACGATGGTGGTGATGTAATATTGTTGGAAGTCATCGACTTTGACGGTGATTTGAACAATGTAGACGCTCGCTATTGATGAAGTGTGGGTGTAATGATGATGATTGACCCAACCTTCTTCCTAGGATTAATGCGTTGTTATCAATTTCTTTTTGGATGCTTGTATTAATACTAGGAGGATGGAAGTAAAAGAAAGATGCATATGTTTATTATTTGAACTTTTGAAATTTCTATTGATGAATGATTTGATGTTTTTATTGTGGGAAAATTCGACAAAAGGGGATACCAAAATAGCCAAATCATCTCAAATAAAAGTTAAAAGTATAACTTGTTTTAAATAAGGACTTAAAGTGAAACTTATTTCAAATAAGAGTATGAAGTGAGCATATCAATTTCAAAAAAAGACTTAACATCTTTGACTGAAGGGCATTTTCATCTTTTATCTTTTAAATTTTTTTTTTCTCTCTTCCCTCTACTAGAGAAGCTAGACTCAAGTGAGGGTAACATCGCCCTCGCTAGCCTAGGCGAGGGTTGCCCTTATTGGATCTGGCGAGGGCAACCTTTTACCTGGTAGTTGACGACCATATCCGGGTAAGGGAAGATGAAAAAGAAAAAAATAAGAAAAAAAAAAAAATGGGATGAAAATAATAAAAAAAAATAAAAATATAGTTACAATTTTTTTAACCAAAATACCCCTTCTTCGAGAGCCCGAAAAGTCACAGCTGGCCAAAGATCCTTATGTGAGATAATTTGGCCACTTCAAGCTCATATTTGAAACAATTTAGTCATTCCATGCCCTTATTTGAAATAATGTCCACTTTAAGCCATTATTTGAGAAAACTAAGACACTTCAAGCCGTTTTTCTAAATTTTCCCTTTTATTATACTTCTGCATGTTTAAAAAGAGTAATAAATAATTTAAAGAAAGATCTTGTGTCGACACTTTTATTCCAATGTGACCGAAGTTCTTGTGATATAAAACCTTATTGCTTCCCACATTTGATCAAAGAATAAACTTTCCTAGTCCAAAATACCCCCACATGCAAATTTCGGCAACAATGGGAGAATTTATGGGCTTGGCCAAAATCCTCATCTCTCGGGCTTGCCCTTGAAAATTTATATAAGGTGAAGTGAAGCCCCATCTATGGTCACAAGCATTATCCAATTGCTAGCAACTAGATAGTTACCATGAGATATATTGTTGCACACAAATCATGCTTCCTCCTCCTCCTACAACCCTTCAACGGCAAGGACATGGCCAACCCGACGTCTGCAGAGGTCACCAATGGCACCAGGCTTGGCAACTTCTACTTCAGGTCGTTAATCGTGTTGAACAACTCGATGATAAGAGATAACCATCTTCTCGATTGGAACACCTAATGAAAAATCGAAGCATATATATTAACCATTTCCAATGACTTTCCAAATCTCTCGCACTTCAATGTGTTCTGCAGGAAGAGAAATTCAATAGAGATCCACTTAAGCATTCGCCATTACGTTTTTGACTCTTTGTGAGAACCTACTATGGAAGTTGCGGTGGAAATGCCCCGGACATGAAATGTAATGAATAAGAATAATTATTTCGAAAGTGATGAATAGGGCGGGGCGGGGAAGGTCACCGGGAGGGAGATGGACGCAAATCGGGAATTGACTAGAAATTCAAGAGTGGGAAATGGGGCCGAAAAAGGAATGTAAAAAGGACAGGGGCAGCGAGTATCCACGTCAACCAAGGATCCGGGCGCGACCGCAGCACCACACAATCGGGAGTGGCCAATCAGGGAACGTGGTTGGGATCCTCTCTTGTTCCTCCCACAAGCGGTCAAACGAACGAGATGTCATGCCCAGCGTCGTGCTCCTTTCAAGACGATCGAAAGACACAGTGTGCTCCGCGACGCAGCTCTATTCCGCGCCTCAAATATAGAATGAATTAACCGTCGCGCCTCTAAAATAACTAAATATCGTCGGTTCTCGCTGAGTATTTATGTGCGATTCTCGAGTGCGGCGGGAGTTGCAGCAGTTGCGTGTGGGAGGGAAGGGAGGGATGATTCAACCGATATAGCGCGGAATATGGAAGCAACGGCGCCTTGCTTCTCCTGCGGCAGTGTGTCTGTATCGGCAACGTTGGCCCTGAAGCAGTCCCTCACCGTCCGACCTGCCCCTAATAATGTTCAGCTTCACCCTCCGTCCATATGCCTGCAGATGCACAAAGGGCGCCTCAGCATCATCCACTACCGGATGAACGACGCCAGCGGTACTGGCATCACCCAGAGGAGGACCAGGAGCCGGAGGAGTCGCGCTCCCAAGAAGAAGCCCGCCCTCGACCCCCCTCCCACTGCTGGGGAGGCAGACAATCCAAAGAAGAAGAAGGAGGCGGCGGCGGCGGCGGCGGCGGCGGCGGGGGAGACGTTGAGTGTGGGGGCGCTGCACCAGAATGGGGACCCTCTGGGGTGGAGAGACCTGGGCAAGAGCGTGGTGAGGTGGATATGCCAGGCCATGCGTGCCATGGCCTCCGATTTCGCTGCTGCCGAGGTGCAGGGCGAGTTCTCGGAGGTGAGACAGCGGATGGGACCTGGCCTCACTTTCGTCATTCAGGCCCAGCCTTACCTCAATGCCATTCCCATGCCCCTTGGACTTGAAGCCATCTGCCTAAAGGCTTGTACTCACTACCCCACTCTCTTCGATCACTTCCAGCGTGAGCTCCGCGATGTTCTCCAGGGCTTGGAGCGTCAGTCCGTGGTCCCTAATTGGCGTGGCACCGAGTCCTGGAAGTTGCTCAAGGAGCTCGCTTCTTCCGGTTGCTCTCTTAACTCTCCATATCTGCCTCTCTCCATTCTTCTTTTAGCATTGCCCCCTTTCTGTTGGGATTGTTGGTACTCCACCATTAAGACCTTGCGATCCTAACTCTTTCAGCTCAGCACAAGGCGATTGCCCGCAAGGCATCCCAGCCCAAGCCCGTGCAAGGTGTTCTGGGGTTGGACCTGGAGAAGGTCAAGTCTATACAGAGGAGGATAGACGACTTCACCACGAACATGTCTGAGCTCCTCTGTATTGAACGGGATGCTGAACTCGAGTTCACACAGGAGGAGTTGGATGCAGTGCCCATGCCTGATACTAACTCTGATGCATCGAAACCAATTGAGTTCCTTGTCAGCCATGGCCAGGCTCAGCAAGAACTCTGCGACACCATCTGCAATTTGTATGCAGTTAACACATCTACCGGTGCGTTCCTTTTCTATGATTAATTCAATTTAATCCCTCAGCTGTCTGTACTATTGCATTGCCACTTCATTTGCTTCATGTCTTACTGGTACTTTATGCTGCTGGGCTCCTGCTTATGGTATGTGCTGAACTAAACAGGATTGGGTGGGATGCATCTGGTATTGTTTAGAGTAGAAGGGAATCACCGGTTGCCACCGACGACATTATCTCCTGGTGACATGATATGCGTAAGGGTGTGTGACAGTCGGGGTGCAAGCACAACTTCTTGCATGCAAGGCTTCATACACAACCTTGGCGAGGATGGTAGCAGCATCAGCGTTGCTTTAGAGTCTCGTCATGGTGATCCTACTTTCTCCAAGCTTTTCGGGAAGACTTTACGAATTGATCGCATACAAGGATTAGCAGATGTGCTGACTTATGAGGTACTCTAGAAGATTTAGCCTTCTACAGCTATCTGCATTTCCATCTCCACCTTATAGATGTCAAAAGTTAATTGTTCTCATATAGCTTGAAACTGGGGTTTTGTCTCCCGTTTCCAATGTAGGTGCCATTGTACTCTAAATTCATCACTGGGTAGAGTAAATGGCTCTGTCGCAGGGATATAGATGAATCCTGAAAGCCTTTGTAGACTGATCCCTAGAGTTCTTTTTTTAATGTTTTGACTGTACAAGGTCTAGCAACTTCCAACACCCCAAATCCCTAATGAAGAGAAGACTTGTGAATCTCTCTTAATCACCTAAGGAATGTTTCAGCTGCTTGTTTCCACCAAAGAAAAATCTCTTCCTTCTTCTGAGGATTCATAATCATCACTTTATTCTTCCCCATGCTCCTATTTCTCTGCTTTTGAAACTTATTAACCTCATTGTAATAGGACTGAATGATTCTGTAATGATATCTTGCAGCGCAACTGTGAAGCACTTATGCTACTCCAGAAGAATGGCCTACATAAGAAAAATCCTGCAATTGCCGTAGTGGCTACTCTATTTGGAGACACGGAAGATGTTGCCTGCCTAGAGTTTAATCAGTTGGTGAATTGGGCTGAAGCAGAGCTGGAAGGATTGTCAAGTTATGGGACGTTTGATGATTCCCAGAGAAAAGCAATCGCCTTGGGTTTAAATAAGAGGCGACCTCTATTGATAATCCAAGGGCCTCCTGGGACAGGGAAAACATGTTTGCTTAAAGAGCTTATTGTCCAGGCGGTTCAACAAGGTGAAAGAGTGCTGATGACAGCACCAACAAATGCAGCTGTTGATAACATGGTTGAAAAACTTTCGGATATTGGGCTTGACGTTGTACGAATGGGCAATCCGGCACGTATATCCGAATCTGTAGCCTCAAAATCATTGGGAGAAATAGTAAATGCGAGGCTTGAAAGTTTCCAAACAGAATTTGAAAGGAAGAAAGCAGATCTAAGGAAAGATCTGAGACACTGCCTTAAGGATGATTCTTTGGCTGCTGGCATACGTCAGCTTCTGAAGCAGCTAGGTAAGGCCTTCAAAAAGAAGGAGAAAGAGACTGTGAAAGAAGTACTCACAGGTGCTCAAGTAGTGCTTGCTACAAACACTGGAGCAGCTGATCCTTTGATCCGCAGACTGGATTCCTTTGACCTGGTTGTTATAGATGAAGCTGGTCAGGCAATTGAACCATCATGCTGGATACCTATGTTGCAGGGAAAGCGCTGCATACTTGCTGGTGATCAGTGCCAGCTTGCCCCTGTGGTTTTATCAAGGAAAGCCCTAGAAGGCGGCCTTGGCGTATCACTAATGGAGAGAGCTGCAAATTTGCATGAAGGAATTCTGGCGACCTTGTTGACAACACAATACCGTATGAATGATGCAATTGCAAGTTGGGCCTCTAAGGAGATGTATGAAGGATTATTAAAATCCTCTTCTACTGTTTCTTCACATCTTCTTGTTGATTCCCCGTTTGTGAAGGTAAGACTTTTCTTTTTGATTTCTAGATTATTTTTCATTCTAACCCAGGTTTGTACTCATTAGGGGTGTGCACCAGGAACCGCCCGAACCAGACCGAACCGACCAGTTTTGGGGTGTTCCCAAAGAGGGCGGTCCGGTTCACAATTCCCACTTTTGGAACCTGTGGCCGGTTAGTCCAATTCCCGGTTCCAAGGTGGGAACCGAACCGACCGAACCGGACCGGTTAATTTTATATATATAATATACATTTTTAAATTTCTTAAGAAACAAACTCTAATTTCTCCTAATTTCTCCCATTTTTCATTTTATTTTTGGCCCAAAAAAACAAATTTACCGGTTCCAATGGACCGGACTGGACTGGTCAGTCGGTCCAGTTCCCGGTCCCAGAATTTGGGATCCGGTCCTCCCAGTCCGGTTCCCGGTTTCACCTTGGAACGAGACCGGACCGGGAACCGATCAGTCCTAGTACTCATGTTTCCAAGGGTGGGTGTTTGAACTCGGTTCCACCTTCCCAGAGCAACCTAACTTTTTCACCAGGAATCTTTTGGCTCTTGGTTTGTTTATATCCATGTTTCACTGATTGTTGTGGTCTGATTGATTTTAAATGCTGAAGGGGCTATGCTATCACAATAGCACTTAATGTATCATATCCATGCTCAGGATAATAATTTTGATCTATCATTTTGCGGTGCTAGATCTTAAATAAAAATTTGATACCAGAATCATATCAACTGCATTAAAAAGAAGATTTGGGTTTTCAAAATGCTATGAGAACCTTATTCTGCTGAGTGGCTTAGATTCTGATTTTAGCCTCCTCTAAACATACACAATCCAGCATGCCTTATCTCACAGGGTAGATTTGCACAATCAACACAATTCAGTGTTTTTCTTGTTAAAGAATGATGAAATGCATTTTACTATTGGTATGTTGCACTTCTTATATATGAGAACAGTGGTACTCCTGTTCTGCATTTCCTGAGTAGTGTATGATCACCAACCTATCAAACTGAATGTTGAAGAAGGATATATGTCATTTTTAAAGGTGGTGGACTAGCCTAACTTACTGTCAAAGACTATTTGGTAACATTCTTGCAAAGGTAATCTTAACCAAAAGCATCAATTAAACCCTCTGCCTTACTGCAGCCGACATGGATAACACAGTGCCCATTGCTGTTGCTCGATACTAGAAAGCCATATGGAAGCCTTTCGGCTGGTTGTGAAGAGCATTTGGACCCAACTGGAACAGGCTCATTGTACAATGAGGGGGAAGCAGATATTGTTGTACAGCATGTGTTTTCCTTGATTTATGCTGGTAAAAGCCTTTTCTTCCTCGAGATTATCAGTGTTGGACAGTTTGCACATAAATTTTTCTTTTTATTCCGTTGAAGCTGGACTATATTGTGTCTTCTCTTTCTTTCTCATTGCTGAGTCTATCTTCTGCAAGTATTGTCTTCCTATAGATGTCTGTACGTCAAGTCACTGCTTGTTCAATGTACTGAATTTATATTCCTAGGCATATTGCAAGGCTCCCTGTTATTCTAGAAGACCTCTATTTCTCCCTCTCTAAAGGTTGACGTGCTGCAAATATGGTGCATTTCTCTCTAGAAATTTGCTTTTGGGCAGATACTATCCGAACATATGCATATTTTTTATGACCAAATATTTCCAGTTAGTTGCTGTTTTACCCACAACCATCTGTTATGGGCAATGATTATGTGTACAGTGATACAACTTAGGATTTTGACTGGCAAAATTTTGACAAAGCCATAAATTCCTCCCACCATACAATTTGCACCGCTTGGCTAATTGCATTAGTCCTATAATTTCTAGCCGGCCTTTTGCGCAGGTGTGAGCCCAAGAGCAATTGCTGTACAATCTCCTTATGTTGCTCAAGTACAACTTTTGAGGGACAGGCTTGATGAGCTTCCAGAGGCAGCAGGTGTCGAGGTTGCAACCATTGATAGCTTTCAAGGTCGGGAGGCTGATGCTGTCATTATATCTATGGTATGATCTGTACCGAAGCTGTGCATTTCAGCTACCGTTGATTGCATTTATTTTTAGCTAGTATCTGTACCACTGTCGTGGAAGATGCTAAGAAATTCCGGTCAAGCTGCCTCCTTAAATCCATCGGCATTCCCATCACAAGTTGGAGCTTGTTTTCTGAGGCTTTCTAGATTTTTGCCAAGGGTTTACTTCGATTTAGTTAGCTGTAGAAGCTTCTACTAAGGAAAATGTACAAGAATGAAGATGGACATGATATTTAATCATTTGAGAGATTAGGCGTTGTTTACACCTATTTTCCTTAAAACCATAAGAAACTTCCGCTTGGTTTTTCCTTTCGACTTTTTTCCACTTCTTTTGCAGAGCGCGTCTTGGGATAAATGATGAGATTTGAACTTCTGTTTGTTCTATTTCAAGTGTTCTCTACTCTGCTAGTTAATGATCGACAGTCTGCGGAGAGTAGGTCTCCTGTTACTCTTGTAGTTGACGCTTGCCCTCGTCTCCCTCAGGTACGCTCAAACACTCTTGGAGCAGTGGGATTCCTTGGGGATAGCAGGCGCATGAATGTTGCCATAACGAGGGCCCGGAAGCATGTTGCTGTTGTGTGTGATAGTTCGACGATATGCCATAACACATTCCTGGCCAGGCTATTGCGTCATATCCGCTATTTTGGTAGAGTGAAGCATGCTGAGCCTGGTAGTTTCGGGGGATCTGGACTCGGGATGGATCCTATGCTGCCATCAATTAATTAAAATCTGAATGACCAACCAGCATGGTCATGATAGCATTCATGTCCTATCTCCATCTCTGCCAATTGTATATGCAGCACAATACACATTTTTTAGGTCATTCTACAATGTAAGTTCCTCACTTGTACAGAATATTCCAACGTCCCTTCCTCTTTCAGGATATAAAAATCATTTCAACTACTTGAAATATGGTGTATCATGCCAAGGCTTGTTCTCAAATGTCGAAAATCCTCATTGGTTGCTCTCCTTTTGCCCAGGAGAATTTGATCCATAATATTGATGAGACAAACTTTTACAGTGTCTCTTAGCAAGGCAAAAAGTTATTGAGCCGGACTTTCCTAGTACATATACGCATTATCTGCGATGCTTGACCAATATGTTGTTGCGATTGCATGACTGTATGTTGCTTCATCATGCTCGTTCTGATTATTTTGGTTTGTCTATTCATTTGATTTATTAATTTGTTCCGTAATAACAGGTTGACTAGTTTGCCTATTAGGCCTTATTTTTGCGTTGAAATATAACAAATGAACATAACACCGTGGAAACAAACCGCCAGTGACCCATTTTGACTCGAGTGATTTCCAAATGTTAAAACAGACCTGCAAAGGGGCAGCTCAGCAATGCCCCCCTCATCTCAGCTATTGCATATTGTAATAACCACTTATGATTCCAGTTATGACATTTATTCACTTTCTTTTCCTGTAAAATCGCATGCACAATTATTGCAAAGGTGGAAGCACTTAATGATTGGACTGAAAGCAGATTTGAGTAAAAAACTTCTTAAACTTAGAAAGCAAAAGGAAATCAAGAGAAAGAACAACCACAATAAAACGAGGAGTCAAACTTACAATTTCAAAATGGAAAATATAACTCTCAGAGTTGCATAATTGAAGAGTCCAAGTTCAAGCAAAGCATCATTTTCTTTCCCTCCAAAAGAAGAAATAAATAAGAAAATTTAGTACTTATTTATTATTTCCCACCCATTTCCCACCTGTTACCGCACTCACGGGTTTCTTTTCCATTTCTCTTGAGCATGTACAAGTTACAACCACCCAGTTTGTTTGATATTTTCAGCATAGGACTTTAAACCACAATGGCCCATCTTGTTATCAATCCAATGTACTCATTCCAACTTTGCAATGATATGACATAGTTGATCAGCCGAAAAAGAAGAAAAACAAACACCTTGTAACCCCCACAACCACGGATTTTTTCTGCGATTAGACCAAATAGTCTTGAGATTACTCCTAAGAATGCCTTTATCAGTTAGTGTGCCATCTCACATGCACCTTCATCTTCTTGAAACTTTGTATCCAAGAACACAGTATAATTGACCAAACAAGATTGAAACTCAATTATCATCGATAATAGATTACACTTGCCTGGCCATAGACTAAAGAAAGGGCTAGAATGGAGAAACCAAGTACCGATATAACTTGATCAGGATAGTCCAACTCCAACTCAAGTCTTCACCTGCATTACTGTTGATGCCTTATTTTAGTCTGATGAAGCCTCAGCAGGGGTACGTGTAGTCATCTGGTCCACAGCATGCACTGTACTCTGAAGCTCCTCCCATATGGCTTTATAAACCATCCTCTGCCGATTTACGGTTGACTGACCCTCAAAGGATGAAGCTACAACATCAATGCTACAAGAAGGCAGACAAATGATTATGCACGGGGACAGGGAGACAATGGGAGACACAGTGGAACAAATGTAACCCCACAAGTAGTCGGAAACAGGATCGCAAGCAACAATCAAGAAAAGCACGTGACTTTCATATGATAACAGCATCTAACTTCTGAAATGACTATGTATCATCCTTCACATGCAAAATGAGTGTTAAACAAAGAAAGGACAAAAGAGGAAGTAGCTTTAGGGAAGATATGCCTCATAACAGTCCCAAACTTCATAGAACACAGTCACAACTACTTAACATGCTACTAGGGGCATTCTTAACTTTATGCAACAATGGCACTCAACATTAGTTGTGACTTCTGGATTACACCAGGCTCATGATTGAGATACAGATGAGGCTATGAACAAAGAACGTATAACAACTTTAGGATGAAGATGTTTACATGTACAGAGAATATGGACATTGGCTACACATTGTACCTGCTCAAACCAATATATCATTCCAAATATACACGTGAGATTTTGCCTCTCATGCTATCAAAAAAGGAGCATTGGCTTGCGAGATGATCTTCATGAAATCATGTTTACATCACTCCCATTCAAATAACAAGAAATTTCTGAAAATAGCATGGTAGGCAATGCAATACAGTGGACATTCGCGGTAAACACGAGAGTGCAACCAAATCAAAACCATGTGAAGTTGAACCCATAAATGTTAGAAACAAATTCAGCATATGCTTCAGTAAAACAATCACGCAGCACTACGGAATATAAGCTTACCTCACATGCCGACCATCCCCATAAGCATCTTTCACAACAACCGATTCCGCATTGAGATGTTCCTTGATCTATGAAAGCCAAATGTAAATCGTGAATTGAAAGAGGACAGGTGATGCCCCAGAATTAGTAGCTATTCCCAAATAGAGGTGATTGAACAGTGTTGATGAGGTAGAGGCATTAACACTTGGGAGCTTACAACTTCATCCCGTTTTGTTCAATTTATCTTGTTATATTGAACTGAAAACTTCGGAAAGGCAAAAGCAGTTCTTTTTCTTTTTATGGTTTCCTGTCGAGTAAAAGGGTATATGGCAAGAGCACGTATGTGTCTAAGCAATAGAAAAAGAATCGAGAAGCGTAAGACTATCTAATTGAATAAGGAAAACCGCAAGCCATCCCGGGGTGAGAGGTTTCCGAGTAGTGGGTCCTTGAGCATTTCTGCAGAGGGGAGAGGTACCTTGTTCTGCATGGACTGCATCAGAGGGGAGTCGATGGAACCGGCGTCGTTCACGTGCGCGGCTCGGATGCTGAACCTGAGCATGGGAGCGCCGCCAGCGAGACCTAAACCCGACCTCCCGTTGCTTAGGGCGCTGGTGCGTCCGTGAAATCCGCGGAGGGGAGACGACGACCCACTGGAGAGGCTCGGAGAGGGCTTGGGGGATCGGAGAAGCAATAGGCGCGAGACTGAGAGCACGTAAGGCCTCACAATCACATTGGCCATGGCCGCTTCTGCTTCTGCTTCTGCCTCTGCCTCTGCAACGTGCAAACCGCCGCGCCCTGTTTTGTATTGCAGAACAATGCTCGACGAGGGCAAATGGTAGAACTTCTGCCCCCACCCTCCCCTCGCCCCCCTTCTCCTTTTACTTGCACCAAAACCAATTTTTACAAATCAAATTCTAAACACTTCCAAATAGGAGAAACGACTAATCGAAATTAATGGAGCGGGACGTTAATGATAACTATTCTAATCAAAAATTAATTTCTTATACGAAAATAAAAAAATATATTTTTTTTTCCCTAAATGAGACTCTAAATAAAAAAAATCGCGACACAAAATTTATGTTTTAAAAATAGAAATTCGTTTGATAATAACACAAAATTTCTTCTTCTTAAACGACCGGCAACTGTGGTAAGCAGTGGTGAGTAGGAAGCCGGTTAGTAAAAAGGACAAGCGATGAGTAAAGCTTTTATTTTTCCTTAATAGAGAAGTAAAAAAAAATTACATCTTATTAATGTTCTAAACCTATTTTTGAACTAAAAATTTGAATAGAGTAGGACTGACAAAAAAGAAACTAAAAATTTGTTTCGATAATAAAATAATGAAATTGCGCTACCAAATGAATTTTTGTTCTAAACTTATTTCTGAAACGGAAAAAAAAAATTCTAAAGCAAAAATATAATAATTATGATGTGTGCCCCAATTAATTGAATTTGTAAATTCCTCTTAATTGATTAAACTGCCAATTAGATTTCATCTTTTTTATGCTGAGTACCAACCCAAATATATCTGACATCAATGTTGATCGATATGTATATATATCAAGAGTGAGGTGGTGAGGGCCCTCGTCAGCTACTAGCAAAGCTATGAGGGCTCTTGCCGGCTCACCTCCTTGCTTGCTACCAATGAGTCCTCCATGCCGTAGCCAAAGGCCTTCGCAAAGAGAGAGGCGATAGGGGCCCTCGCCAACCACCGGCGAGGCCCTAACGGCCTCGCCCAAAGTCTTCGACAATCATGAGATCTATCAAAGCAATCATCACTGACAATCGCGCCTCAAAACCCATGACAACAAACGTCACATTGGGTCCATGACACCTCTGCCACCCCTCCACCACCACCTCAACGTCAAACTACTACTATTACTGTAAGTGCATTTGGTTCGATTTTCGAAGTGAACTGTGGGTACAATACGAATGCCGAAAACTTAAAACCCTTTGAGAAATAAAAATTACATTTGATTGAAGCTTTTTTGCAAAGCAACTTTGAGCTACGTAGCATTTCTGAAAAGGACTTTAATTACAACTTTTCTACTTTTTTATTAGAAAAATCAAACCATCGTAAGAGAGATTTGACTGATAGCCATCAATTGAGGTTGCACAACACGACCTTGGGCATCACCGTAAGTGTCACGCATTATTGTACTAGTGACCAACCACAAACCCTAAAAATAAGGAGAGCAAGATGAGAATATGAGAAAGCTAGTGAGGGTAAGATGAAAGAAAAATGCCTAGAAATAGCATTCCGCTTAAAGGGTATTTTAAAATGCCGAACCAAGCGTGAGGGTAAGATGAAAGAAAAATGCCTAGAAATAGCATTCCACTTAAGGGGTTTTTTAAAATGCTGAACCAAGCGTACTATATATCTAGGGTTTTGAAAACCTTCTCTCTATTCATGTGCATTTGAACATGAATAATTATTAAAAAAAGAGAGTCATAAACTGATTGTAATTATATCGATTTAGTTAAAAGAAATTGCCAATTCAATATTAAACCATTTATATTTTTACTAATTTAGTCAATCTGATCAATTTTGGCCAATCAACGTTGATATGATAGTCGATCGTGGGCAAAAGTGGCCTCGCCCATGACTACAAGGCCATGACCGCCTTCACCCACAACCTTCAGGCCTTCACAAGGCATGGTTGCCTCAAATCAAGGTCGAAGTGTGGTAGCAAGGCTTAATCAAGCCCGTTGACCATTGGTTAAGAGAGAGAGTACACTTGAGACAGAGGGAAAGGACCATGAGGCACCTTGCAAACTTTACCAGGGCCTCACTGGTCGCAGGCAAAGTTGACCATGGCCTCCCCAGCCCCATGCAAGACCGTTTTCACCCACGACCGCGTGAGGCCATGGCTAGGTTGCCCTTGCTTGTAGCCCCCCAGGCCTTGCCCATTGTTTTTTTTTTTTTTTTGTCAATCTTGCCCATTGTTTAGAGAGCCTCGTTGGAGTCTTGTCGACCACTGTGGGGAAATAAAAAAGGAAAATAGGAAGAAAAAAAAAAAATAAAAAAAATAAAAAATTGAATTAAATAAAATACTATTAAAAATGCCATGCCGACGTCGATCGAACGATCGGCGTGACTAGATAAAATCGACCGAATTGATTAAATTGGCAAGACAAATACAAAATATTCGAAATTGAATTGATAAAAAAATATTTAAAATTAAATTGGCATAATTATAATAAATTCATAATATTTTTAGTAATTTTTCCTAAATAATTTTATAATATAGGTAGAACGCTATGAACAAACACAACATAAGTATAAGGGACCGCCGACAACATAATCTAAGTAGTCACAATAGGTGTAATCATACTGGGGATTACGCTGTAACTACCTAATAGCGCAACAGAAGGCTAGGGGCAATTCTGCAACCAATTAACGGGAAATTCGGTATGCACAGGAGCAGCAATAGAAACCCGCGAGATGGCTGACTCAAAATACTGAGATGATGATTGATGGTACATCTTCGCTTCCATAATAAAAGCCTCGCTTCTCTCCTTCGAAGGGGGAATGACCCAAAGAAGAAACCGACCCAACATGCAGAGAGAGAGAGAGAGGCCAAATGGCGGAGCGAGCACCACTGAAAGCGGGACCCCATATCCCGATCCACCAATGGCAGGCCGTCCTGCCATATCTTCAAACTCCCCCTCGTTCCTTTTTTGTTTGGGTGTTTCCCCTTCCCCATCTTCATTTTTCGCATTGTTTTTTTTTTTTTTTTTTGTTTTTTTAAAGTAATATCTGCCCTTTTCCTCTTCATCCACAGTCCACACCTTCTCGAATTCACGACGCAGAGGCAAATAATCTTCTCTTTGTTTTTCCTTAAAAAGAAAAGGGTATAAACAATTGGACAGGAGAGAGCTGGAGGGAGTAGATAGTTTGTTTGGTAGCAAACTGGTGAGACGGTTGGGGGGGAACCTCGACTTCTTCACCATTCGATTCAGGTCAAGCGCTTCCCGCACCTCCCCCCGTCCCCTTGAATTCCCCGGTGATTCCCCACTCTTTCTGAATTCTTGGAGTTGGGTTCGTCTCATTCCCCATCAAAACTTGGGAGGATTTCAGGCGTGGAGGTGGTCATCTCGTCGGAGATCGCCCCCTCTTCAAGAGAGCCTCTTTCTCGTTGATGATATTGATGGCCACGGCTGCAGTCATCGGCCTGAGCGCTGGGAAGAGGCTGTTGAGCTCCCCATCCTCCTCCTCCTCCTCCTCCTCGGCCTCCTCCTCCTCTTCCAACTCCTCCTCCTCCCCCGATATCCCCGACAACTACAAGCTCTTCTACGTCAGTGCCAGCGCCAGCGATCGTGTCTCCTCCACCAAGAATGCCGTCGTCCCCAAGCGCCCTCCCAACTCCAACCCCTGCTTCCGTTCTTCCCATCGCCTCCCCACTCCCGCCAAAGCTCTCACCCAACGTCTCCACCCCTCCTCCTTCCCCATCTCTCTCGACTCGCCCGAAGACGAAGATGGGCATGAAGAGGGTGGGCATCATGTCCCTGAGCTCGACTGTTCGGTGGAGGCGCTCCTGCTGCTGCAGAAGTCCATGCTGGAGACCCAGTGGAGTCTCTGCTTCGAGCGCACCGTGCTCGCTGATTCCGCCAAAGACAAGCCCACCAAGAAGATCCCCGTCACTTGCTCTGGCCTTTCTGCTCGCCAACGCCGTTTGGGCTTCCGGCGGAAAGTCTGTTCCCCCGTTGTGGGCCGTCAGTTAAGATCGGCCGTTAGCCCCGACCTCCTGCAACACCGTCTCCACGGGTATGTTAAGGGCGTCGTCAGTGATGACTTGCTCACCCACGGAGAGGTCGTTGCCCTCTCCAAAAAAATCAAGACTGGCCTTTTCTTGGAGGAGCGCAAATCCAGGTACCCTTTTTCTCTCTTTTGGTACTCGCCCGTTGGCTCTCTGAATGCAAAGTTGTCTGAATATCCTATCGATGTTACAGACTGAAAGAGCGACTGGGTTGTGAGCCCTCTGATGAACAGCTTGCTACCTCCTTGAGAATTTCTCGTGCTGAATTACGGTCGAGATTGATCGAGAGTTCCTTGGCAAGAGAGAAGCTTGCGATGAGCAATGTTCGTCTTGTCATGTCCATAGCTCAGAGATATGATAACATGGGTGCTGAAATGTCCGACCTTGTTCAGGTATCCACTCCCTCCTTTATCCAATCTGTGCTCCCTCAGTGCATTTAACTGGGATTATGATCCGTTTCGCTCTGTTACCACTTCATAATACAGGGTGGTTTGATCGGGCTACTGCGTGGGATAGAGAAATTTGACTCGTCTAAGGGTTTCAAGATTTCAACCTACGTTTACTGGTGGATACGTCAGGTAAGTCTCGATTTCCGCCTACTTATTTGTAGATAAATTAACAATTGACAGTGAAAAAGGTACTCAGTTGAGACTATAGTTTTTGTTTAAGTATGAGAACTATTGCTGGAGTTTCGGGATTTGGGTCAAAGTTATGGGGTTTCTACGTCACTGTATTGTGGATATTCTAAACTTTAGCTGCGGGGCATAACCTTTCCTTCTGATGACTGAGCTCATTCTAGTTCTTGTGGTTTTGTGGTCAAGAGTTACAGTTCTGTGCAGAAGCTGATGTGTGGATACATATAACCAGTCACATGTAATTGGAGCTAGGCTGCTTCTTGTTTGTGATCCCATTGAGACATCAGATTGCCCTCCTCATCCTCAATTTCCATTAATCCATTAAACTTTGTGCACTATCTTGTCAATCTGTTATGTTTATTTAGTTCATTTGGGTCTGATCTTTGGGTTTTTTGAGTGGTGATGGTTCCCAATATCTGTTCGACTTTAAAACTACATAGGATAAAGATTCATGGCGATTTTGCACTAAAGGAAGGCCATGCACATTATGTTGATGATTTGTGTGATAAGAAAATGGTATCATAATTTTGCAAGGAAAGGTCACTGACTACAAAATAGAGCACTTTGGATTTCCGTGAATATCCTGTTCTTGAAGAGTTACTGGAGATTATTTGCTCAAGTTGCAACTCTTTTAACCCTTAATGTTGAGTGACTTCCTTTATAAGTTTGCTTTTGGATGCATTGAAGGTATTGCTTAAGTCTGATAGTAATTGTACTTTCCTGAATTCAGGGTGTTTCAAGAGCATTGGTGGAGAATTCTAGAACCTTGAGATTGCCAGCTCATTTGCATGAAAGGTTAGGTTTAATTCGCAATGCGAAGGTTAGACTGGAAGAAAAAGGAATCACTCCCTCTGTGGATGTAAGTTGACTGTCATGTGGCTTTCAAATGGAATTTCAACCCTCTGTCGTAGTAGAGTAGTCATGTGAGTGCCAAATCGTTGGGATGCTTTGCTCATCTCATCCTCTTTCCTGTGTTTTTCTTTTCTGTTTCCAGAGGATTGCAGAATGTCTGAACATGTCTCAGAAGAAAGTCAGGAATGCCACAGAGGTAGCATATATGATAGAGATTAATTGTTGTTAGATGGACCCATGGTTTCGGTCGATCTTATGCGTAATGACAATGGCAATTATGCAGGCAATAGGTAAAGTTTTCTCTCTTGACAGGGATGCATTCCCTTCCTTGAACGGTCTACCAGGAGAAACTCACCATAGCGTAAGTATCACCACAGTAACTTATCCTCTGAGGTCATATATAACTTTTGCTGCACAGCTTACACTGCTCTGACACAAATGTTTTCTCTTCCATTTTTTTTTTTTTGGTATCTTTTAGTACATTGCAGATATTCATGTCGAGAATAACCCATGGCATGGAGTGGATGAATGGGCACTTAAGGTAGAGTGGCAGTCTTGTGGGGCTTTAAATTTATGTAACAAATTAGAGGCCTTCAAAATGCTAGAAACTATCGATCATTTTAAATTTCAAAGGCATCCTGCTGCAACAATCAGTCTTTTACAAAGTTTAGCAAGACTAGAAGGAGGGTTTTGGTTTTCAGGCAAATTTTTGCAGTTATGGAATCTTCTAGTCCTTGTGCACGAAAGAAATTTTTGGCTCAGTGGTTTTCATTCTGGTTTTTAGTTTTGTACTGATGAATGGTGGAGGCAAGTCTCGAAACATTAGGCTTGCTTTCAATTGCATTGAGAAATTGTCCCATGAAACTGTTTTCACTGTTTCTACAGAAAATTTAGCTTCTGGTAATTTGAGAACTCCGCACGCTACCAAGTAAGATGGTTGCAAGTTTGATCTTTCAAGTTTAAAAACTGCCATCGAGTGTCATTCTATCTAGATTATTGACTTGGAACAATCTCCCTGATGGCTGGATTACTAATTATAACCATAATTGGATTACAACAATGGAATTTCAATTATGCTAAATGATGGTTTCACTACAAGGTTAGTGAATATACAAGGAAGTAAACATTGGCTGAACAACATGCAGGATGAAGTAAACAAGCTCATGAACGTGACACTTAGCAAAAGGGAGAGAGAAATCATACGCCTTTATTATGGCTTGGATAATGAATGCCTTACATGGGAGGACATCAGTAAACGGTGAGTAATCATCGACTAATGTATTGCATTTACTGATCCTTGCACACGTGCATTTGATGCAAGACTGCTAGTGCTACACAGCATTAGTTTACATCTATATGCTTCAATGTTTGGATTTTCGTATGAATGCGACTCTGTTATTAAGTGAAAGATGGTAACACTCAGGCAGTCAGTAGAGTTGGCAGTCGATGAGTGTAGTAGTTAGAATTTCCAAATGAGCAAAGCAATCTTTATTGTAATTGGCCCTTTCCTCTTGCTAATTTGTAATGTTTTAACGCTCGATGATCACTTTGCAGTATAGGTTTGTCCCGGGAAAGGGTAAGGCAAGTTGGGCTAGTCGCGCTAGAGAAACTAAAACACATGGCGAGGAAGAGAAAGATGGAGGCCATGCTGCTGAAACATTGATACTTTTTGTTTCCTTTCACTTTCAGCTTTAGACTGCACAGAAATTGGATGGTGTATATATATTGGGAAGAGAGGATTTTTCCTTATTTTACGATTCTGACCTGCAACGGTGATGAAGTATAATGTAAAGGGCCTATAAACTTGGGCATTTTGTAACTAAAGCTGAACGACTGATCAGGATCCTGTAAGTTGAAGTATCTGTGGATTAAAGTGATCGCAGAAAAAATTCATTTAGTCTGTTGTAAGGCTTCACATATGGATCACCTCTGCAGTTGCTAGATCTGACCGACACTCTTCGTAGATCCCATCACCTAGATTCAAGGTGCTTTTAACTCAATAATACATAAATATAGCGGAGATAAGAGCACCATATAATTGTTATTTACACAGGGTATAATGAAAGTGAAGGAGGGTCGGCTGCTTCATTAATTAATTTCTCGAAAAGTCGAGTCCCTTTGGCACGCATTCGTCTCGTTTTCGAGCGGCGGTGATGGAGATCTGGATCTTGGGCTGGTTTTGTGCTTCCCCAGGGCCACGGCAGGAGCAAAATATCGCCTACCGCACGTGTCACGTGACCATCTTCTCCCTTTGTCCAACATCGCCATCAGCGGTGGAGGCGGGGGCGCTATTGGGATTTGCCAAGACTTCGAGGTTCATCATTGATAAAAATATCGATTCGAGAAAGAATCCCCGCCACGAGGGACGTCTCTCCACTGGACACACCTTTTCTGAGCACTTGACCACCGCCTTCCATTTCTGGGTCCTTAAAGCTGTTACGTTATGGTAGAGCGAGAGCAGTCAGCTTAGAAGAGTTCCGTTCATCCTCGAGGCATGGCTGAGTCTGTGGTTGCTTCTTCCGCTTCTTCTTGTTTCTCCAGAAGCAGAAGCAGAAGCAGAAGCAGAAGCAGAAGCAGGGCTCCTACCCCTTCTCATTCTGGCTCCCTCACCCTCAGAATCACCCCCCCGTTCGCCTCTCCCATCAACCACAACCACCGCAAGCCCCTCTCCCTTTTCCCTCGCCATCCTCCCCTGTTCCTTCTTGTTCAATCTCCTCCCACTTCCACCGCCGCTTCTGCTCTCGACTCCGACGTCCCTCGCCCCCAGGTCGACGCAGTACAGGCCAGCATTCTCCTTCCTTTCGTTTTTTTTTTTTTTTGGTTTTGCCCAGTGCCCTCTTTCTTGTTCGATGGACTTCTGCGCGTCTCGTTTTGAATTTGGCCTCTTTCTTGACAGGGATCGTCGCCTCCGGCGGAGACAAGCACCCTGTTGCGGCAATGGGATTCTCTCACTGCCAAGTTCTCGGCTTCCTCAAACCTCCCCTTCTTGTTGCTGCAGCTCCCTCAGATCATCCTCAACGCCCGCAACCTCTTATCCGGCAATCACTCCGCCCTCCTCGCCGTCCCCTGGCTGGTATGTTCGAACAAGACCGCCCCTTTCCTTCCCTCCTTTAAGCCAACTCTTTTGGAGTTAGCAAGTTACATTCACAATTGCAGGGCATGCTTACTGGGCTACTGGGCAACCTTTCCCTGCTTTCTTACTTCATAAAGAAGAGGGAGAAGGAGGCGGTCGTGGTTCAGACGCTGGGCGTGGTCTCCATCTACGTCGTTGTCTTCCAACTCGCCATCGGAGGCGCCATGCCCCTCCCCATCTTCCTCGTCACTTCTCTGGTCGTCGCCGCAGGCCTCCTCCTCAACTTCTCCAACTACTTCCACTTGCTCCCTCCCTCCCTTTGGTCCATCTGGGAAGACTTCATAACTATTGGCGGCCTCTCCGTTCTCCCTCAAGTACATCAATATAGCTCTGCAACCTGGTTTGCTTCTCTTTCTTCATTTTGCTTCCTTTGAATAGCATTTGTCTTCCATCTTTTTCGCAGGTCATGTGGTCTACTTTTGTCCCTTATATTCCACATAGCATCTTGCCCGGATCAATTGCTTGTTTCATTGCTTTTGTGGCTGTTCTTATGGTATGTTCTCTCTCTTCTTTCCCTTTCCTGCTCTTGGCATCTTTGATTTTCATCAATCTGATGATAGATGCTCTAAGTTGTCATATAGCTAATATTATACTACACAATGAACAGAATTTGCTCATCCCCGGGGTTTCTCACTTGCTTATTACACTGCCTTCTATGGTATAAATTTTTCTCAAAAAATATTGAAGGTCAGGTTTTTGCTTTTGCCAGCTGTCCACGCCCGCTTCTTTCTTATCCGTGGACATCAATGCATCTCCAATAGTCAAACATTTTAGTAAAACCAAAGGTCTTCTATAAAATTGAGGAACAGAATGCTGTTATTCCTCGATGCTGCTTTGCATGACTTGCTCAGGAATTCTGGGCTCCAGATATCCCACTAGATATGCACAATGGACTCTTGCTTTTCTCAATACAATCTCTGCATCTTGTAGTCCATGACTCCCTGCCCCCAGACACCACTTTAAAACTCTGAATTGTTTGATGCCCATTATGTCTACTTCTAAGATGGTTACCACAACTGTCACAATTACTCTGTGTGCTTAAGGTCTTCAAAACTGTCATTTTATTCTTGGGTTTCGTCCTTGTAAATAGAACCGTTTGTGCAGCAGTGAGAAAAATGAACAAACAAGGCTTTTGCTTCAGATAGACTAGAACGGACTTAAGTTCTGTCCTTTTTCTCTCTCGATGAATTGAAATGTGCCATGTTTAAAGGAATCTTTTGTTACCATTATATCCCCAGTTCAATCTCTTTGTACAATACCATGCAAGTAGTGACAAATACAAAGAGCTCTGATACAGGGTTACTCCTCAAGAGGGCATTGTGATCTGCTTTGAACTCTCACGTGGATTAACTGCAGATATCCCTGCTATTCAAATTATTAAGCAAAAATAACTATGTGCAGCACACCAATAATTCTAGTACGTCTTTTTTGCCAGTGGAAGTTTCTAAATACTTGATGATAGTATGCTTGCTCCCCTCTGACATGGAAGTTATGAGTTCCAGTCAGCCTCTTCCAGTGCAGCGACAAGGAAGCACCCCTGTCCAACCCACCCCTACTCCAAAAAAATAACATCCTTTTTTGCCAAAAATAAAGAATAAAATCGAATAAACCGCTAAGAACCTAAATAATGTGGAAGCCTTGAGCATAGGGGAACATCCTTGGCGAGACCATTCTTCAAGCTGTTTGTAATTTGTGCGAAAAATTATAGTATTCTTCTCCTTGTTGTTTTTCTTCCCATTTGATATGCTGCGGCCCATCAAAACTGAAGCTGCGAAGTTTTGCAGGCAAGAACGGGGAAACTTTCAGAGAAAGGTGTCAGATTTGTGGGAGCTATATCAGGATGGACAGCAACGCTCCTCTTCATGTGGATGCCAGTCTCACAAATGGTGATCTAAGACCGCGCCTTGCCAGTCTCACTAATTTTTGGTTCTTTCTGACCCAGTTTATTGTTCTATTTAGTGGACAAATTTTCTGAATCCGGATAACATCAAGGGTTTATCTGCATCGTCAATGTTGCTTGCCATGATTGGAAACGGACTCATGCTCCCACGGGCACTCTTTATTCGTGATTTCATGTGGTAACTTTCTTCACAACTGTCTATGGTCCTGTGAAATCACCATCTCTTTCAGTTGCGTTCTGCCTCACTAGATTGACTAATGTGCTTCAGCACTGACGTTTTCTCTCGGGTGATTGATGTGCTTTCCAGATTATCCCATAATAGTTCCCCCCCAGGGGACAAATGCCGAGAACTCATTGTTTGATTGATGATTGTAGGTTCACAGGGTCGAGCTGGGCCACTCTTTTCTATGGGTATGGGAACATTGCATGCCTGTACAGGTAGGATAATCCTATATCGTTGTTCTCCATAACTTCCATCTTTTTTGTGCAACTTGGACTAAGTAACAATCTCTCTCGTTCCAGCTTCAATTGTATCAGTAGGGAGTTCTTCTTGGGAGCAACAGCTGGATTGTTGTCATGGATAGGTATGTGTTATATACCATCAGTTTGAGAAGCCTAAACTTTTACAAAGAAACACGAAATTTCCTGCATTCCTTTGGATTTCCAGTATTTCTTCAAGGGATGTTGGCCCCACTTTAGATTTCTTTTAAGCTTTTGAGAGAGAGAGAGAGAGAGAGAGAGAGAGAGAGAAATTAGTAGAGTGCTGACTCCATTTTTCCCCCTCCAAATAGGAATGGCCGTATGGAGAGACATGGTGGCATACGGATACAGCTCACCATTGCGATCCATAAAAGAGCTGGTTTATGGACCTTGATGAAAAGATTGGGGGAAACTGGCAGCTGCATGAAGTGCATTGGCACAGATTGACCTGGTCGAAGAACATGGTTGCAGCATCATAGGTTGTGCACATGATCCTTGTTTTCTGGTCAACGAATCAAGTTAACACAGCATTATAGGTTGTCCACATTTTTTAATCTGCAAATAAGTATGTAGAATGCTCATTGATTATGCAAGTATGAGAAGAAGTTGATTAACTTTCCTGTGATCAAGTCAAATGGCAAAAAGGATGGGCAAATGCAGTTGGAAATACTAAATGATGATATGTCTCTGACTTTGACTTTGAGCCTCAAAAAGAGGTTCCATTCCGAGTATGGTTCTTACTTGACACGATATCCTGGTTCTTGACAAGGAAACAGTTCTAATCTCGACGACAGAACAAGGAGATGCACTCAATGTTCCAAAAAGAAATGGAGGTCGGCTTGGCGTAACGTGGGAAGGCCACTACTTGGCTTCCTTTTGGTTGTAACTACCCTGTGGCTGCAACACCACAGAAGCTTCTTTAGTCTCAAAGCTACATTGGATGTCAGAACGTTGTTGGAAACGATAACCTTAACTTTACCACATAAATAAACAATTGTTACAGATAAATGACAACGAGACATGATAAAATCATGGCAAGAACATTCTAAATTCTTGCAAAGATGTTTTTTTAAAATGACGATGATTAGGAAGCCCACTTTAAGTAAGTAAAAAATTAGTCATTGGGAGAAATTGAGAGAGCTCTCCAAATTAGGTTCGTCTATGGAAGCCACAGTGGAACAGCGACCTAGGTGTAAGCATGGATTGTTTCCGCCGTAATGACCTGCAGGTTGAAACTAATCCTTGACGGTTCAGTTTAAGAAAATTGGAATTGAGAATTGACATGGCCGGTTTACCAATTGCTGCTTGCTTAAGATTTTGTGACTCCAATTAACCCAGATAAACTCCAAAACAGTTAAATCAATACCAGTTCGATAGAAAAACCAAAATTAAACGGCCAATGACTGGGAGCCAATCTGAATCATATGAAAATATTGAATTCAGGTAAAAAAGGCTCGATTGCCTTAAGATATGGATAACATGGTGTGAAGCCCTACAGAAGATTTAGCCAACAAGCACTTAGGATTCTAGTAACTTTATGGGGGCGAAAAGGTTATGACCATAAAAGTGAGAGTGAATGAATTCTAGCAGCAGGCTGAACTATTTCATTCATGCTCATTGCATCACTTGGAAAGTTCTTTGAAGCGACTTTCACGTCTATAACACATCAAGTGATCTTGACTGGGTAGAGTTTTGAGAATCTTCCAAAAACAGGTACATCTTTTATCTTGTTTTATTTTGACTTGGAACCAGTTCCAGGCCAAGTCAACCTTTGAACCGATCTTGAAACCAGAAGGTAGCTTTTCTCTGATACTACCAATAATCATACAAATGCTTCTCCCATCTGTAATTTCCCCATAAATAGGTAATTAGAAAATTTAATTATCGACTGTGAAGCACACCAAACAGGAACAGACAAACAGCGAATATCAAAGTCCAAATGCCACTCTCTGCACAAAATCTGGTCTTCTTTTACTTTGCATCCGGAGAAGCCCGGTAATCTGAAGTTCTGTAACTCCCCTGCAAAACCTTGATCTGATTTAACGCGTTAAGGCATGAAAATTCAAGAAGACGCAGTCCAACCCAACAATAGCGTGTATCCACCCTCCCCATCAAATGCTCAAGCAACCTTTTGCTGACACAGGAACAAGGAAAGCACAAAGCTGATATTCATTCTTGAAGTCTTACGAAAGGCAAAAAAAAAAAAAAATCGCTCTTAATCTGATAAAAATCAATTTTAATTAATGCTAAATAAGTGATGTCTGAGAGAGCACATGCGTTTGAAATGTTATTGGAATTAGTCTATGCACGCAAATAAATGAGTCAATATACTTCAAATGTTTACCCTATGCAGTATTCGCCCAAAAATAAGACACGGTTGAACTATTTCGGGAATTTCAAATCAAAACCAAGTATCTACACAAGTGATAAGCCTTTATGACCCAAACTGCAGTGGCCCTCACTATGTGACCAGTGGAGTAGCATATCACAAGCCATTCTTTACGTTTTACCCTGAACCATAGTATTTCGGATTCCGAACTTAGTTCCTCAAAACAAAGAGGTTCCATAAGAAAAGGGCCAGTGTTGTGAAATCCAATTTAAGCGAATCAAGGAACAAAAGATTCCTCTGTGGCATCACTAAACTATTTCGGGATCCTATTCTCACCAGGTAAGAAAAGGTCATATAACCAACTGCAGAGGACTGGTAAAAACCATGATCATCCATTACTTGTTTTCCTTCTGCCCCATCTTTTGACAAATATTTGGACAAGAAAGAAGTGGAAGTTTGGTATAGATGCATAATAACAAGTTGCTCCAGAAGAAGGCATCAAGTATCATCAGAAACTAACAACTGCCCCCCAATACACAATGAATGCTGCAGTGATAAATCTATAAGTATGGATTATGGTTATGAAATTTAAAATAAGTGGAAGAAAGAGTTCATAGTCCTGCCACACGTGCAGAGCCAAGGTCATGCTGCAGTACCTAACTATGGGAAATGATGTATTTGATAAAGAAACATACTCAGAGAACAACCATAAAGGATACTGTATCACCACTTCACTCAGCTTTTCAGAATCATCAACAATCTTTCGTTTCTTCGAGACCGGGGACTGCTTCAATTTGTGCCTCTTCTTACTGTTTGGGCATAGAAGAATCCTTTTGAAAGATTGGTACCAGTCATGGAGATTGATGAGATCACCATGCTCCTGGCATGAACTATACCTGGGACATCAAATGCACATTTTTTAATCTTTGATGAATGGAAGCTGCAAAAGTGACTAGGGGAAGAGTGTGGTGTCTGCAATTGCTGCAATTACGTAGAGCGATAGACAGATATGAACTTCTTGATATCCTCTCACCAATGGTGGCAGTTACCTAAAGAAGATTGATTTTGCTATTTAACTAGATAAATTTGATAAATTTGCCCCAAGACATCAACAAATTCCAATGAGTGAGGTTTTGCTAATGCTCTAAGAAAAATTTTTAGTCTTACACACTCCTCATCCATATTCCAAATTTGTGAAGTGCATCACTGTGCTTGCAACGAGGTATGACACATTCACTGAATAATTTCATGGGTCTTTTGCGGGGTGAAAAAAAACTAAGAACTGTTAAATCTCAAAATAATTAGCAAGAGTAGGCAGCAAATTGTCCCATACTATAGAGACTCATGAAAAAGGGAGAGGTACAGAATAGAAGCTTGTTCTTCTTTGGGGAAGCCAACAAAGAGAAAAAGAACAATGTAGGAGTGTATTCACTTTTGGCATCTGGACAGGTCATTCAATTTTTCTAAATAAAGAACTTTGCAAAGAACTATTTTTTCCAATGGATAGGTTGTATTTGTAGGATGATGGTAATTAACGAAAATAGTAAGTCCACATGTCCTTCAAAATTACCAACAAAAGATTGCTTACATGATTGATGTATCATGCATGGATGACAACAGGATATTATCGTTCCTGCAGCAACTACAACTCAGAATTTTGTGGGATTCCAAAAGATCAACCTGAATCCGTCTTCTCGAGTCTCCAACTAAAGCCTGAGATTATTAGAGAACAACATATCAAAATGTACATCTATTTGCTGCTATTATTAACACGTCAAATGTTCATCCCACTTTCTGTTATTATCATCTGAAACATGTATTCCAAGTTGCCCCTTCTAGATTGGTTGTCCACTAAGCCAATGTTGCCTACAGTCAAATTAAATCTTCCCAACTTCCAACAAAACTTCATTAACTCCCACAGAAAGACAAAAACCTAAGCAATGCTTCAACTGTTGAAGAGTCTCACATAATCACATAACAACCTTGTAAAAGAACAAATATGAATGGCAATAGGCCAGAACCTATCAAGCGATAGATATGATCTGTAAGAACTACAATAGCACGCATACCTCAATGGCCAGAAACATAGTCCTGGAGCAACAAAACAACTAATAATAGATGGGCGCAATAAGAGGAGTCTTTTACCATTTGAAGTTTCTTGACATTCTTAAAGCAAACAATCTCGTGAGAAGGCATGCATTCAATGGGTTGCATATACTTCCTGTCGAGAAGAGAATTGAAATTCAGTATTCTCGAACAGTTTATTCAGCAAAAGATATTCAAACATGTATTGCTCATATGTACTTCAACAGCAAGAAAAAATTAAAAAAGTCATTTGCTGGAAGAAGATGTTGTGGTCAGATCATATTGTTATTCAATGCTCAAGACTACATAATAAGACAAAAATTCAATGCAAACTCAAATCAAGGGAATGGTAGAAAGATACATAATTAAGCGAGAGAGGTTATCTCAAGAAACTATTTCTCCCCAGGAATGAGCTTCTAGCTTCTAGCTTCACGCAAATTTTATGTGATTTTGTTTCCATTATAAGATTTCCAGATATGCGTATGTAAGGTCATTATTAATACAAGAACAAAGTAAAAGTCAATCAAGAACAAGATTGAAGACCAATCCAACAATAACAGAAGAATATTTTTGTGAGGCAACAGGCACCTTCAATAAACATTGTAGTCGATGGATTGCTGCCATCTTTTATTGGAGTAATGTGCTCAGATATATCAATAGTAGTATTTTTTTTTTTTTTTCCCTTGGGCTTTTGCATGGTGGAGATGACTAGAATGTGGGACATAACAGTCCAAGGTTCAGAAAAATGGAGAAGGTAAACAAGAGAGGAATAGGCTTGGTAGGCAATTTCTCATTGCACAATGTTTTCAAGCTTTCACTTGGACAATTTCCCATGGCAAAATAATATCTGATATATAAAATTAAAGCATGTTTAACGAAGGTATAGTTAATTCACACATTAAGTGAGCATCATGTCATTTGGATGTTCAGTTTATTCTTTTTGTCTTTGTATCTACATCTTGGATATTACTACACACATTAAAGCCTCATGTGATTGGATGATTGAAAGTGCTTCTGGCAGCTTGTGGATGTGTCAATCTGGCAACCATTTGACAAAAATTACCAATAAAAATTGCAAAAAAGATAAAAAAAAAAATAACGGAACAATTGAATTTGATAGCACATGCAACATGTGAAATTACAAAGAAGTAAAAACATAAAAGTTTGTGTCATAAGCTTGAATTGTTTATACATTCATTATGCAAACATACATTGCTGTTGTTGAAAAGTGCCCTTAGGGAGCTTTATAAGGGCTATTAACCATGTCTTGCAAATTGGCCTGTTGTTTTACACATTTTAAGGAAAAGAAAGTGATTTCAACATCCATTATTTTAATGTGTATTGAAAACTGTTCCTACTATGTTTAAGGTCTTTATCAAGTGCCTTAGGCACTTCTTAGCAAGAGAAATTTGTAATGGTATAGCAAATATAGAAGGGAGGATGCTCCTGAACCGCATGAATTATGTGAAGTCAAGCATATGCTCAAAGCTAATAAGGGAGTGCGCTATACAGACAGGTAAGACAGGCAGCGGCAGGACTATAAATGGACTCAAGCTCCTGAAGAATTGGGTATCTTGCAGAAGGATAAACTTGGAGAGAAGTTTCCTACATTTGTCCCTGATTCTTGTAATTCTGCTTTTATTTCAGATTTAAGGAATCAGGACTCCTTTAATTTAATTCTGAACCTTATAACTGGGTCGTTTTCTCCTAGTAATGTTGTTGTACATGTATTTCTACAGGAAGCATAGCAAATATATAGTAAAGCCAAAAACATGTTGCCAATGAGAACTGACATTCTAGTAAGAATTGCATTAGGAAAAAAAGATATCGAAGTGAGAGGACAGACAAATCATCATAAAGAAAAATCTGATAGTGCCAGATGGTACACTTACTCAATCAGGTATGCAAGAAAGCTGGAAGCTTTATCATTGACCCTTTTCATGTCTCTTCCCAGATTTGACTTGTTTTGCAGTCCACGTATCCTGTCAAAAAGCCACTGTGACTACTTTTCATGCATTGAAAAACATTGAAGAGATAAAGAGGAACTGAATCTGTAAGAAGAATGAGAATGGAATTCATCTACTAGAAAAAAAACCGGTGAAGGAAACTTACTTGGCAATCTCCACAGAATCTTTTTTAACCTGCTGGCAATTCTCAAATTTCAACATATATTGCAACTCCTTCACCTTTTCATGGATCTGCAAAAGTGACCTCTAGTTGAAAATGAGTTTGATCCAATTATGAGGTTAGATCAGAACAGAAACACACAGTTTTTCTAGTATTGGACCGACCAATCTTCAGGTAATACTAAAACATCGAGCATGGTAACTAGGATATACGTGAGGATTTATTTAGACAGAAAATATAGGCTCTCCCGGGTATCAAAAGAATCCTATGACACAAGGAATTTACCTACATGACTTTCATGAGAGTTGGATGCTTCTAATAGACCAAGCCACAGAAATTTCACCTCTTATTCTAGCAACCATAATGTTCATAAAGTTGGATTTGGTAATAATTAAAGCCTGTTTTATATTCAAGTGAACCAGGTCAAAGAATCACCAGCGAAGACTGAATATGAAGACATATAGGGGAACAGATCTAGATACCATAGCCCAAAATTAGTAAAACAAAATGATTAATGGATCTTTGCAAGCAATTCATAATAGATAACCACCAGAAGTACACAGAGATATGGCTGTGTAAAAACCAAGGACCAAAATAACTGGTATATCAAGTCAATTTTACGCAGATAATTCATGTACACTCACAACATGCTTATTCACTTATGTCCAATAATTTCTGAGTCAACAAAAAGTATAATTAGTTAGAGATAATGACCCTTGCAGGCGAACATGGGCAAACTAGACAAATGTAATGAGGTCAAAACACGAAGATTTTAAGACTGATTAGACAAAAAAGCTTTTCGGCAAGCAGGAAACCATCTGCCCAAGCAAATCACCTTCTGTTAATACCTCAATAAAATCTGCTGTATGTCTTTCCCACCTCTTAAGCAATGAAAGAAGGTGTGATTCAGAAAGATCCCTGAGTCAAATTAAAATAAAAAAATGTCATCAACAAGGAAAAGTAGAATTGTTTATGTCATACTAGGATAGTAATCATATATAAAAATCTACACGAGGATAGTAAATGAGATAGCTAAGATCGTATATGAAAACCTACAATAGCAAGATCTGATGTACCAAAGATAAAGCAAAATTCCACTCCCTCATCTGATTTTGATGAATCCCTTGAAACATATGCCAGACTCCCATGATGATGATAGCACAGGGTGAATCGACAAAATGCACATTTGACATAGCAAAATGAACATAGTTGTGGATGCAAAATTAGGAATCAATTGCTACTCCCTTTAACTTCAAGCTAGTGCAATTTCAATCCTGGATCTGTTTCAGCAATCATAAAGCAAGAATTCTTTTACACTGGTTTTTCCATCACGTCCCAGCTTAATTACATAAATCCTAGGGAAAGTAGAAAAATTATAGAATAAGCTCAATTTCGTAAATAACATAAGCAGAAAATACATCAGGGTGGAAGCGTGGAGGAAAAGCTTTAAAAATGACAATAATCACATGTTGCTTCGCTTCTCTATCTTCCAAAAGGAAAAAATTTTCATCTTCTGGCACCTTGGCTTAAAATGGCAAAAGGTCAATGCAGGCTATATCAAATTGGATATTAATTATAAGAGCTTAGAATGGACAAACAGCAACCACAATGATTATGCTTCTTCAGGCAGGTTGGGATGCGGATCCTCATATGTGAATGCACCTGCTTAATATCGAGTCTTTGATATGATTCAAATACTAGAGATTTTTTAATAGAGAGTTTGTGCATGTCTTAAATAGTTTAGAGCAGAAAAGTGCCAAAAATTCAAAGTGGGAACAGACATAGTAGATGGACAAAAGGGGAGGGTGTAAAAGGTGATTAAATTCAGAAAATAGTTCCAGAAGAATGTTCGCATATGCAACACCTAAAGATGATCTAGAAAATAACGTTTCCAGCTGATGGAAAAACATGCTCGTGTGACAAATATAAGATTACCATATCCGTGCTTCATAAAGCAAAAAAATAGTTAATGCAAAGATCACGACAGAATTTAATAGCGGCTGTAAATTTCCATACTGCACTTAACTACAAAGCTACAGAAAGAATAGTGGAACACAAAGGCTAATGACAAAAAGTGGAAGAACTGAAAGATATTATAGATCTCTCCCCTCTGAAGACCTTTGTATTGTTTGAGGATTTAAACTTTTGAAAAACACCCTCTTACCTTACTTTCCGCATCGCTTGAGAGATAAATCCATTCTTTCTCATGGTAAACTTATGCTGATGTGTAAAACAATCATTTGGAGATGATGCTTTTGTATGTCCAGTCTCTTGAGTAAAAGAACCTGGAGCCCTTGATGCATAAAATTCTGGATCAAGTGCTTCGCACAGTAAGTCTAGCAGGTGGAGCTCATCGCACTTTCCAGCTTCATATAGACACTGAAGTTTACATATATTGACAAACAGTAAGGATAGATCAACCATTTCTTTATGAGTATAACCCACTTTAAAAGATTTACAGTGACATCAATGAGTTCCCAATAGTACAAATTTTAGAAGTAATGATACATGCGCCAAATATATTAAGTAAAATATTTACTTACTTGAGTTTCTGAAAGTAAACTGGAAAACTAAGCTTCAATATTCTCTTCCAGCCAAGGAAAAGTAAATGGTGATTAAACCTTAAGTGCACAATAGATGAACTCATATATAGAATAGGTCATTAGATTCTTGCGTTTAGATTGCTCACATAGAATTCTCAGTTTCATTTATACTAAAATGCACCAAAACATATTGAAAATTTTCCACCTACTTTATGATTATGAAATTGATATACAATTAGCATCTAGGCTTGCAAAGACTAATTTCTCAGGAAAAGGAACGATACACGCAGAAAATTTTACACCAATAGTCAAGTTGCTGATTGCTTTACTCGTGTATGGAAAGACAATAAAATACCCATGGACAGAGTCTCTCTACATCGAAGTAAAAAGAAGCTGGCTTCAGGTCATGAAAAGGGCATTTACTATTGATCTGAGCAAGATGAAAAGCTCTTCAAAATAATGTAAGCAACAGATGCAAAAAAAAGCAACCCAAAAATCCTTTTACCTTTGCAATTCTTTTTTTGGGTAATCTTTAACATGCAAGTCTACTAAAAGCACCAAATAAAGCCCTTACCAGGACCACAATGCTCCACAAGAAGTGCAGTCTCCTAAGTTGTGCGATTTCAGGAACCAGTCTTTGAACAGCTTCTTCATCCATTTTATTCCTAGTGACAAATCCGCAACCGTAAAGTCAGTATACCACCTTTTATGTTACCCTACCAAGAAAATGCTGACTTTCTTAAGCACATACCTCTCACGAGGTGAAATATTAGAAGCACAATTGTAGATGGCTTTCGGCAATACACCATGCTTGCTGCCCTATAACCGATTAGATTATCAAACAAGAACTAAAATGCAAAATATAAAATTAAGGAAAAAGAAAAACCCATGATGCCCATAAAATAATTGAAATGGGATACATATGCATTTCAAGGATAAAAGAAGAACGCTTTGAAGAAAATAATATGGCAACATATTAAATAAAATCTGACATCATGCATCAGAAATTTCTGAGTAATAACGAAATGTACAGAAGTGCAGATATACAAAAAGGGGCGTAGACACATGACGGAGAAAAGATACTATATCAAGGACAGTGTGCAAATACATTTCAACAACAAGCATGATAGGTCGTAGGGAGAAAATTTAAACTACAAAGTGGCAGTATGTTTTCATCAAAATCAGGCTTTTTAGTCCTCTTCACCTAGAAACAAACAAACATATTAGGCATCATCAACATGTTGCTCACTTGGCAGAATACTCACTGGTACAATATCAAAAGATTCTGTCAGCAATTGGGACGTCGCCTGGACTTTCATTTACATTGTCTAGATCATCTTGATACACAAACTCATAAGTACATTTTGGCAGACATTAGTGGATGACAAACCACGCTTGATAAGGATGTAAAAATAGACGAGCTTAACATTATAGAAGGTGTTACAGAAAACAGATTTGTTAATACATTATTAATATGTTCAAAAGAATATTGCACTGAAAAGGGGAAACAATGAAATCAATGGAGACAAAAGATGGAGGGAGAGGAAGTTACAATATCCATAATCCAGGAGAAGAATAAATAAATGGAATGAAAAGGGGTGAAGTTGATACCCATGGAAAAAATTGAAGACTAGAGTAAATTAACATGATACCCATTTAAAGTCATTATAGTGCTAAAGGAAAGGCTATCTTTCAAATTTGAAGTGTGAGACCTATTTCTCTCCAAAATTGTGGAAAATGAGTTTTCTAGAACCAAACTAAAATGACTTTCCATTTCCTATAATCTTCCTGACATGAAAAAATCATCCCTTGGTCTCTGTTTGTGCTCTCTCTTTTGTGACCCAAATATCTCCTCCCAAATATCGTACGAGAGATGATTAAATTGCAGTTGAATTAGAAGCCATCAAGAAATACAAAGGCAAACCTGTATTTCTTCTTCAATAAGCCCTCTGAGAACGAAGCTAAAAGGCTCCATAGAAAAATGTTGGACACATGCTATCTGAAAAGTACCATACGAAACGTGACGTCAACAGGTTGTGAGCAATTTTAACTGTTAGAAGAGAACTGTGACAATATGTAAAATCATTCAATAATCATCTAAAGTACCGACCTTAAGAGCTCTGATAAAAGAACTCAATGTTCCACCATGGTTAACAAAATGATTCCTCATAAAAACTGCCACCTTATGGCTAATAAAGAAACCAGGACTCTGCTTCACCAGAATAGCCTCAACAACCGCGTCCATTCTCTCTGCCAGAGTCCCCAAATTGAACTTGAAAGGATACAAGCACTGCAGCGCCTCGGACTGAAGTATGCTTCTCAACCGATCTGGCGTTGTTGCCACTCCTATGATTAAGATGACTGGAATCTTCATTACCCACTCACTGAAAGAATCTTATCATCAGGATGGCTTCATAAAGTACAACAAAAGAAATTAAGCACGTGATACATATGGTCTGTGACATCAAAAAAGCCAACCCTGGGTGTCCATAGCATAAGATGGTGGCTTAACAGCCGCCATGGTGAGAACTAATCATGACAGAGTTACCTTATTCAAACTGCAAAACACTTTAAAAGTGATCAAATAGATTGCGACATTAATACGTCCTAGACCTAGGTGCGCAACTACATATACCCCCTTAATTTTGAAATTACATTGTAGAATGCAGACATAAGTGTAATGTTCCTCTGATTAAATAGCAAACGAAGTTACACCACCTCTGTTTGTAGAAAGAGTTTTACCACTTTTCATTTTTGACCTCTTATGTACAGTGGATCAAAAGAAATCTAACGGAAACATGTAGAAGTCACTGAGAGAATGAGCTTTGACACGTGCATGTGAAGAATAAGCAAGTTCCCTAATTTAAGTATGCTAAGAACAGTGTGCATATATGAGGTGGCTTGAGGTGGCAAACCTTAACAAAAGGATGAAATCCGATAGGACAGACCCACAACAACGCTCCAAATCATCTATAATCAAAACAATAGGGGTGTCGTTGTGCACTTGGTCGTTGTACCATGATGACAAAGTAAGCATGTCAGGTGCCTGCTTAAAATTAGCATCGCAAATGTGAACAGTATAATTAGTTCTCGAATCAGATGCACTTTTGTGAGATAAAGAATGAGTAAGTGCAACACCTACATCCACACCAGTAGCTAAAAACTGTCTGAGCAAGCTTGTGACACAACCACCAATCCCATTCTTGGACACAAAATCCATTGAAGAAAGATTAGCAACATGACATCCATGGGATCTCAAAAATCGGCCAAGCTCTTCAAATGTCCTGAGATCGTCAAACAGCTCCATGTTCTCTGTCGGTAATCAACTTAATTGAGAAGGTTGCATGAGGAAGAAAAGAGATAGGATAAAGCTTTGATTGCGGTGATGTTCGTAAAGTGCAGATGCAGAACAAGCCAGCAGTTATGAGCTCCCTCAAACAAGAGCGTTTATAAACGTACAATCGAAAGCAACAGCAGGATGGTATCAACGCCAGTGGTCATGTTAACGGTCAAAACGCATTTTTATCCAAGCATCAGAAAGACCTATAGCAAAGATTAGTATCTTCCAAAGGTCGAGGGTAGCTAACCCAAAGGTATTTGAGGAATCTCGATAAGAAACTTACTGGTGAGGACGAGCCCGGTAAAAAGCCTTCTAGAGACAGAATCTACTGCGGCGGGGAAAGACTGCGCAATTTCAGAAAAACCAGAAGAAACATGCGTCCTGATAATGCCGAAGGACTCACTGATCCAGGAATGTATAGCCTCGAATGTAGCAGAGTCGATACTCTGGAGGACTCCCTGCAGTGGAAAGCGAATGGAGAGATCACCAAAAGGACATCCGGTAGACAGGCACGGAAGTCAAAACGGAGAGATGGAAATGCGAAGCCGGAAATGATGGACAACTCGGGCGAGAAACAAGGAGGGAAGAGAGAAACCTGGACGGCAGTCTCGATGTCGGACCAGGCGTGTTGGAAAGCCTCCATTCGCAAGTGCTCGCGAGAGAGGTCCCCGGAGTAATCGTCGTGGTCATCTGACTTGACGGCTTTATCAGGGGATGCCGGAGACGAGGGGATACTCCTGCGGGATGGTTTCGCTCTATGGAGGATGAAGAACGGCTGTTGAATCCGGCCATAAAATGTAGTCAGCGCCGGAGCACGACGAGGCAAGACAAATGAGAAAACTGAGATTTTTTTTTCTTTTTTTTTGGTTTCTCGGGAAAGAACGTTGGGGGGATGGGGAGTGGATGAGGAGAAGATGAAGGAGGAGGGACCTGCAGACTGTTGTCGTCGTCGCCGTTCTCTTGATGGGGCGAGGGTTCGGCGGGAGAGGGTGCAGAGGCCGCCGTCTTCTTCATCTCGATCTCTGCAGCCAGTTCCGATCTCCTTCGCCTCACAGCCGCTCTTTGCTTGGTCCCCCTCGCCTCCCTTTTTCCCCTCTCTTCCCTTTTCTTTTTGGCGGGAACCCGAACGCTCTTGCTCCGTAGGGTTGCGATCGCGCGTCCTTCCTTAAAAGAGAAACCAAAATCAATATGACGACTCTCTCGAAAAAAGATTCTTGAATGAATGCGCAGCCCCGCTTCTTAAATCTTAACCGTTCAAAATCACATGGACCACCCCCCCATATGTCGTTTTAAATGTGAGTAGAACTCGCATGCCTCGAGAACATAAAAGAATCCTTCCATTTTTGACATCATGGTTATGTATAATGTGATAAGCACGTCGAAAGCTGTGAAATTTGTATTCCAAATATAATTATGTCATTAATTTTTAGATATCGTTATTAAATAGTAAGATTTATCGAGTTTCTATAATGAAATCCGAACTTTATATCTAATATTAAAAAAATGTCCACCTTGTCTCTTTTAGACATTTGTCTCTTCTCGTGATTGTGAAAAGAATAAAAGAATGATAAAACTACATCATCAACACACCAAATAAAAATGCATGATTTCCATCGTTGAACATGGCTAACTAACGCAATGGTTGACTCCTATTCTTGGAGTGCAATCGCTTGTTCGGCTAATTAAACAAATAAGATGATTGATTGGAAAGTTTCAGAGATCAAATTTAAAATGAGAAGGAAAAAAAAAAATGAGTTGAGAATTGGGAGTCCGAGGCGTGTCCCTCGTGCGGGACTTACCAATCGGGGATTGGGCAGGTGAGGGCGATGGATGGCGAGATATATAAGAGAGGAACAGCGCACGGCCCCGATGCCACTCCCTCAGCCGATCGTCGCCCGCCCGCTCGCTCGCCTTAATACACACGCACAAATCACTCACACCTAAACTCCTCCCCTTTCCTCCTCCTCCTCCTCCTCCTCTTCCTCCTCCACTGTGATTTTCCCCTCTCTTTTCTCCTTTTTATGCTCGCACATGTGATTGATTTGGCGATTCATAATCGAATCTCGATTTCTTATTTTTACTTTAAAAGCCTCCCTCTCTCTCTCTCTCTCTCTCTATATTTCTCGCTCTCGTTCCCATTTGACACCCACCGACCCTCAAAGTTTGAGCTGCTTAAACTCGGGGGGGAGTTCATGTTGGGTTTTGGGCGCACCGCCACCGCAAGCAATCGTGCCTCCCGGCGATGGCAGAGCGGAAGCAGCGGGACGTGGAGGAGCTTTATTGCGCCACGGACCTGATTCAACGACCCGAGGCACGTACTCTCTCTTTTGCCCTAACCGCTCCTCTCCCTCCCTTCCCCCCTTCCATTCCCGATCAGTCCCCCTAATCACTTCCATTTCAATTCTCCCCTCTCGAATCCTGTGAATCTGTGCCCCAAAAAAAAAAAAAACAAAAAACAAAAAACAAAAAACAGAAGAAGAAAAACCTCTGCTTTGAGTCGATTGGTCCTTTGGTGCGCCGAGGCAATTAGGGTTTGGGCTCAATTTGATCCCCTTCCCTTCCTTCGTGTTTCGGTTTTCTTATTTTCTCTTTTGAAGTCTGCGTTTCTCCCTCTTTTCTCCTCGCTGATTTCGGTGCTTACGGTCTCCCGATGATCTGATCCCACCAACGATTGAAGAGTACCGAGCGCTCATTCTTGGAAAATCTCTCGATTGATCTGGATGCTGTCCTTTTTAGATCACACCAGTGTTGAAAGGGCGCTGTCGCATGCAAGGGCCGGGGGACGAGGCCGATTCTAATTCCAACAAGGATTCGGTGGCTAATCAGGTAGTCCGCGTTTCGTATCTTGCTTTCGCAACTGGAATTTCGTCTTGTACCTGCATATTCGTCTATCTGTTGAGGTCCAGCATGGTCCCTATCGAGTTCGAGGCAAACACATTAGTATGGGCAAGCAAACTGATGTATACATTCATTTGTGGAGGGTATACGTGAGTTCTAGTTATAGGTAACGGGTGGGTTTGGTTCCGTCCTTAGATTGGAACCCGCCTGTTTGTAGATATGGGAGCTGGACGGTATTGAGCCGGCTGAAACATCCAAAGTTCCATCTCAGTTTGAAGGCCGCTTTTGAAGTGATAGAGATCCATCCATATATGGCCGGCACTCGAATTATCCTGGTGCTTGGCTCAAGTGCATCATTTGGCTGGTTATGGTCGGTGGTGGAATACCCAATGTAGCCCCTCCATAGTTCCCCAGTATTTTCTTTTCTGCTGCCGTACGAGTCAAAAAGGGCTTTTGTGTTTCTATGGCGTCTGGTGTGCGAAGTGTGTTGTCAAATAAGGAATGTCAAGTTGTTGACCGACCATTAATGGCCACACATACAGTGGACCGCTTCTCTTCTACTTCTACCATAATTCATCCTGGGTTAAGTTTAACTTTGGAATACACGTAACCTTTCAAGCCCGAAATATGGCTTTTGCACGGATTGATAACCCATGAGTTAAGGATAAATTCTAGAAAGTGTCGCAAACACCATACTTGTGATTGCATTGTCACATGTCTTCTTCTGAAAATGACTAGTTGGTGTTTTGTATGTTTTATTGAGATGTTACTTCCGTTTCCCGCTGTCTTTATGCGTCTGCCTTTTCTTGTCTATATACAGTTTTACTAATTTATCTTATTCTTTTGGTTTGAATGGTAAGGTACCATCTCCAGATGTCAGAGGATTTGGGGGGCCTTCCATGAGTCAGAAGAAAGTTAATATTACGGCAGAGTCTGGTACCTGTAATGTGTGCTCTGCTCCTTGCACATCTTGTATGCATCTTAATCAAGTTATTATGGGATCCAAAAGGAAGGAATATTCTGATGAAACCTGTCTCGATGGTGTAACCAGCCAATATTCTGCTAATGACTATGATGTTTCGCGGCCTTTTAGCGGTGCATCAGAACACAGCCCACAAGGCACTGCTGACGAAACAAGTCGTCGACAGGGGTTCAATTCTGGGTATTCCTGTGATAATACTAAAAACAAACCAGCTTCAACTGATGCGTCTGGTGCTTTAGATGAGGATTTGACAATACACAAGCCATTTGACAGGGAAAAACTTTCTGAAACTTATCTGCCTCCTAAACCTTGGTCTAGTTCTGTGGAGATTAATATTTCAACCGAGGATTCCAAGCCAGTGGAAGGCCAAGATGATAATATATCCTGTGTTAGCAGTGGCAATGATCTAAACTCCAGGGCTAATAATGATGATTCCTATATAGACAGAAAAGTTGTTCCCTCTAGTTCAGTTTCAAGTGGCAATCTGTATCCAGAAGGAATGAGAGTATCAATTCAAGGAGCTGGAAGTGAAAGAGATGATCAGGAAATTCCATTAGGAGATTTTAAATCTCTTAATGAAGATAACCAGGTTGAAAAGTTAACTGAATCACTTGAGACCCCTGACGTGCCGGACCCTTCGCCAGGAGTTCTGCCTGAGGATGAGAGTGAGGGATCGGATATTCTGGAGCAGGATGTAAGCAATGCCACTTCTTATCTTTTTAACTGTACATTTCAAATACCAAGCTATTGAGATAATCTTTTCCGTTGTTTGAGTGATATCGCTGGAACAAACTTTAAGCTGTTGGAATCATTTGTTCCTTGTTATGTCATGACATAAATTAAATGACTAGTGGAACGTGAAAATTGTATCATTGGAATTTCAAATATTAAATGGACTTGTTATGACTATTGGGTCATAACTAATGGCTTGTGGACACAGCTTCCATCCTTATAATTGGAATTGTGTCACTTTTGTTATTGCTGCCAAATGTGCAGCACTCCCCCCCCCCTCTCTCTCTCTCTCTCTCTCTCTCTCTCTCTCTCTCTACCTTTTTCCCCCCTTTTTTTGTGTATGTGGTTGAGAAGTCTGACTGGTTCTTTCTGGGTCCCCTGTGAGTACCAAAGGGAGAACAAATATAGTTGGGTCATAACTTAGTTTCAAGTAAACTTGTCCTGTCAAATACAAGGAAACAGCTCTAATGTAATTTGGTGCATTTTCGCACGGGAATTGGGAATTTCGTTGCTTAAGGTCATGATGTGGTTTCTTGTTTCTTCTGTAGAACTTTTTAATCTAGATAGCGTTTAAGAAGAGGACGATGTTTCTCTAAAAAGCACAGAGGATGATGATCATTTTTCATGGTTTTCTGCTTTCTTCATTCATTATTCTCAACTGATTTTTCTTCTATGTGGTACCTTACTTTCTGTCTTTTCATATGAACTTGTGCATGTGTACACATATTTGAAATATAGTTCAATATTCTCATTTGGTGGAAAATGGCATCTCGTTCATTTTTCTCTCTCTGAAACAGGTCAAAGTTTGTGATATCTGTGGGGATGCAGGTCGGGAGGATCTACTTGCTATATGTAGTAGGTGTAGTGATGGTGCAGAACACACGTAAGTAGAAATTAGTCATTTATGAAGTTTTGGCACGTTTTTGCTTGCTTGTTATGGATTTTATGTCGCCCTTTAACAACACCAATTTATGAGATTGCTATTGCATCACTCAGCTATTGCATGCGAGAAATGCTTCAAAAGGTACCAGAAGGTGACTGGGTGTGTGAAGAATGCAAGTCAGCTGATGAGACTGAAAACCAGAAGCCAGGTAAGGAAATAGTAAATGATGAGATAATGAAGTTGAGTGTCTGAAGTGCGAGCAACCCACATTGAGGCTTTGATCATATGAGTTGAAAGTTTCTCTTTTTTAAAATGGAATAACTGGTGTAGGTATCGAGGGGAAAACATTGTCTAGAGTCACTTCTGCTTCACAAGTCCCTGATAAAAGTTTCGTTGAAAATATCGAAGTCTCTCCAACGGTTATAGGACCAGGATCATCAAAGTTGTGTGGCTCCACTAGGAGAGTCACATCATCAAGGGATTCTTGCTTCAAGAATATTGATAAGGGAAAAGCAAAGCTAGCTCGTCAAATGTCATGCGCAAATTCTGTTCAAGACTTCCCAGAGGGTGCACGCTCCCCCCAGCCTTCCAATCTTCGATCCAAAGGTACTTTTTCATGAGAATGTTGGACACTCAAGGAAGTGCTTCTTCTGCATCAATCACGATACTCATTTCTGTACTTGTGGTTATCTTTTCCTAGGTACTTTATTGAAGTCCAATTCATTTAATGCCTTCATTGCAAAGCCAAAAGTAAAAGTGATTGACGAAGGAATGATTCAGAAGCACAAAAGCATAAGGGAGAATTCTCCCTTCATTTCAAAGGAAGGGCCTACCAAAACAATAGGCAAATCAATGTCATTCAAACATGCAAATCTGGGCCGTCCACTTGCTGTTGATGCCAAAGTTAAAATGCTTCCAACTAAACTCACCCATGCTCAGACTCCAAAAGGATCTAAGAATCTTAAAGAAGGGAGTGTGTTTGATAGGACGAGTTTACGTAAGTTAGACCGCAATTTTCCAAGTCTAACAAGGGACAGTTCTACTCCCTCTACACCTAATTCTGATCAGAAGCTTACATCTTGTGGGGAACCTTTGCAAGGCCCACCTCTGAGCAACAACCGAGATTCAAAGCTTGCACAGTCTGATGTTAAACCGGCTGTTTTGGTTAAATCTGCTGGTAAGGGGCTTAGAAATCGGTATTTTATAGTTTGGAACAGAGAATTCACTGACAATTTCATTACTGTTGCATAGCTCTATCTTCTTTCTTTGTTGTGTAAGGTTGGTTTTGTCTTCAGCAACCTTACTTATTTCTTAAAATTGTCATGACTGACTCTTGGTGAAGAAATTCTTGGTTAGTTGTTGTTGGATCTTCTTCCTCTGATGAAATATATAATTTTTCTGCAGAATACAAGTCAAATCAGCTTGATCAGAAAGAAGAACCCTTAACTAGTTCTTCTCGGACTGTCGAGAAACATTGTATTGAAGGCAATGGCCTTCGACATGATGGGTTATCTCGCTCAAAGGGCTTGGCAAATAACACTGACAAAACCCGGGATTGTTCTGTTAGTCGCTCAAAGCCAGCAGTTATAAGTGGTTCAAGAAGCACTTTCTGTCAAAAATGCAAAGAAGTCGGTCATGATGCAGAGTCTTGCCCTGTTGGTAGCTTGCAGGTTGGAACAGATGTTTCAATGACCAGAAGTATGAAAGAAGAGACATACAACAGTAGTAAGACTAAAACTCCGATAACATCTTCTATGCTGAAAAAGCCTGGAAGAAGAAACAAAGGACCTGAGAAATCTGAGGATTTGTCTGTGTCTAGTCCCACCCACGTGGATCCCTTATCATTTCCAGATATCTCGAGGAAAGTTATGTCTGCTGATGGGCCATATGAAGGGCAGGCAGTTCGTCAGAGCTGTACGTCTGATTCCCGCTTGCAGATGATTGGCAATAATGCGATGCAGCTGACTGGACCACAAAAAGGAGCTACTTCCTTAAAAGGAGCGAACTTAGATTTCACTAGGCACCCTGAGGGGAGTTCTTTAAGCCAGTTTCCTTGCATTTCAGTTTTGCCGTCTGCTATTTGCAGGATATCAGCTATTCCGGAGCATGAGTGTATCTGGAAGTATGAAGCCTCGAACTTTATCAAATTTATTATCATTGTCTGAAGGTTAACCTGATGTTATTTTAATTATTTATTTTATTTTACAGAGGGAGTTTTGAGGTGTGCAGAGGTAGTCAGCAGCCAGATTTTTGTGGAGGACTTCAAGCGCATCTGTCTACTTTGGCTTCACCTAGGGTTCTTGACATGGTGAAGAATTTTTCAAATAAACTTTTCTTGAGCGAAGTACCTAGAAGTTGTACATGGCCAACCCAGTTTTATGATAGTGGTGCTCAAGATGATAATATTGCTCTTTACTTTTTCGCGGAGGATCCCGAGAGGTATGTCGCTGACTACTATTTTTCTGCTTACGAAAGATGGACATAATGTGCATGTTTTGTTGTCACGGCAAGTTTTTCTTGTTTTTCTTACTTGCTTATTGGTGACGACACAGTTTTGAGAGGAGTTACAAAGGTCTTTTGGAGAAGATGATCAAGAGTGATTTAGCTTTGAAAGCAAATTTTGATGGTGTTGAACTACTGATTTTCCCATCCAACCAACTCCCAGAGAAATCCCAGCGTAAGAATCAATTGCCAAGTCTCCTAATTACTAATACTGAGAAAGTTCTAAGTTTACATTTTCTTCCTTTTGCCTGTACCAAAGTTTATATAGATAAAAAGCTGCTATTTTCTGTTTCTTCTTCTGCTATTCGATGAAAGGGTTCCTCTTGTTTTCCTGATAGGCACTGCGAACTTTATCAGGCAGGTTTTCTGATTTTTACCTTTAAGGTTCCTGGCGGTAGCAGGGGGAGAGGCTGGTGTTAATTATAGTAGGGCCAGTGATTCTTGCTTTTGTGTCATGTCAAATTCAGGTCTAAATCAAACATGGCATGTTTCAAGCATTTATCAATCATGTTATATTCTTGAAACCCAAACACGACATTTTTTTTTTGGGGGGGGTTGTAATGGGTTACGCGACAGGACATGATACATTAACACGTCATTTATCAATTATGTTATATTCTTGAAACCCAAACGTGACAATTATTTTAAATGGGTTACATGACATGATACAATTAACAAGTTTAAAATACTATATCTTATACAAATGTGTACATATGTAGTTAAACGTGTATTAACAAGTGTCTAAACATGCATAAGATGTTGACCAGTTTAATTAAACATGTCTAAGAATGTCATAGATGGGTTGAAAGGATCAATCCGTCAACGGCACATTCATTATCTGTGTGCAAACGGACTGACCCATTTGTGACACGTAGACAGTTAAGCTGAATTACATGCTTAAATACATCGTACATATGGTGCAAACGGGTTATGTCAAAAATTGCCATCTATACTCTATGGGATGAAGTTACAAATAATCTTTATACGTGCCACTACATTAAAGTAACGCATCTGGTTTTAGTTATTGCCAGTACCCATGACACCTGCAATTATTTGGGGGGTTGTGGGGGAAGGCAGAAGTAGGTGCCAGATCCTATTACAAATAGAAAGGGTGGCCCACCTCTTCCTAATTCACTCCCTAATTCCTGAGAAAGCCATAGTCTTATTTCAGGTTCTTTGCATCTATTGGAAGAAACTTTGCCAGTTATGCAAGCAGCTACTTTTAGCAGATTCATTTTTTGAATAAATATCGAAATTTTAATCATTAGTCTGAAGTCATGGGAAACTATACAATATTGTCCGGAATGAGATAAATCGTGTAATCAACTGTGCTAGTCTTATCCGTGACTAGGTTAAGCATTGCACGTTCTTGAATGATCCCCCCCTGGTAGTAGGGAAGGGCTTCATCATTACTGCTGTCAAAGTGGCATCCCTTTAATTATTCTTAGGTTGAGTAAGGATAGAAAATTCAAGCTTTCAGTAATATGTAATGCCCTTCATACAATGGAGAGTAACAAAAGACTTCTTGTTGACAGGCTGGAACACATTGTTTTATCTCTGGGGTGTTTTCCGGGGAAGAAGTGTAATTGGTTCAGAGCAGCAATCTGGTTCTTCACTGAAGTCAAGTATATCCACTTCGAATGTGACGCTTCCAGAGAAAGATATTCCTCCTTCCGTTGTACCGTCATCTAATAAGCTACCTCTTCCTAAATGTAATGGTGAGAATCTGCCTCCGTGTGGTAAATTTTGCGAACAGAGTTCTCCCTCTGGGAATCCTTCATTGGGCAGTTCTCATATCACACCATCATCCATGGCCATGAACGGAAAGTGTCATGCAAAAGACTCTTCAATTGATAAGATGCATATATGTTTGAATGAAGTCTCAATTGAGGAAGACAGTGGACATGATTCCATTGACTTGCATGGCTCCTTTACAAGCAGTGACTGGTCAAAGCAGCAAAGGAAATGTCCTCAAACATCCCAGGCATGAATCTTTCTTAGAATGCTTTCTGTGCATTCCCTTTTTTGTTTTTTTTTAGGTGGGGGCCTCTACGTATGCTGCTTATGACTTGTCTAGGAGGTTTCTTATACTTAATAAGATGTTTTACCTGCAATACATGGTCAGTGTTTCCCATGAAGAGGTGAATTTGATATTAACTGAGACATCAATAGGGTAATTTACTAATGTTGTGCATTCATGAAGAAAATTGAAATCTCAATGGTCCTTTTTGGTAGAGGGTTTGCAACTTTTGCCTTGAGTCCTTGCAATCCAAGAGATTCTGAGCCTTTGTCATAAGTAGCATATATTTGTTAGTTTGCTTTGTATTCTGTCGAAAATTGTTACAGTATTATGTTCCTTGCTTTGTTGGGTTTATTGGTATGCTTGATGTCATCAATGTGAAGTATCCAAATAGCACTCTTCTTGTTTCTGTTGTTCCATTGCATCAAATAGGTTATGTAGTTAATTTCTAATACTGTTTCTGCAACTATGTAGAAACTGACAGAGAGTGTGAAACTCGTGATATTCAATTTTAACTGTTTATGTTTTAGAATTTGTGATTGTGATAGTATTGACTGTTCTCTGGTGATCTTAAGTTTCTTTCATGGTTCAAATGACATCTGCAATACTTTCTGTAGAATGAAGTTTCTGGTTCAGATGCCATAGTGCCCCTGGAGCTTCAGCCGTATGTAACAACTGGTGCCCTTAGTAGTGCCGAAGATGATAAGATGTTGATGCAGCGTGCTACCTCTCCGGACAGAAAAGTTTCTTCGTCCCATTCTTTGCTCGGAGGAATCAGGATTAGCAGGGAGCAAGAATTGCATGGCACGGGAAATGAAGTGAAGCTTGACAGAATCTTGAAGGAAGAAGACAGGCTCATGGATAGAGGTGCTGCAGTAGACGTAGAATTGACGACTTTCGATGTGCTCAAGCATTTGCAGCATGAAAAGAAGCAAGGTGCTGCATTAAAGGTAGAATCGACAACTTTAGATGTGCTCAAGCATTTGCAGCATGAAAAGAAGCGGCGACATTCAGATCTCGTTGAGACAGCCTTACAAACTTCTTTTGGCACTAATGAAAAAGTGGCATGGAATAATGTTAGTAGTGAAAATGTTAAAATAGAGCATGTGGATAAGAAGCAAAAGACTGATTGTAGGGAAATATACGAGGCTAGTAGGCCGATAGATGCAAATTTGGTAGATGGTTTTGCATCACAGAAAAGTGCGCCGGATTCCACTCTGGCAGTTGTGGAGAAGTTGCACAATAAAGCATGTGATGAGGTGATCAATTTGGAAAACACGGGAACTGCTGAGAGGTTCTTCTTTCCTGTCCTTTCCAATCATGCAAAGGATCTAACCTCAGGGGAGAGCTCCGTGCCTTGGAAAACACTGCCATCACCGGTTCCAGCTCGATCTCATGATGGGGTCCCAAATCTTGACCTTGCTTTGGGAGCAAAAACAAAGTCGTCAAACAAAGGACTTCTGCCCCTTTGGATTGGTGTGGCAGATAAAAGCGATAGTCATCCAGAGGCGGTGGCTGCCCAGGAAGAGGACCCTGCTTCTGGTTCTCTTTCCTTGTCTCTTTCTTTCCCTTACCGAGACAGTGACAAAGGATTTAAAGCTGTTCCTGATGCAGAGCAACTATTGCCTGAAAGCCGTCGTGTGAATACATCCTTGCTCCTTTTTGGGGACTTTTCAGAAAAATGACCTTTGGTCCTTGCACAAATGGTGTACATTTAGTTTTACCCAATGGATGTGCTGGGATTTCGTCCGTCCTCTGTTGGCTTTCTGAGGAGAAGACCTATACCATCTGTTGATAACCCACATAGGATTCACCAATAGTCTTTTTCCAAATACTTGCTTCCTTTTCCTTTTTTCTCCGAGTTTTTACGTTATAGCCTCTCCGCTGTTTGAGTGCACAGGCACTGCTGTATGTATATAAGGAGTTGAAAGCCGAGACTTGAAGATACTGAGGAATTTTCGGGCTGTAAGTTGGTAATCTTAATTGTCCCTTACTTTCTTCTCTCTGATGCTATCCGGTCTCTGAAAGCCACAAAGACAACTTGGAAGTTATTGTTGATCTGGGAATGTCGATGGTGCGTACCAGTCTGTGTCTTCTCGTGGGGTTCACGGTGCCATTTGAGGGGCTTTTAACTTTTTCTGCCGCTTCAGTTATGTTCATAGAATGGAATAGAGTGTCGTTACTTGTAAAACAAAAAGGAATGGGTTGGTAGGGTGACTTTGACGTTGTATATATGCATCTAACAAGTTCATCGGTGTTTGGAGGACTGGAAGTCATTTACGCTTTTACATCATCATGTCCATGAGCTTGCACGTCTGCTAAATGTTGCTTTGCTGACAACGTACTTAGATCTTATCTAGTTGCCGCCGTCAGCATTTGCAGAGCAATCTTCATATCCGTCGCAGTATTTCGTTCACCCTCTCGCACTCCATCTGCCCACTTCGTCCAACGCCAGCTCTCACCACCACATACTCTCTCCCACCGTGCATTAATGTACCCCTCCTTTCCTACTTCTTCTTGTGACCCTTGCGGCTTTTGTGCCTGCATCAATGCCCAAAGGGGCCTTCGTAGTAGAGCTGCCATTATTAAGAGACATCTATACTCCGTTGGAGCCCTCATGTTATGTCAAACATTCAGACACTCTCCGACACTTGGTCAATAAGTGTTGAAAAATTCGACACTCGGTCAACTCTCTTGATATTTTTTGAAATACAAGTTTGGAATTCTGACACGTGATTCTGATATGCACGGGATCGATTTTTAAAATTTTTAATAAATGTCAAAATGTAAATATTTAATAAAAATAATAATGGGAAAAAAGAAAAATCCCATATTATCTTCTCTCCTTATTCTCAATTTCCGTGACATACATTTTATCCTCAAACTTTGTTTCTTTTCTCTTCTATTTCGGTACACTTTGACATGTGAGTCCAAAATATGGATTACTTCTTTTTTTCCTCTAAATTTTATGGATTATTAGAATGGAGTTGAATTTATGAAATTGAAAGAATAAATGATGGATTAATGCTTTTAGTATAAATTCATCTCAGGCACTTGATTTATTATTTATATATTTGTGAAATTGAATCAAAAATGAAAATTTATCATATATAAAAAAATAATCATGGAGAAGCTTCTTCATCAAGAGACACAAACATGTAGAATACTCGCAGCCCCTTTGATATCTGACTTGTAGAACTTGAACAAAAATACGAGGAATATCTTCTTGGTGGGGTCATCGTATCTTTTAAGATCTCTTTGTACATCTATAAGTTTGGAATCAATTGTTTTAAACGCATTGTTGTGTGTTAAGAGATCTCCAATTGTCAATTCAGGATGGCTTCAGCAATAAGAGTTCTTTTTTTTCTTCCATATTCGTCCACATCAATGGGGGTAGGTAATTTGGAAACATGTCAATATCCGTCTTGTAGGTCAATGAATTCTTCTGGGGCAAGGAACGAAAGTTTTGAACTTTCTCGAGCAAAATGAGGAAAATGTGCCTCTTGGAACATAGCGATAGAAGGACTGGGTGATGCCCCTTTAGAGCCTCAAGTGGGTATGAGTGCTTCTTTGCCCACTTTAGGATTGGCTTATAAAACGGGGAAATATTTGGTTTTTTGTGAGGATGGGGTGATGTTGGTGGTGAGGTTGGTGAGATGGAAGGTGGCGCAGTGAACTCTGGTGGTGGAGTTGGAGCATAAGAAACCATGAATTGGAACTTATCACACTCACCAAGAATATCAACGGAGGAGTCTCATTTAGGTACTTTTGGTACATGGCATCCTTCGGCTTTTTGGATTTTCTGTCGGGGCCTTGCATTTGGGTTTACTTCGTTGGGAGAATTTGTACAGTAAGAACATTGACAAAAATGATCCAAAAAATAGTGACCATTTCGGTCCTTGTAGTAATGGAGAAGATTTCCGTTACTCTAAAAGTACTGGACAAGCCCTTTGGGATCTGGTTCAGAAATTGACTCAGGAACACATGAACAGGGTCTAGAAGATAGAAGGATTCTCTTCATTTTCCTTGCCAAATTTGATGGAATCTGTGCCATCTCTTTTCCTGACGAATTTGCAGTCTGAAGACTGAAGAGGCTTGTTGTTCTGATGTAGCTTTTCGTAATTGGTAATCCAGGTTTCTGGAAGGAGGTTGGCCAACTTTTCTTTTGGAATCTATCTAGGAACATAAATACAGGATGCCCGATCATTCTGCATGGAGATGAATAGAGCATCTTCATTCCCATTCTGGAAGTTTAGATCAAGGATATGATTCTGAACTTGATAAATCATTTGGTAATGCAGTATTGCTGCAATAGAGTCAATAGTCTAGGGAGCTCCTATGAGCTAGATCTGAACTTTCAAAAAGAAAAGTAGTTGGGGATATGAAAGAACAACATTAAAGTTTATGTATAAGGTTACAAAGACTATTCCAGCATTCAAAGTGGTTTGGACTATGAGCCCGTTTAGTTCGGCTTTGGGGAAATGCTATTGGGAGAATGCAAATACATTTAAGGTGAAGGGGCTTTCCGAAATGCTAGACTGTTTGATAAACTATAACTGAAAAGTGCTTTAAGGAAATGCAAGACTGTTTGGTAAACATATATTTGAAAAGCCCTTTAGTGTGACCAAATTAAGTTTTTTAGTTTTAGTATTTTTAAAATTGCAAAAAGAAATAATGACTATATAAATTTTTACATTTTCATGTTGAGAGTAATGTAAAAAATATATATTAGTAAATTTATTTAAAAATTATATTAAAAGAATTTGATTATAGATTAATTGCAAAACTCAACTTTTGGCCTAGGGTTCTTTTAAGTTTGTTTTCAAATTTGAATACTTTTTTTTTAATTATTATAGTATTAATCATCTTCGTTAATTAATGATCATTTTAGTGTATTGATAAAAAGTTGGGCTATTGATTGTCAAAAGATAAAAATGACAAAAAAAAAAAAAAAGGTGAACCCAACATTTGCAAAGGGTTTTTATTATTATTTTTTAAAATAAAAATAAAATTCCGATGAAACTCCATCACCGATCAACGACGGTTGGGGTGTGGGGAAGATAATCAGTTTTAAAAAATAAAAATAAAAGAAGTCAACGGATAAATAGTAGAGGTGATTTGCATTTTGAAAATCTTTGAAAGCCCAAAGCAGGTCCTTACTCGCTTTGGGCTTTCAAGAATTCAAAGGCAAAGCATTTTGCCAAAGACACCTCTAAATGCCTTTGAACCAAATACCTAATTTTTTTTTCCCAATGGGCTTTCGAGGTTGAAAACCCCTTGGGAATGCCGAACCAAAGGGCAATACAAGCATGAATATCCAATAAAGTCATTCTGGCCACAACTGGTAAGCCTTTACGGCCATGGAAAGTGAGGGCGAGACGAACAGCTCCGAATATCCATTCTATTGTTTGGGAAATTCTGAGGGAATTTGGAGAGTAACAAAATACTCATTTTCAATAGCTGGAATGAGATGTTGATCGAACTTGGAGGACTGGACATACTCCTACTTTCTTAGGAGTTTGGCAAATAAGTTGTCGAATGGAGCGAATGGGAGAAAACGATGAAGCAAGTTTAACAAAAGCAGAATAAGGGTTCATGAGAAGAAATTGGGTTTCAAAAATCTTAGTTTCATCACTAAGAGAGATTTAATAAAAATAGTCAATCTTAGAAGCATTTGACACACGAAAATCTAAAAGAGTTAAGGAAAATGGGGATGAAGCGAGAGTAACCAGGGCTTCTAGTATTTCGAGATCAGTCATCATGAGAAGGGATCTTCTCAGCACTAGATTCACCTACTGAGCGCATGGAACCGATTATGTTATAAATGAAACCATGGCTCTGATACCATGAATGGACCTATGCTTATAATTAGGGAAGACGAAGTCGGTTATAATGTATCTCAACGTGTCAAAATTCTCTATTTTTAAAAAAACAAATGATGAGTTGGCATGTTGTATCAGTATTGTATACTGGTGTCAGTGCTACTTAAGTTGTCAACAGCAAAGTCAATGTCTAAATGGGCCCCGTCCCTTTTGTAAAATGGGCTTGGCTTGATATGGGATGGGCTGGCCCTTGTTTTCCTTTACTTTTTCAACCCCGGGATTGGGGTCCTTGGGGTCGCAGGCCGCGTCACCTATTCTTTGTACACTAGTTCGATTGTCAATATGATCAACTAAACAAAGTTCAAGGATTGGCCTACTTGACTCAAATACTTTTAATCTCAATTTGAATTTACTTGCAATGTTAATCTGTGAAACTCAACGGAACCCATCATTCATATGTTGTATAGCGATATATATATATATATAGTGAGAACGGCCATTGAGTAAAACAAATGTCAACGGTGATACCAAGGAAATGGACAAGGGAATAAATTTTTTCTTAGGAGGAGAGTGAAGATCATTTTGGAATCTTGCCACGATCCGCCGGGAGGGACGGAGACCCCAAAGGGCTTCTCTTTTTTTGGGGGGTTGTTGCGTCGGCATTCTCCCATCGATCGTTACTTACGTCCACCTAATCCCGACACTCAAGAAAAAGGGAGTTTCCCCAATGGCAATTTTCGTGAATGTAAGGATTAGGGAGGGTAATTAAATTCCCCTCCCATTAACAACCAGATGCTCTTTCGATATTTCCGCTCCCTCCTAGTCCTATCCTCTCTCTCTCTCTCTCTCTCTCTCTCTCTCTCCCACCCTCTCCTCTTCTTCTTCTTCTTCCTCCCTCCGATCTCTCTTCGATTCTCTCTCTCTCTCTCTGTCTTCTTGGCCTGTGTCGTGGGGATGGCGACCTGTTTCTCTCCACTATCGATCTCCCCCGGTAAGCCCTCCTCCTCCTCCTCGTAGCTGCTGCTCCTTCCCTTCTTTTGGTTGTACAAATTCAATTCATCACCGACTGCACCGGACCACCGATCGTCCACGATTCGTTCCCATCCTCGCTTTGCCTACCCTCCCACCTGCCCCCTCTCTGTCGTATTTCTATTTCACCTTCTTGTCACACTTCCTTCTTCTGCTAATATACGCGTTGCCAATGAAGAAGGATCCCGAGTTTCTTTTTCGCTCTCGTCACCCTTCGCTCCGTTTGCTATCTACACGCGGTTTCTTGTTTCCATCCGAATTGCTTCCGCGTTCTGTCGGTCGAGTTCGTACTGAACCCTACCGTGGGAAGCGAACGCTTATGTTACGTCCTGTGCGCATGAAGAATGATCCTAAAGCTGTTTGTACAATATCACGACTGAGATTGCCGCTTCTTTCCTTCCGCTTACTTTGGGCCTCATATGATCTAGCTGCCCTGCCCTGCCTTTGTTGCCCTGCTTGTCGTGCTGGGAAGCGCTCATGGGAGCCCCCGTTAATGGGGTGTTGCATGCAGAGCAATTTAGGAATACAAGCCATTCCACCATATACTTGGGAGTTAGATCCTCTTGACAAATGCCTTGGCTGATGACTTTAGATTCCTGCTGCCACAGGAGATAATTCTACTGCCTTTGGGTAGTGATTGGTGAGAGAATAACTCATTCAGGTGACTTGGGCAATTTATATGGGTTTAGCCTTCCTTAACAAGTATAGCCTGTAGGTCGGTGTTATTTGCAAAGTGAGCCCAATCTCAGCTGAAGTATGACCAAAAATCGCTAAACATCTGTCGGTAATCCCATTGAACATTAAAATGATGGTCTTTTAGGCTCGGATTCAGATGGTCGAGGGTGGAGGATCTATTGGGCTGTCGGAAAATGTAACTTGAATGAGATTTTGTTGAGAAAAGGATAGTTAATCTTTAGATGTCAGCTCGAATGCTTCGTAAACAACAGCTGATTTTTCTTAAGCCTCAGGATTAAGAGTTGTGTACTGATTTCGTCAGCAATTGGTGTATAAGTCTTGCTAGGTTCGAGAATCCTCAATCATATAGCTGCCTATGCTCTCTAAATCTTGATGAGAATGCTAGTAGTTTGGACATTGTTACATTGCCTGCTTGCTCGCTGGTCATAAGTGCAGATGATCCTGGGTAGCATGGTGAATTTCATGTGACGTTGCTTCAGTTTCTATTGCTCTGCTTCTTAATTTAATTTTAGATTAGATTGAGCTTCTTTCTTTTTGTGCTTTTGTCAAATTACGTTTTCTGAGGATACCATGGTTATTGCTTCACCGGCTTATTAATTTAGTTCTTTTGTTCCTTTCATCTTATGCTATTACCTTAACCATGTTGAAGGCGGGTCTCATCTGAAGGCTCGTGACCATGGCTTTCTCAAGTCAACTTCATTGCGGACTGGACCGAGGCTGAATATTCAGAAGAAGTCAAATGAAATTGATGATAAGAGGCGCATTTCAGTTCGTGCTGAGTACCAGTACGTTATCTGAATCTTACTACAATGTGATGGGCACTTGAACGAGTTTTATGTGATTAATGTACAGAAATTATGTGACATGATGCAATTTTACCTTCCTGACAGTGTTACTTACTGGGGTTGTCCTTTTTCTTTATATTGACATAGTCTTCAGATCCTGGGAATTGTCTGATTTTCGTGTGCTTAGATTGTCTATGACTTGTGCTTGTGACTTTTGTGCTCCTTCAGTCTTTCTTTTTATTGTCCATTCAATTATTCTAAGTCATCTGTTACTTTATTTGGCGGGTAAACATGTAAAGAATTCTATAAAATCCTTGGCCATGGTAACGTGTGTTTGAAGGATGCTTAGTTCTTCCAATTACTTAGATAGTCTAGGGTATGGAATATCTCGAATACTTGTCATATTTTCAGTATTATTCAAATCAACAGGAGTTACATATTGTAGGCATATAGTTTATTTCTGAAATTGCTGTGATTAGGTAGTAGTTGGCAATGCTCTTTAAGTGAACTTTGTTGTGTCCCCATAAAAAGAAAGCTCTTGCTGAAAGTAGTCTGTGATGGTAAACACTTTAGGGTTACTTTTCGTTCTATGGACATGTCTTGCAGATATATATTGTGGGTCTTGTTAACGAGTGCCCCATTGCACTTGTTCACCATACTTAATAAAGTGTGATTTTCATTTTAAATGCACAAATTGTGCATGACACAATGTTGCAGGATATTTATTTTTTTTTTTTTTTTGGTAAAAAATGTTGCAGGATATTGTACCTCATAATTGTCAGCTTATGAAGTTCTGGTTGCTTATGTGATAGGGCCTCCTTTTTCTTAGCGAGTTACTAAAGGAGTCCCTGTCCTGAACATTATTTGCTTCAAAGAAAGTGATGACAGACAACACAATCTGAATAATTTGTACTGTTCTATTTGGCCTTACTTTCAGTCTGGCTTTGCAAATATGTTTTAACACGAGATTCTCTTGGGTGGCACCCAAATTCCCTTATACAGAAGTTAAGATAGGGATCACTATGACCTCTAATCCAGTGTTCAATATTATGACTCCCTCTAAGTTTGAAGTCTTCATGGACAGAATTCAGTTTTTACACTTGAGTGGCACACGCCATTTTTGAGTTTATTCACATGTTTGTTTGATACTATTGAGTAGTTTTGTCAACTCTCTCTGACATTATCACAACTACGCCTCTTGTTGCAAAGTCATTTCAGAAGCCGTTGTTTTATATCATAGTTCCTCTAACGATGCTTTGTGACCTTTCCTTTTCTTTTTTCTTTTTCATTTTTTGTTTCTTTTAACATCATAACTTTCTTTAATATTTTGTACCAAGATTTCTAACCTATAGAGCTGATCTAGTATATACTAAATTTTTGTGGTCTGCAGCGATGGTGGTAGGGGTGGAGGCAGTGATTTTGTTGCCGGTTTTCTTCTGGGTGGTGCTATTTTCGGAACATTAGCTTACGTTTTTGCTCCGCAGGTAATTATTTAGTACTTATCTGGCACAGTAAGTTGTCTTCTTATTTATTCGGGGAGATGAGTTTGACAGCACTGTCATGGTGCAAAATTTACCAAATTCTATGCAAGTTGTATTGTGATATCTGTACATAAGGACAAAAAGAGAAACACATGCAGATAACTTGGTTCTGGTTTGAGTTTCCTGATTTATAACATCAAAGTGAAGTTAAGGAAAGTGGTGTATGTTGTCCATTTTAAGTATGAGAAAAAAGTGAGGGCCTGGAAAGGTGAGTTTGGACGGCAACTACTAATAGCGAGATTTTACCTCATGTCTTTTAGATTAGAAGATCTCTGCTAAATGAAGATGAGTATGGGTTTCGGAGGGCCAAGAGGCCAATATATTACGATGAAGGCTTGGAGGTAATTGTTCCAGGGTAACTCCTTATGGAATGTGTCTCCCTCGATAGGGATAGGATACATTATCTGATTCTGAATGTCCTCTTCTTGCAAGCAGAAGACCAGGCAGACTCTGAATGCCAAGATCAGCCAACTCAATTCTGCCATTGACAATGTTTCTTCTCGTCTGAGGGGTGGAAATAATGCGCCTAATGTCCCAATCGAGACTGATCCAGAAGTAGAAGCTACCCTCTAGATGAATATGCCTCATCCGTCGACAAGCTTGGTAGATGCGCTCGATGTTTATTTTGGCTGACAAAAGCAGGGAAGCGGTGGTGGTGTTTCAGAAGTGTAGGCGTGCTCGGAAGGGCATGATAATCCTACTGATTTCTGTTAAAACTCATTTGGGTTTTTGATTTTACTTATGGTGAGCCGAAGAAGAAATAACTGATACAGCCAGCATTTTTGAGTTTGCAGCAGATGCGTTGGACCAATACTTGATATATGTTCTTTTGTCTTCACATTGTGGACTAAAGTTGAGTACAAAATACCATTTCTGCATTTCGACAATGTGACGGGTCGCTCACTGTTGCTCGTGAGTACTTATGTATCGAGAATGTTACAAGTGGGCGAAAAGCCAATAGAGAATCATCCCAAAAGAGGAATCAAATGTTGTTCCTAGAAGAAAGCTCAGGCAGTTTCTAGAGGAAGTAGATGGGAAGGAAAATGAAGACACTGAACGTTGGAAAGCAACAAAGGGAATGATTTTGTATGGGGTGGGGAAAGGACGTGAGATGGTGTTGCATCAATAGCCTGAAAAGAAAATACGCGAGGAGCAGGCGTGGAACTTGATGTCATCATCCTCATTCCAAATATTATCATCATCATTATTATAAGAAGACAAAGCACCAATTGGCAATTGGCAAATGAGGTCACGCCACATTATTAACTGGCTAACACACCCCTCTCCCCCCCCAAAAAAAAAAAAAAAAAAAAAAAAAAAAAAAAAACGGAGCGAAGAGCTGAGTCAGGCCGATACGATACGATACACGACGAGAGAGTGCCGAAAGGACTCGTGCTATAATAATGTAATACGACGTGATACTGTCCAACTCGTAATTTCCCTCTTTTACTTTCATGTTTTTCTTGTCCCAACAATTTTGTAAAGGGCTCGTCCTCGTCCTCCACTGGGGAGAGTAAAAGAGTACACAGAGGAAAGAGAGAGAGAGAGAGAGAGAGAGAGAGAGACCAGAGTGAAGAGACAAAAAAATAAAAATAAAAATAAAAGGTGGCGGCGAATGCAATCAGGAGGAGGAGGAGGAGGAGAGGAAGCAGCGAATGTGGTGGAGGAAGGAGAGGTTGGGGGGCCTGTCCCCGCGCTTCACGTACCCACGCGCCACCTCCGCCGTGTAGCTCCCGTGCCCCATCCTCCCGCACTTGTCCCACATCTCCATCGCGTAGCCGCCGTCCGCGTAGTACGCCTCCGCCCGCCTCGTCTTCCTCCTTTTCCTCCCCTCCTCTCCCTCTTCTTCTCCGTCCTCCTCCTCCTCCCCCTCCCCATCCACCAGCTCGACCACCTCGATGGGACGCCTCTGGTAGTGCCCGCGGGAGGTGCCCTCCAGCTCGTCCAGCAGGGAGAGGGCTCGCTCCGACGTAACCGAGTAGAGCTCCCCGGAGACGAGGCGGCCGGAGCCCGGGAGGTCGAGGAGGAAGGGGACTCTGTAGGGCCCGCACACTAGGGGGTACCTGATGGAGGTGCGGCACCTCCCCAGGAAGGCGGCCTCGCCGGTGGCCATCAGCTCCTCCAGCACCCGGTGGTTGTGGAATCCCTTCTTGAGCGTGCCGTAGGTGAACACCACCGCCACCTCCTCCTTCGCCTCCGACCCCATTCCCCACCCACCGTTGATTGATGGATCGGTCACTTTATATTTTTTCCTTCTTCGACGAGGATGATGATTTCGGCGATGGATTTAATGAATGATTGGGGAATGGATGGGAATGGAACGGAACGGAACGGGGAGTAAATCTGCTTCGGTTTTTCTCTACTTTATTTTTTGGGGGTGGGGTTTCGTAGGGTTATATATATGCCATATGGGGGGGGGCTTTTGGATGAGAATGCGAGAGGGGATTCCATCCTTTGACCACTTATAAGGGGACGACGACGCTCGCTCAGCTCCCTACTTTTCTTTCCCCTCTTTGTATTATATGAACAAATGGCGAAATGTCTGCGGCCCATCCCCTCTTTTTCTACGGAATTCTCTATATTGTACACAGTAGCGTGTCACCTCCGCTTCTTGTCTTCTTCTTTATATATATATATATATTTCCTTTTCTTGTTTGACAGCTTTTTTTGTCCTTTGCATAACGTTGTAAGACAATTTACGTCATGCGTGTTTCCTTCATCACAACCACGCTTCCTAATGCTGTGTACAGTGCGTCGGGAGCACACCATAATCATCTGCGGTAGGACTGTCTCTTTTACGTCTCACCCGTCACGTGGGGAATGGTATGGGAATATATGTACGTGTTGGTTGTACATTGGCTGAACCCACTATTTTCTCCTGGTCTCATATCAAGTCCATCACATGTTATTACATTAAAAACGAGTCTTTTTCCTTTCTCTTTCGGCTATCGTAGTCGTCCGCTCAAAACGTTCATCAAAGTCATAAAAGCAGCACGTGTTGCGAAGACAAGAAGAAACCATCCTAGAAGATCAACGGAATGTGCATGTGCTTGAATAATCGTTGCTTTCACCATACGCCGCTTGTCTGACAAATCCACTCCTCGCAGCAACGGGCCCAGAGTCACCTTCCCCGCCCAGTTCTATTGACAGCCCGGACGGTCCGTAACTCCCGGCCGAACACGAAAAAACTCCACTTATATAAATCAAAAGAATGTCCTAATCCACTTGAATACATTGCTATCCACAATGACAGATCCCATTGAAATTGGGAAAGATCATCAATAAAACGGGCTGAGCACCAGGCTACAAGCTCGACACATGATCAGAAGCAACATCTGACAGGATCCCAGAATTCTCGACGTTAAATGCAAAAGACTCTGCCAACTCAGCAGCATCTTGGACCCTAAGCCGGGTGCCCTGTTGCCCAACCACCGTGGATGCAACCCTTGCAGCTAAGGCGCCGATGCCTTTCAGATCAGATGCACCCCGCGAAATCCCATACAAAACGCCCGAGGCATATGCGTCCCCAGCTCCGCAAGTATCCACTGGGATGCATGGCGAAGGAGGGATATAGATTGCTTCTCCCTTCACACCGAAATAAGACCCCCGGGGGCCATCCGTAACCGAGACTAGTGGGACAAAATGGCTCAGGTACCTCGTAGCTGAGACAGGACTTTCCTTCGAGGAAAAGTGACAAAAAGCTCGAGCTTCTTCACTATTTGCAAACACGATATCTGCATACTCTCCAACAACTTCCCTGCAAGATGTCCTCATCTATATCAGGCACCAAGGATCGAATGTGCTAAACAAAGAAACCATTTAGCCAGTCTACCTAATCTACCGCAACCACTGATGATTAATTTTCATATACAACGCTAATTAATTGGCAACAAGCTCAAAATTAGGGGGAAAAATAGTTGCTTCAACAATTCCCTGGTCATTAGTTTTGGAAAATAAAAGTTCCTCTAACAACCTCAAGAAGCATGGGCAACTGTCTGTGGAAAACCCAAATGACAACTAGAAGGACGAGCAATTACAAACAGCTTCCGCGGGTACACTCTTCAAACATGGGATGCCGGATTTATCCATGTCCAAGAGAAAAATTTCGGGATAGCAAATTGAAGGTCAAAAAAGAAAGTGAACTTACCAGAAATCATCATAGTGATTCTCGATGCACGATACATCGGAGGCAGTTATGGCAACTAAAGCACCACCCCTGTGTGCTTCTTCACATGCTTTTACTATGGTTTTGATGGTATCAGGAAATTCAAATAAATAACCTTCAACAATGAGGACATTTGTTTTGGAAACCATGCCAGCCAAAGATGAATCATAGTTAACTGAGGATGACGTGCCCTGACCACATAAAAAGAAAGGCAGTAGTAAAGGAGTGATTTACCATCAGCAGCACACAAATGAGATCCAAATCCAGGAAATAGCTCTAAACAGTATTTGTTACATTATGCAGGATAAATAAGACCACTTCACGAGGCCTTTCCGGAGCTCATACGAGCTAGATTTCTGCCGGCTGAAAACCTAAACTCAAAAATCCATCTTCTGATGATTCGACAGCAAAAGGAAATGACCTTGCACAAAAAGATTAGTACAACACGTAGGATGCTCATGGTCTCGCCCAGTGCCCACAATCTTCAGAACAACAAACAGGCTATTCCCTTATGCCTTAGTTACAAGTCATCTAAAAAGCAGACATCTCGAAGCAGTGCTGCATAGTAGATTATGCCTCATATCTTACAACTAACACTCAATGCATCAGATATTTTGGTACTTTGCCTATGTTTCCTGCACACACTAAAAAATTTTCCATGTGTAAGCCAAAAATCGTTTTGCATTTTAACTTTTCTATCTTGTTTCACTGAACAATAAGAAGAAGCCTACCCCTTATTACTCTCAGTAAAAGTGACCTCTATGAACTCAGCATCTGCTTTGTTAGAAGCGGCTAAAGTTAAAAGTTAAAATTAGTTCTGCTCATTTTCCTTTTCACCCATGCCGCTTGAGAACAACAACAGCTCTTGGCTTCTGTCTACCTCCGCCAAGCAAAAGATTAGACAGGGTTTGACTAAATTGGATGATAAGGCTTGGCTCATTGGAGGAAAGAGAATGGAAGTAGGAAAGAATATGTTATCAAGAGAATTACCACAAAATGAAAAGAAAATCACAGATTTAAGTACTTAGATATTCGTATGCATCTTTTAAGCAGCCTTCAGTTTTCCCCTTTTAAATGGATTTTCATTGTTGAATTAGGGACAGAGTGGGACCAGAGATGAAGATAATATCAGCAAAAAATTATGGACACAGAGCACAAATCCTCCGGCAAAAGCAAATTAAAAAAAAAAAAAATTAGATTTTGCAATCAATCAACATCTCTGACTGACGTCTCCAAGTTTAGGCCAAAAACTCAAAGCCATTGAACCGCTCTATCAGAGACGTAGCGACTTTTTGGCCGGCCGGCTAAAAATGCAAAACTAGACATTGCACTCTATTGGAGAAGCATCAATAATCATATTATTCTTAGAAGTCGTCGATGGAGAGCCACTAGAATCATGTCTTACTTGATATGCAAGCATAGTACGCTGTGCGTCGGGAGTTGTGAGAACGATCACTGTGCCTGTTGTCCCATCATTTACAGGCGCAGATAGAAAGTTAACATTTGCACGACGCAATTTTGCCCTGGTAACGGATGAAAAGGAAGGTCCAAATTAATAGGGAATTCATTGGAAGCCACTCCGCGAGTAAAGAAAGGCGAGAAGGGGATGTGTAGGTTTGAATTTCGAAAGAGATGAGGGGGCCAGACCTGTAAAATTCACCCAGAGGGTCGCTGCCCACGCTCCCAGCCATAGCAATGCAAAGGGGAGGACCTCCAAAGGGCCGAGTGCCGAGCCTCGAGAGGGCGACCAAGCTGTTGGAGAGAGAGCCACCGGCGGCAGCTTTGTAACTGCAGCCATCCATGGCGCGCAACACCCGGCCCCGCTCCTCGTGGTTGACCAGCTTTCGGGTACCTTTTTGCAGTCCTAACCTCTCTAAGAAAGCGTCATCCACCATGCCCGAGAAATCCACCTGAGGACGCGATAGAGGAAGCGCATAAGCGGACACAAGAGGGAGTAGGGGTGGGAAGCAGAGAGGGGGAACGAACCATGGCTTGGCCAAGGCCGAGGACATCCCATCTGTCGGGCACGGCAGAGGAGGGAGAGGTGCTCGTGCTGCCGTCCCTGACATGGAAAGCCAGGTCTCCTTCCTCTTCGTCGTCGTCGTCGTCGTCGTCTTCATCTCCGGCGGCGCCTGCAGCAGGGGAATCCGGGGGGCGTTCCCGGTCGGACCGAAAGCAAAAGCAGGCGGAGGAGGAGAGGGAGGAGGAAACCCCAGGGGGAGGAGGGGGCGTCGTAAAAGCGGACATGAGAGCAAGCTGAAGAGGTGGGTCGGGAACAGAGCGAAGAAAGGAGGGGAGGGAAGGGGGCGAAGGTACGAGGAAGAAGAAGGGAGAAGGAGAGAGGAGATAGGGGGAACGAACGGAGGGGAGGAGGAGAGAGGAGAGAGAGATGCTTCAGCGTCGCGGCGGGCATCATCGTAATAATAATTAATAATAACAACAAATAATCCCGAAACGAACAGGAGGGAGGGAGGGAGGGAGTGGGAATTTCAGGGAGAAGACGGGGATGGAGAAGCAACCCTCTCCATCCACCCACCCACCCAAAGCCACAACCTCTCTCTCTCTCTCTCTCTTTCTCTCTCTGCGCTTCTCTCTTCTTCTCCCTACTCCTCTCTGGTTCTGGTTCTGGTTCTGGTTCTGGTTCTGGGTGTGGATAGAATTAGACTTAGGTTGGGTTGGGGGAGAAGGAGGGCGGCCGCGAACGCCAGATAAATTCCAAGGAATTCACAGTCGAAACGAGACATGATGTGGGCTTTTTGATAGGGCCGGCCCATAAACCACATGGAGTGTTGAAATGAAACACCCCCCTCCCCCGGCCCAATCTCCATGAATGAATGAATATGCTCCAAGTCCAAGTCCATGTACCCAACACTCGATCATCATCGTCATCATCGTCTGGGGATCGATGGCGGAGCTTCGGACGCCGGAGACGCGGAGAGAGGGAGGCGAAGAGGAGGAGAAGAAGGCCAAGACGTGCAAGCGGTGCAAGCGTAGCTACGCCCCTTCCTCCAACCATCCCTCCGCCTGCCGCTTTCACCCTTCCTTCTTCGTCTCCCGTCGCCACGACGACCAACGCAGGTCCCCCTTCTTCTTCTTCTTTCCCCTTTTTGGTCCTCCGCTCCCGCTAGGGTTCCCGCGTGATTGTCGCCTTTGTCATTTCTCTTTATCTGAAACTGGGCTTTGACTATCTATCGCTATCAATAGGTTGCGTTCGGGCATAATTCATATATGTGTGTGACTCTATGATCTCAATTGATTTTTAATTCGACCGATCCCGAGATTCCTCGTTCATTATCTCTCGTCGTTCCATCCCATTTGCCGCTCTTAGCTGAACCCCGTGAGTGATTTCAGTACGAACGATGGTTGCTCCGAGCTGGGGGGGTTTAATAGTTTCTGCATCCTCTGCTCTGCTCTTGAAGGTACTATGAGTTGGGACCTGATGATCCCCCTTATGCCGCCAAGTTCTACGACTGCTGCGGCGCTGAGGACCCCGAAGCTCCTGGCTGCACAACTAGCACCCACATCTCTTACGACGATGATTAGGAGACACGGAGGATTTCCCTAAGCATTGCCGGACGCTAAGTATCTCCATCGCCACTTCGTGTTCTGTTCGCACGCCATTGAAGGAATTCTTAGATACCTGAATTTCCTCCATATCTGTGTGTACATTCGACATCTACTGAGCTGCAGAGGCCAAAGAAAGTATCAAACTGTGCTTCTTTTGATTTTCAAAGAATCTCCCTTCCTTTTTCACACATATTAACTCTGCAATGGTGTTTTTAGCATCAATTTTGAATTTCCTTGCCGGGAAAATTGGTGGTTTGGGGTAGCTTATATTCGTAATGCCTGTTTTGTTGCCTATTCCACTCTGAGTAATGCCCCATCGAGTGGCTCGGGTTGTGGGGAGACCAGGGTGGCTGAAGACATGCAATCACCGCATGTCATCTCCCCATGCTCTAATCTGATGGTGTCCACAAGTGGAACATAATGTTTCCATCTGCCATGTGCATGCTTGGGCAGCACGTCTATGCAATGGCTGCAACTTGCAAGAGTGTCCTTCGATGAAAGGCTGTGGGGGAATGCACTTGAGGGAGTAAAAGGACCCACGTCATCAAGTGAGCATCCAAACTGAGTGACGTGACGGGGCAAGGGTCTCACAGGAGGGTTAAAGTTGGTCGATGGTCAAATGACGCTTCTCAATTTTTCGAATGTTTTTGAATCCCTTTTCAGTTGATTTCTCAGTGTGAACTTGTGAGGCAAACATTTGAGGACACGGATATCTGTTGGACCGTTTTGTACCGTGTCTGGCTGATAAATTTTTATAGGTCCACCTGGCGGAACTGGCTAGAGTGAGATTATTCGCGCCTTTCCTTTTACTTCTTTTGTGGTGTTTGTCTCCGCGCTCATGTGCAGGTTAAGTTCGCCTACATTTTAAATGGCGGGGATCTTCGCCTAAACTATCTATCATATATTATCAATATTTGCGTCACCAAAGGTCGTGAAATTAGCCTCAGGAGTGGTTGGTGGAGATCCAACGAAACGATGACTGTATGTAGTGTCCACGTTGGATCGTGCAAGAGGGTCAATTCTTAGTACTGTTGCAGCGTTGCTTGATGAGGAAATGGCGGCAACTACAAGATGGTCCCTTACCTTTTGCTTTTATAAATTGATGGCGATTATTGGGGTGTCGGGTAAGCTGAATTTGCTCTAATTCGTACTGGTGCTAGCTGCCTCTTATTTAAAGCTAACTGTTGTCATCCCCTCGGGCTTTACTTGCTTGATGTTAAACCTTCACTTGTGCTGACGGAGGCTTCGGATCAAAGTAAACACGTAAGTTGGGTGGAAATGAAGGTGTGGGTTGCGTGTTTGTTTGCCTTTTAAACAAGGCATTGGATCTATAGCTGCATCTTCCCCTTTCCGCGAACCCCACAGTAGTTTATAGAATGGACCGATGATGATTGCGCCTCGACGTGATTGATTGCCACGAATTCTCCACATGGTCCCGTGCGGTTCAGCCTTTTATCCGTTGTAGCGAGTCGAGTCTGTGGATATGGCAATACACGACCCCAAAAATCTGCAAAACTTCGCCTTCCCGTGAATTTGGGGGGTGCAGTGGGCCGATTAAAATACAAAAGTGTACGTGAGACAGAAAGAGGGAGCGCATTGAATTCGGGGTTGTAGTTTTCTAGTGTGGAGGTTGGGCACATGGATCTGAACGGGACAGCCCGGACCAGATTTGTCAGCCGCTATTTCACATTAAAATATCAGCTATGTTTATAATTGCACGTTGCCATCCTTCTTCTTCTTCTTTTGTTCCTGTCTGTCATGTCAGAAGACTGATCGCAGTGCGGTGCAGCGGATGTCGAAAAACAAAAGGAATATCTAATTACCAACTGTAAAAGTTATAGCTCTGGAATAATGTAAACAGTAATGTGCGAAGTTCAATTTTTCACACATTTTTTAGGAGGTTTTATTCGTGACTTAACTAGGACGGATGTTGTACGAAGCATTTGGTGGACGGCTCCTCCCATAAAGCAAGATGGAAAACGTTCCTGTCGAAGACTTCCTAGCAAAAAAAATTTCGATAAAATGTTGGTACATTGGTGTCGTAGATTTTTGTAAAGTGAGAACTTTGGTGGGTAATTATGCAAAAAGACAACTTCAAAGGTCAGAAAGTGATAAATTTATTTAGGCAAGGACCGTAACTATGCCATGGGTCATATTTTCCTAGAGGAAATTCTCCTCCAATCATATCTATGATTCTTCGATGTTTTAATTTGTGAGCATATATATGACCGATATCCATAACCGATGATTTGGTAATCAGAGTCATCTTAAAATTCTCTAGGTCCGAAATATTGCATCAAAGTTTCTAACGTGGAGGAGGAGTTAGAAAGACCGCCACTCGAAGAGTGTCAATTTTTCTTTCCTCTATATCATCATTTTATTCTGTGTGTGTTTTTCCCCCACTGAGACTGAGTCAGTCAAATAATGAAAGAAAAAAAAGAAGCTGGTGGGGCAATTGTGGCTATCTCCGTAAAAAAACTCTGGGTAAGTTTAATGTATAAACCACACCATTTTGCCCTCGAAATGAGGACGGTGAGTAAAGGAGCCGTCTCATTTGAATCGGAAAGAAAAGAGGAAGAGGAGGAAAAAGGAAGGAAAGGGGGGCGAGAAAATCATGGGGAGGAGGGAGACCCGGCATGACTCTTGTCTGCTTTTTGGCAGAAAAGAAGTGGATAGAGGGGCGTCCTTTCTCTCTTTTTTGAGCTCTCGTCCATGAGAAACAGAGCCACTGACCCTCACTTTAGTTTTGGGGACATGGCATAGGGAAAAGGAGGGGCAGTTGCGTCCATTCCAGAAGCCACGCGAGTGACAGAGTATGTTGCATTGCATGTGATGGTATATGTATGGCGCATCAGTATCTCGGGCTTTCATTATTAATGGGTCCGCAGACGCTAGACTGGAGGAGGATATATATATATATTTTTTTTTTATCGAGATTTAATCAAAAGGGCAGAGAGGGCAGAAGAAGGAGTTGCAATCAGGCCAACAAATTTTTGGTGTCGAGTCGTTCGTCTGTGAATTCTTTGCTCTCTCCCTTTCCTTCTTCCTCCGCCTCCCCCTCGCCATCTGATGCCATGCCCGCTGTAAAAAGAGTCGCTTTGCATCTCCGGATCTGGGACCTGCCCTCATCCCATTTTTAATAGAAACACCAGACGGAAGAAAGACGTGAGCTTTGAAATGTGGGCATTTTAACACTCGGACGAGAGTAGCGCCTCCTTTCTCGGTTTCGACAGCAACGCCCTCTGCTCATTCTCCCACCATTTCTACTTTCTCCCTCCTCAGCCATGTCTTCCAAGCCCAAGTAAGTGTCCTCTCTCCTTGATCTATCTCTGTGACTAGATCTGGAATTCTGCTCTCCATGTCCCGGCCTCGCTTCTCGTCGACTTCTTGCGTTTGCCCTTTTGCTCAGTGATTAGTATGCTGGTCTAAGACTTCCGATTGGATCTGGGTCACGGTTTCTAAATGCCGATCTTGTAAAGTTTGCTCCTTTTGGGTTCTCTATATCTAGCGTTTACTTGGGCTGCTTCGTCCAGTTGGTGCTTCAGGCTCCCACGGCTGGCCGCAACTAGATCCATGCGCTACTGCTGTGCTGCATTCTCGTTTGCGCCTTTCAATTCGTGATGTTGTTGTGTATTTAGTTCCGATGTTTGAATTTTCGGCAGATCCACTTCGTCGGAAACTCCCAATAGCAAAGCTTCCCCCGCAACTCCGAGAGTTAGCAAATTGGGTCGGAAGGGGACAAAAGCCGAGCCTGACGCATCCACTCCATCCCCCAATCCGCGCCTCTCTGTTGATCGCTCCCCGCGCTCTGTCGCCTCTAAACCCACAGTTGATCGCCGCGTCCCCAAGCTAGCTACTCCACCTGATGTAAGTCAACGAGCCCTTTACTTTGAATGTTATGTTTAATGTCCACGGATGCCTTCTCCTTTACTTCCAAATCCGCAGCATCCTGTACAGTTTCTGCAAAGTAGCATTCGGAGCTGTCTGAAACTTTTTTCCTATATTTTTCTCAAAGAGCAGCTAAGACCCATCTGATGATTCTGAATAAATGGCTGCTTCTGGAACAACGCGCAGCTACTATTAGTCATCCTGTAAATATTGTAAAATGGCACCGCACATGCCCAAGGTCTATTATTTGGTGCTAATGCGCTAAGTTTGCCATTAAATTGTTCGGAAGACACTGAACATGGCCTAACCATTCCTTCTTTAGGAACCAAGCTAATATAACAAGCACTTTTTCTCTATGTGCTTCCAGAAGCCGGTCTCGAGGCCATTGAAGAGCTCTGACTTGCAAACACAATTAAATCTTGCTCAAGATGAACATAAGAAAGCAAAGGAACACGTGGCTTTGATTGAGAAGGAGAAGGCAAAAGCTCTCGAGGAACTCAAGGAAGCGCAAAAGCAAGCTGAAGATGCTAATGAAAAGCTTAGGGATGCTTTGGTGGCACAGAAGCGAGCCGAGGAGAGTTCAGAAATTGAAAAGTTCAGGGCTATTGAGTTGGAGCAGTCGGGGATCGAGGCTGCTCAGAAGAAGGAAGAAGAATGGGAGAAAGAGCTTGAAGCTGTGAGAAACCAACATGCCTTGGATGTGGCTGCTCTTCTCTCCACTTCTCAGGAGCTCCAAAGAATTCAACATGAGCTGGCCATGGCTTGTGATGCCAAGAATCAGGCGCTGAGCCATGCTGACGATGCAACTAAAATTGCTGAGATACATGTGGAGAAGGTGCAGATTCTCTCAGCCGAGCTGACCAGATTGAAAGCTTTGCTTGATTCAAAGCTTGAAACGGAGGCTAGTGAAAACAACAAAATGGTGTCGCAGCTCAAGGAAGAAATTGGCTTTCTGAGAGAAGAGCTTGAGAAGGCCAAAGGAGGCTTCGAGGAGAAGTTGGCAGAAAAAGAAGCTTTTATTGAGCAACTTAATGTTGAGCTAGAAGCTGCAAAGATGGCCGAGTCTTATGCACGCAGTCTAGTGGAAGAATGGAAAAGCAAGGTCCAGGACTTGGAGATAAGTGTAGAGGAGGCTAATAAGTTGGAGAGATCAGCATCAGAATCTTTGACTTCTATGATGAAACAGTTAGAGGAAAGCAACGATTTGCTTCATGACGCCGAATCCGAAGTAGCTGCTCTTAAAGAGAAGGTGGGTTTGCTGGAGCTGACGATTGGAAAACAAAAGGGAGATTTGCAGGAGTCAGAACGTCACCTTGATGAGGTGAAGGGAGAAAACTCGGAAATGGGAAAAATGATTGAGTCCCTTAAAACAGAGCTTAATACTGTGAAGGAAGAGAAAACTCGAGCTGTGAACAGTGAGAAACTTGCAGCGTCTGATGTTAAGAGTCTGCTGGAAGAGAAAACCAAACTCGTCAGTGATTTGAAAAGCTCCAAGGAGGAAGAAGAGAAGAGCAAAAAGGCAATGGAGAGTTTAGCTTCAGCCTTGCATGAAGTTTCTGCTGAAGCAAGGGATACAAAAGAGAAGCTTGTGTGCATTCAAATTGAGCATGAAAACTGTGAGTCCCAGATGGAGGATCTTAAATTGGTCTTGAAAGCAACAAATGAGAAGTATGAAACTACGCTTGATGATGCAAAACATGAAATGGATGTTCTTGCGGCTGCTGTCGAACAATCCAAGAATGAATACGAGAACTCCAAGGCAGAGTGGGAGCAAAAGGAACTTCATCTGGTGGACTGTGTGAAGCAGTCAGAAGAAGAAAAGAATCGCTTGCAAAAAGAGAAAGATAGGCAGTTAGATTTGCTCAAACAGGCTGAAGAAAAAGCTGGTGCTGCAAAGCAAGAAGAAGCTCTGCTAAAGGATAGTCTGAACAAAGCCGAAGCTGAGGCCACTTATTTACAGGAAGCTCTTGGAGAAGCAAAGGCTGAGAGCATGAAATTGAAGGAAAGCTTATTGGACAAAGAAAATGAGTTGCAGTGTATTCTTCAAGAAAATGAGGAGCTTCGGACTAGGGAAGCTGCTTCTCTTGCGAAGGCTGACGAGTTATCTAAGCTTCTTGAAGAAGCTAGGGTGAAACGTCACAGCGAGGAAAATGGTGAGCTCTCAGACAGTGAAAAGGATTATGATTTGCTTCCAAAGGTGGTTGAATTCTCTGAGGAGAATGGACATGGGAGAGAAGAAAAGCATGTAGTGGAGATTCCACCAAAACATGAAGAATCTAGGGTGGAAAATTCCCCAGAACAGAATAATGTGTCAGAGGAGGACGTGTCTGATCCAGTGGCCATGGCCAAAAGTGAGTGTATGAATGGGAAAACAGAGGATGAGAGTAAGGAAAAAGAAGATGATTCAGTAGAGGTTGAATACAAGATGTGGGAGAGCTGCAAAATCGAGAAGAAAGAGTTTTCACCAGCGAGAGGACCGGAGCAAGAATCAGTTGAAGAGGAAGCGGACTTAAAGGCTGATGGTGGCGAGAGCTTTGATCAGATAAACGGGACAAACTCAGCAGAGAACATTGATGATGGTGCAAGTTCACCATCCAAGCAGCAGAATCCCAAGAAAAAGAAACCGTTGCTCCGCAAGTTTGGAAGTTTACTCAAAAAGAAGGGTGCAAGCAATCCAAAATAAAGGAAAAAACTGAGCATGTCCTCACTGGGAGACAGGTAGATCAGATACGGTTATCATCTGGATCTGCTCGATTACATTGTCTTAGTTTCCATCGTCAGGTTAGCTAAGCATCCAAGGGGTGTGTGATTGCAGGTTTTGTCATTTGTTTCCTTTTTGCTTCACTTTGGCTGGGGGAATCGTGTAGGTCCTGATTGATTCTAGTCTTCCCTGAAATGTCCTGTTCCTGCTGAGAAAAGAAAGAGCCTGCTGGAGTGGTGAACTTTGTATTGAACCTTACTAAGCTTGTCTGCCCTATCACAAGATAAAATCATTTGTTGTGTTTGTAGAGTCACAGATTGTACTCGTCGTGTGCGTTTCCACTGTTCTACATAGGTAAAAACATGTTAAAATGTCAGAGAGAACTCAAAAGGTTTTATTCATGGTGGTGTATAAATTTTTTATCTCGTTTGCCTAGAACTTTTTGTTGTTTACCACATTTGGTTTTCCTTTCGTTTCCCCCCTCGAGTCTCCGCTTTTTCACAGGATACAAGTGTACCATGAGAAACCTAAATGGTTCGCCGTTTGCTGTTTATACTCTAGTGTAGTGAGGATTGTGCCCTTTATGAAAACAGTGGACCTGAAAAGCACATTTGAACAAGAGATGAAGGTCACAACACTCTGGTCGTTGCTGCAGATTGTCGTTTCGAGTTTTGGAGACAAATGCTCGGACATGAACAGTATCCTAGTGCTATTCGTATTGCCAACCAGTGAATACCACCAGCTATTGTTCTCGCGATTGCTTTGAGATTTTGGTTTCCTGCTGACCATGAGTTATTTACTAGACGTTCTTTTGCGGGATTCATGTTACCTGTCACGACGAGTATGTTTCTGAACCATTCGTTCAGTGTCTGTGCGAGGGAGTCTGACCACTTTAACATGATTTTCAGCTCGAGTTCTCAACTCAACTCTCAAGGATGTCAAGCATCCTCGTTAGTTTTCCTGCTAATTTGCCTAACCAGCTACTTTGCCTAAACAAATGATCATGATTTGTAATTCCTTGATTTTCAAGCAAACATTTTGTTAGAGGGAGGGTCCTGGTCTTGATCAATCATTTTATCTTCGCACGTGCTCTGCCCACCTCAATAGTACCCTTTGGTACAACTACTCTGTTTTTCTCTCTCCTATGATATCGTACCATCTCACCTCACCCACATCGGCAAGATTTGTCGTTGAGTAATCTGTCCACACCCACGAATCTTCCTTCCCTCCGAAAATATAAAGTGGTTGCATAAGTCAAAGACATGGAGGGGAAACTGTCGGGGAGAGGACAATGCATATCAGCTTCCAAAAGATCTTTGATCTGTTAGAGGCGGCAAAACGATCTCTTTTTATCTTCTCAATTGTCTATTTTAATATGTAAAATTGTGTCAGACCCATTCTTCCAATTTACTAAACTCTTCAGAATTCTCATTCAAATCTGCTCGATATGGTAGCAATAGCCGTGATGGTAGCAATAGCCGTGGTTGCAAAAGAATGAGAGTACTTTACAAATCACAATTAACTCGTTAAAAGCAAAAGACGATGCAGCAAACTCGCTTGATAGGCCCAGAGGAATGAAACACAGGCATTGATATGTACACGGTACACGCTTGATGCTACAAAAGCTAAAATTACCAACTTGAGAAAACGAAGCCACATTCTGACAGGGTCTCCAATCACTTAGAAGCATAATTCCTCGGGTATCTCCGGAAACTTGGCTGACAAGAAGCTCTGGTATTTTGCTTTCAAATATCCCCCTGCAAAAACCACCAAGTAAGTCTCCAGGCCAAATAAACGAGAGTTTCACAGATTCAATGACTGCAGGCCTACCTTTAGGCTCAAAGGGTGGAACTTTCTTGAATAGAGTTGATTGCACCAACTTCATGAATTCGTTACCTAGAATTAAACAGTGTGACTCCATGTAAGCAATCTGCCCACTGGATCAATTGCTTAAGGAAAATTACTGCTCATAAAGAGTAAACACAACGAACCGCACTCTACTTAGGCTAAATAACACGTCCCCCCCTCATTATTTCAAAAAAATCCCGCAAAAGGGGTTTGATAATATTTCTGTGCTTTTCCATTGCAGGCATTATTTATTCAGTTACTCACAAGCATTATCTACATATCAATTATACAGACTGATCAACAAATCAACAAGGGAAAGAATGGAGAGATAAATGCCATCCAAAGTGGGCAATGCTATAGTTTTGTTTACAGAATGTAAATTTAATTGGACACACACGACAAAAGAGATGTTCCTAAGTTTTGATATCTTTCCTCAGCCATTTCGAATTATTTCTTGGCTCATCCCTACCTATTGGAGCCTTCTCTCCTTCACTGACATTAACCAGAAAACAAGAGATCTGGTTGTCTTTCAGCTGCAATTCAGAAATATTGCAAAAAAAGTCAAAGTTTGAAATAAAACACCTATTTGGAGAGAGAGAGAGAGAGAGAGAGAGAGAGAGTTGTATATAACCTCGGCGAGAAAAGCCTTTGCAATTTCTAATGGATTGACAGATGAGCCTTTGCTGTAGACAGGTGTAAAGGTCCCATTTTGATAGCCAGCTAAGAAATGATAAGCCGCTTGCTCAGGGGTCAGCTTGGACGAAAGAGGGAGAGTGCCAGTACTGGGAAGCAAAAAAAACCAATGCCAACAAATTTAGGTGCATCTACAGTAGAGAAATCAAAATGCAGCAGAGGCAAATATAAATACATGCAACACGCACCGATTTTTCTACATATAAAAGTCAGAAGAGCAAGAGCGGAGGACAAGAGGCACATGCTGTGAGTATAGTTCAACATTGACCTTTCAGAAAGTTGACCATCATGTTGCTCCTCTGGCATGTTTAACAACATGGCCTAATATGGTGTACTGCAACAAACTTTTACCTCTGCTAATTAGGTAGAAAATTTAAGGGAAAAAAAGCCACAAAGCATAGCTTTTGGGTATGAGGAACACAAAGAAATGATTTCATGGAAAGATACTTTCTCAGAGGGCTCTCTGTTTTCCATCATTCAACACGTGCTCTTCTCAATTTTGAAAAAGAAGAATGCAGAAAAGACAAGGTAATTCGCCAGCAATAAACAATCAACTGTGTGCCAGAGGCCATCCTAAGCCCGCCGCCCCCAGGGCGGCGTTCCGCCACAGGCAGATTCTTGCAGACCACACAAGAACTACCAATCAATTTGGATGAACAATAAATTGATGCTAGACCTATCAAATTAAATTTTCCAGAGAGATTTTATAAATATTGCCTCCAGAATGTGGAGTGGTGGCGAAAAGCATTATGTAACTATCCTAGTCTTATGCAGGTGACTTGTCTCACCTGTCAGAAGCTGCCAGGACAATGGCAGCTGGTATCTTGTATACACTGGGGCCATTAGAATATCCAGTTGGAAAGAGTAGTGCAGTGCCTTCAGAAGAGACAATTAGGCCAGCATCTGCAGACACTAACTGGTCTTTGGAGCTCTGGATAGTAGCCTCGGGGGCAAATAGGAGAACCACATCATACCCATGCACTAGAAGCCTGCAATTCACGGACTTCAGATGCAAATCATATGGCTGAACAGACATCGATCATGTAAGCTCTACAGCAAATGACAATCTTTACCTTGCTGATAGAGGAAGGCCTCCCCTTGCACATATGATAGATTCAGATACAGCAGTTAATGCCTCCTTAACTCCAACTATATCTGCAAAGGCTTTACCAGTTAGAATAACTGATGACCTCTCAACATCAGCTGCTATAAATCCATCATGGCCTTTAGGATCAAGACTGATATTGGAGCCCGCACTCAAACTGCAGGGGTCAGAGGGATTATTAGAAGAACTCACCAGGTGCATAAAAAGCTGATTTAGGTTTTAGAGATACGATGGAAGGAAAATGAGATGTACAGTACTTCATTCTATTTACAGTAGATTATTATTTACAAAAGAAGTTCCCCGGAAAGTTCTAGCACAGAAGCTGCACCAACAGGGAACCCTAATAATTTTTTGCATACTTTCACAATGAATTAAGGTAGAAAGAACATATTTGGGACTCCTAGTTACCAGTTCTTCTGGACTCTTAGAGCATCTTTAGAATAGCGTGATGCTTTTAATTGTAATTTCAACATTTTGAACTTATGCTCTGTCTAGAAGCTAAATGTCTCTTTTACATTAACCAATGCATTTGCTGACGGTCAACCAGCCTTTTGGGCCAAGAACATGTCAAAAGGAATCTAGGAGTAGAAAGTTAATTCTGATATTTTAAGAAGGAAACTTTAATTGATTAACCCTTCATGGTGTATTATAGTGCATCTCCTAAATTTCATCCATGAATCCATTAAACATATAACCATATGAATGTTAGACTATCCAATGCAGATTAGCTATAGTTTATAACAGATAGAACAACTACTTTCCACCATCAGTAGAAGAAGAGAAAATTCCAGCGCGATTGATGCCTGTCACTTAAATACAAACGTGAGGAAGATCCAAATGCTACTAAATGACCAGACTCTTAATTCTTTTAGCAATTCAAAACTATAGAGAAATCACTCCATATGGTGAAAGCTTTCTGAATTAAACTTCAAATTGTGCATACCTTATGGACGTGCCAACATAAATTGTCAAAGGACAAGAATCGTGGGAAACTGCACGTACGGGAGTCTCCCATAGGACACTGGATAAAGATAGTATAGCAGAGGGACTATCACTTATGACACGGACTTTCGCATCACATTTTGGCGAGGAACCAATGGCCCCATCATAGACATAAATGTTGGAGATTGATGAGATATGAGAACAGATCTGATAACATCAATACAATTAAGTGTTAGACCACAAACACAAATAATGACAGGACGTGAAATTTTGCGGCATGCATACCAATCCAAACAAAAAAAAATAATCAATGGTCATTGATGGTCTCACATTTGACTGAATATGAAAAACTGCTACCCCAACCAACAAATGATGCTGGATGAAGCCAAATGAACAATAACAGATCCAAATGTCGGCCTAGAAGATTGGTCAGAGCTGCTGCATACAACTTCTCCTCCCCCCCAAAAAAGAAAAATTAAGCGAGAGAGCATGTAGGTAATGAAACTCCAACAGAAAAAGAAAACTCTTCTAAGATTACAAAGGTTTGTGCCCTCAGGTGCAGGAATGGACATAGGTTGGGACAGACAAATTGGTGACATCAATACAATATAAAGAGGTGGCAGATGCTGGCTCCTTTTTTAGAAAGCTCCAATGAGCTAAAAGAAGGACAGAATGATTATAAAATTCTTAAGATTCCTAAGCTACATAGTCTCACAAAAGTTCAGTGGTAAGAACAGCATTTGCCTGAAAATGAGTAGAGAAAGATTATATTCGCTTCTTTACTTGCAGATCCGAAAATACAGTTCGAAAATTGCTCCATCTACAGCATAAATTTATTATTTGGAAAAATAGAATCCCTAAAGTTGACACTCCCATGGCTACATTCCATCCACCAATACGACCCCTTTCTTGCAGCTGAGCAGCCAATCACGATGCAAATAAAGTCACTTGCCTCCTACTCATTATACTGTCGGCTCTTGCCATAATACTATTCATTTAGAACTCCAATTCAGCATTCTGAATGAAAAAACAGCAAAAGATACGTATTGACATCACAAGAACAGGTTTCACCGCAACAACCACATAATTAGAATACAAAGTAAGTTCAGAGAGAGAGAAGCAGCGGGGGTACAGAAAGGGAGGGATCATCAAAATCTTACTTGCCTGCTTCAAAAGCTTACTGGACTGAGCCTTCGAAAAGTCTGAAGCTCCTCTGCTCCTTCCTCTGACAAGAACTGGAAGCCCAGATATGGACTCTTCACGGAGATAAAAGAAAATGTGAGGATGACAACATATGAGGCAGAGAGAAAAGGAACTGATGCAAAAGATGCGACTGCTTTACCAATAACTGTTGCACCTTTCTGATGCAGCTCAGGAACCATCAAATTATAAAAAGCTTTATCCTTCACAATCACACCTTTTCCAGCCAAAGCCCAGTTAAGACCATAAGAGAATCCCCGGCCCTCCCTTCAAAAAAGAAGGAAGTCGATACATCAGGAAACGAACTCCAACACAAAAGAATGGCAGCGGTAAGGTTCTTCATCTCGGCATTCGTCATGCCATGGATATCCAAGGGAAACCAATAACTAGATCTTCACGTTAGCCAAAAGGATGAGGCGTTCACTATAAATGCTAGACGATAGAATAACATAATCTCCACAACAACCTATGAACTAAAAGTCCATAAATCGAGGATTTTAGTACACTCGGATTGGGGATGGAAATTGTGTTCACGACAAATCTCCAGCCTAGAGTCACAAGCTTCGCCGCGGTGACAGTGAAGCACGGGAAGAGAACAACCGGTAATGTCAGCATAGAAGATATTAGAATCTAATAAGTTGAACAGCCCACTCGCAGAAGGTAAAATCCTAGAGGGAGACGACATGACGGGTAGAGAAGCCGACACATCAGCAGCACAACTCCGACGCCATCTCTCCAGTGGAGAGACTCGTTCGGGGATGATCACCTGGGAGACCTAACTGTTTCAGTTTCTCTTGCTGAAGCGGGACCGACGGGGTGGACCTAGCATTCTTCACAGCACAAGACAAGACAACACAGACGAATGTGAGATAGACGCAGAAGATGCTCAACCGCAATATGCATCCTGCAAACAATAATCTGCCCACATCGAATGCGTAACAACGACCCGAGCTGTTCTATTTCCTCGATCGCATACGAGCGCAGTCACAAAACAAGCGGAAGCAATCGCGCAAACATCAAAAGTGGGAAGTTGGAAAGTCGAAGTTACGTACGCGACGAGAGGAGAGGAGAGCAGGCGGCGGCGGAGCGGAGGAGCTGGGAGAGCATCGGCCCGACCTCAACACCTCAACCAACCACCTCCCCATTATTCGCTCTGCTCCTCCTTCACTCAGTCACGTTGCAGTCCGCGCAAATGATGAAGAAGGCGGCATCGAGCCATGATTCTTCGAGGCCACTCTATTGGATCGGATTTCACGTTTCGATTCACTTCAGGCCTGGCCCAGCTCCCCTGGGCCATGAAATTTAGCTAAATCCGTTGACCACTCTTTAAAAGCGGCTTATTCATTTCTCGAAAAATAAATCATTCAAAAAATATTTTCTAATGATGGTCTATCGTTTGAATTAATTAGTCGATAAGAAATTTATTAACTACAATTTATGTCTTGAATATTTTCGTGTACGATAAAAATATTTTTCGTCCTTTCGATTTTATAAATCATATGAGCAATCATTTTAGGAAATTTTTTATTCCAAATCATTTATTTTCCGCAATACACTCTCCCAAAAGCGATTGTCTATATTGCTTGAAATGAATAATCAATAAAAAATGTTTCATTACCGATAATAATTTATGTCTGAATATTTTCATAGACGAAGAAAATGTTTTTCGCTCGTTCATTTTTGTAAGTAATATGCACAATCATTTATAAGAGAATGTTTTCCGAATCATTTTCGTTGTGCTTGTTTCAAGGAAAATTTCGTGATAAAGAAAAGGACTTTCTAGGAAATAATTTTCCCTTTCAAATAAGAGAATATATTTTCCTAATTTTAAACATGCTTATTTTTGTAATAGTAAATCATTTTCCATGAATTGATCATTTTCGACAAACAAAATACGTGAAAGTTAAGAAAAATAATTTGCCAAAAATGTTTTCACTCAAATAAGCACGCCGTTAATCTTTCAATCCTTTTTTTTTTCTCAATAAATTAATGTATAATGGCATGAGGCGCCTACCTCAGGAAGAAGGTTTCATGGACGAGGTAGGTTTGAAATGTGTGCCGGGGAAGTGCAAGTACCAAATCGAGAAAGGGAAATGAGTCGATTGATGTAGCAAGGGACCTAATGAAGACGATGTTGATGAAGGAAAGTCCCTATTCCAATTTCCAGTTGAGATCAGAGGCGTGAAGCACGAGCTCGTACGAGCTAAGCAGAAGACGAAAATGTACCGGTGGATGTTTTTGCTTTCTCGGTTCTTGTTCATAGTCATGCGTTTGATATGTACTTGGGACTTTGATATGAAAATTCTAAGTTTGCCTCGATGTCTTTGGATCTGATCGGCAACTTTCCTTGACAAAATCCCGACAAGTTTTCAGGTTTTAGTTTGTTTTTTCTTCTTTTTTTTTTTTTTCCTAATTTCAAAATCAAAACTTCCTTTTCATGCAAAGCATGGAAAATGCCTAGTCATGTGTGGCGCAAGTGTCGTGTCGAATTGATAATTCTCAATCCCGTAAACACGCGGCATGGGGTCGTGTTTGATATGCCCTCACTTATCCAGCCAACGGGTACCTTCCTCCGCCTTTCGAGAGTGAATGAAGAAGAAAAAAAGGGAACGACTTCCCCGACCGTTCTATATATACATGTGCCGTCTCCCTACTCCAACCCACACATATCCATCCATCCCATCCTCCACGCCACACACGCATAAACTCGTCGTCGGTTAGAGAGGGAGAGAGAGATGTCTGGGCAGGTGTCGTACCAGACAGAAGTGAAGGCGGGAGCAGCCAAAGTGTGGGAGCTGTATGGCACCACCAAGATGGCCCTGCTGGCCAGGGAGACCCTCCCCGACACCATCATCGGACTCGACATCCTGGAAGGCCAGGGCGCTGTCGGCACCATCATCAAGATCACTTTGGCTGGAGGTACGTGATCTCGTATGTGTGTGGATGTGTCTAGAAAAATGATTGCGTGATAATTTTTAATCTATTATGAGAATAACAATCTTATTCTAAACAACAAAGAATCAATTAATAAATGATTATAAATTGTTGTAAGATCTACTTTTTCAAATATTTGTAATTCATAACAAATTGTTATTCTCACGATATCTTAAAAATTGTTGTACTAGCAAAACCCTTGTCTAAGTGACACGATAATCATCAGTTGCACTCATTCATTACCCATCTTCCTTTTGCAACAGGTTTCTCCTATAAAGAGAAGTTCACCAAGGTGGACCACGAAAACCGTGTGAAAGAAACTGAGGCCATCGAAGGCGGGTTCCTGGATATGGGACTCTCCTTGTATCGATTGCGATTAGAAGTGATAGGCAAGGACGAGGAGGAGTCGTGCGTGATCAAGTCCACCATTGAGTATGAAATCGCCAATGGGGCTTCCTTTGATGTCTCCCTCGTCTCAGTGAAGCTGTTTGCAGATATCGCTGAAGTTGTTAAGAAGCGAGTCACCACCTCGGCTGGCGCCAACTAAGCACCTACGACAAAGCTACTATCATCTACTCTATGGTCGGTTGAACCGAGAGTATTATAAAGCAATAAATCCTCATTGCCTTTTCTATTTTTGTGTACAACGGGAGAGTTGTTCCCGAGTGATTTTCAACTAAGCGTTAGAGCTGTATTGGTTACCAAGCTTGATATTGGTTTCTACATCATGGTCAATCCAGTCGAGTAGATATGCTTGCAAATTGTAACAGGGAAATAAAGGAAAGAGACGCCGACCTGCTCTGCAAAGCTGAGGACGTGCATGCACTCACAGGTCACAACGAGTGGGGCAGGAGATGGAAACACGACCTAGTTTTCCACATGTGCCGATGAGGGGAGCCGGACTGGCGGTTTTGTCGTTTAACTTAATAGTGCATGCAACGCGGGCAAGGGGATCGGCGGTTTTGTCACTTAACTTAACGCATGTGACAAGGGGACCAGCGGTTTTGTCACTTAACTTAATAACGCATGTGACAAGGACGAGGGGTTTTGTCGTTTAACTTAATGCTGTGTGTTGGGATCGTCGGATCCCCAAAAACCGGATTCGGCACTAAACCGAACCCCTAAATCAAATGCGGAAGATAAGCCCGGGAATTGTCACGTATCACCGATCGAAAAGACACCACGGATTCGAGCGTACGCTTGTTGGCCACAAATTAGACACCGATGCCGTAAAGAGGAAGAGAATTAAGTCCCGTTCGATCCGATGTTGAAAAATCGCCGTTGAATGGAAGATGGCGTCGCTTCTTGGAGAGAGAGAATTTTGGAGAGAAAAAGAGAACGTACGTTGAATTATGCCAAAAGGTACGTTCTCTCTTTCTCTCATCCCTTTTATACCTTTCCCTTCCACGGGCCTTATTCCCGTGGGCCGGATCCTTAGGCCCATCGTGGCCGGGCCAACTTAGGCCCATGACTAAATCCATCATCTCCCACTCGCACATGGTGGATCAAAAAACAACATGGGCGGATAGGCCCGCGAGGCCAAAAACTGAAAATCCCTCTTTTCCTCTTTCAACATTCATACCAGGTGAATAATCCGTGCGGACCAAAGCATACTTTGAGAGCTCGTTGTTATACATCTACGGTAGGAATATATAGCAGCTCATATTGGGCATCATTTTCCGAGTAAATTTAGTATGCAGTACCCTAGATCGATCGATCACATTTATATATCTCTTAATCTCATTTAAACAATGATATATATATATATATATATATATATATATTGTATTCACAATTATGATTATCCCAAAGACAGTCATAATTGGTCGACCGTGAATACAAAACCACAATGTGATTCTACAAATCCGATCTTCCTCTTTCCTTCAAACTCTCAATTTCAGTTCAACTTGCTTTTCTAGAAATGTCCCATTAGATCGAATCATCTCATGACCATTGGCAACATTCTAAGATAGCAAACACTAAATAGAAATCTTGAGAATAAGTAAGAATCATGAGGGCACTAAAAAATTGAGGAACTCTTTTCCTCAAGAGTCTCACACGTCATAAAAGTTGAGATCAAACTTTTGCCACTCTTATAGGTCGTCTCCTGCATACGTAGTATGAAATACGTATTACGGTATTAACTCATTTCCCATGGAGCGTATGTCTACATCATCAATACCGTACAGATGATAGTTTAGACATACCTAATGTCTAACTTGAGTTCACGTATTTACTCATTTACAAAATTCATCAAAACTAACATCTGGCATCTTAGACAGATAAAGTAAAATGTGTGGATAATTTTACTTTCGAACATCGTAAGTATTATGTCCTCATCTTAACACTCAGTTAAGGCGACATACGTATTTTAAGCTTGAGTTCTCGATTATCACATAGATAATAAGCTTAAAAATCGTCTCATCTCTATTTATCACATAGTAAATAGAGACGATTATCCGTGTGAAAGGGCTAATCTCTTATCTGTCCGACATACTTTCTCAACATAATATAATGCACTAAGCATTAAGATGCATGAAGATTAAACAAAGATTCATAGGCATTAATGATGAAAACACAAATTCATTAAATGTGAACGGCTCAGGGAAATTACAATATCTAGTACATCAGACTCTACGCAATCCTAGAGATTTTACATGACCACAAAACACATCTCTAGGTATTGGCTTTGTCATAGGATCTCGCTACCATTCTATGCGTAGATATGTACCGCAAGTTCACATCCTTTCGTGCAACCATATCTTTTACAAAGTTATACTTGGTATCTATGTGTTTGGTCTTGCCATGATATTTTGGATCTTTAGTGTACGCTATAGCTACTTGGCTATCACAGTTAACCAATAACGGATGTGCAACTTTCTAATAACACCTAAATGATCCAAAAATCTCTTAAGCCAAACTCCTTCTTGTATCTTGCTCTTTGATAATGCCACGAACTCAGCTTCCATCGTGGATAAGGCTATACACGTTTGTTTCTTACTTGCTCCATGATATGGCGCCATTGTTTAGTAAGAAAGCAAATCCCAGGTAGATTTCTTTTCATCTAAATCTCCTCCCCAATCAGCATCTCGAGTAGCCTTCAAGTCGCGAGATCCTTTCCTTGGTAATTCAACTTGAAATCGCAGTTCCCTTCGGATACCTCGGTATTCTCTTCACGGCTTTCCAATGTCTTTGGACTGGATTGGATTGGTATCTACTCACCATTCCAACTGCAAAACATATGTCGGGTCTTGTACACATCATAGCGTACATCAAGCTCCCAACTGCACTAGCATAAGGAACATGTTTCATTTGTTCCTTTTCTTGTGGAGTCCTCGGACACAGTCTATGGCTCAATCCTTCACCTTTTGCAATAGGAGTGTCTATGGGTTTACAATCTTGCATACGAAATCGTTCAAGAACTTTATTTATATATGTTTCTTGTGAAAGAGACAACGATCTCTTGAAATCTTAACTCCAAGAATGTATGCAGCCTCACCCATATCCTTCATCTCAAAGTTGGAAGATAACCAACTTTTGACAGTATGAACAAACTCCATATTGCTTCCGGCAATCAGTATATCATCAACATATAATGATATGATCACAAATTGATCCTTGAATCTTTTGATATATACGCAATGATCCTCATCAATCATTGTAAAATCATATGCCATTATGGCATTATGAAAACGTATATACCATTGTCTCGATGACTGCTTAAGGCCGTATATCGATCTCAAAAGCCGACATACCTTTTCTTCTTGGCATTTCACTATGAAACCAGTAGGTTGTTCCATGTATATTTCTTCCTCTAATTCTCCATTGAGGAAAGCAGTCTTTACATCCATATGATGTAACTCAAGATCCATACTAGATACTATTGCCAGAATAATGCGAATCGAGGTAAATCTCACTACAGGAGAAAACGTATCTTCATAATCAATTCCTTCCTGTTGATTATACCCCTTCGCAACAAGGCGGGCCTTATGTCTTTCTATCGAGCCATCAGCCTTTCGCTTTATTTTGAGAACCCACTTGTTCCCAATAGCTCGCATCCTTTTGGAATATCAACCGGTTCCCGAGACTTGGTTTGATTTCATTGACTCCATTTCCTCTTCCATTGCATGAATCCATTTTTCCTTATTAGGGCAATTCAGAGCCTCATTAATATTTCTAGGCTCATCCTCATCTTGTGGAGCAACCATAAAAGTTTCCCCTTCAATGTCAAAACGTCGACGGGGAATACTTTGGCGACTTGTTCGCCGTATGGGAGATTGTATACTTTGTACATCATTCCCCATTATGCTCCCACTTGGATTAGATAATGATGATGTCGTCTTATTATGTGGTTGCAATTGAGGATGAGTTGAATTCAATTCATCACTTCTCATATTACTCCCACTTGGACGAACTCCACTAAGATCATTATCTTGATCCGAGGTTTCAAATAGGGAGTTGTCTTCCCCTATTTCGCCCTTCTTAGGAAATTCATTCTCTAAGAATGTGACATCCCGTGATTCAAATTCAGTTATACTCCCACTTTCCTGCTCACCTATGAACACATACACTTTCGAGTGTTCCGAGTATCTTATGAAAATACTCTTCTTTCCTCTGGGACCCAATTTCCCAAACTTGTGAGAGGACTCATGTGTATAGGCAGCACAACCCCATGGCTTAAGAAAACTTAAGTCCGGTTTTCTACCTGTCCATAACTCATATGGAGTGGAAGTAAGCGATTTGGAAGGCACACGGTTAAGTATATAGGTAGCAGTTAACAATGCATCACTCCAAAAGGTGATAAGTAAGTTAGCATGCGCCATCATGGACCTAACCATTTCCAGTAGGGTTCTGTTTCTTCTCTCCGCAACACCATTTTGTTGGGGAGTATATGGAATAGATAACTGTCTTTCTATTCCTTTTTCATCACATAATTTTCTGAACTCATCGAGATAAATATTCTCGACCTCGATCGGATCTCAATGCTTTTATTTTCTTGTCTAATTGATTCTCTACCAGATTCATAAATCTTTTGAAACAACTTATTGCTTCAGATTTGTGAGAAATCAAATAGACATATCCGAATCGAGTATAATCATCTATAAAAGTGATGAAATAAACAGCCCCATGCCTTCCTCTTACATTCATTGGACCACAGACATCATAATGGATTAAATGCAGAGGAAATTCAGCTCTTTTACCCTTTCTAAATGGTTTCCTTGTCGTTTTCCCTTCTAGGTAATGCTTACAGATGGGCAAATCAACTTTTTCAATATTGCCCAACAAGCCCTCTTTGGCTAGTCTATTCATACTTATTTGTTGGCCAATGTGACCAAGTCTAGCATGCCATACATTCACATCATTATCATATGTATTAGGAGACATGAGAAGGGAATAACAAACATTTGTATTAACATAATCAATATCTAATACAATGAAACCATCCAGAAAATAGCCATGACCATAGCAGTTTGTATCCAAATACAAATCTACACCTTTATTATGGAAGTTCAACTTAAAACCTAATTTAACCAACACTAAAACAGACACTAAATTCCGACGAATCTCCGGAGCATACAACACATCATATAGGAACAAAGTGCGTCCACCACGCATGTTCAGTTGGCATGTGCCAATTCCTTTCACTTGCTCTGGAGTTGTTTCTCACATAGATCCACTTAGTTCCGGTTGGTACTCGTCGGAATTCCACGAAGGATCCTCTATCCTTCGCTACATGGTCTGTCGCTCTTGAATCCACGAGTCCACAAAGGATTAGACTCGGTTAAGAATACGAGAACTCGACACGAAAGCAAAGTTCTGAAAAATACAAGGGGTGCATACCTTCTTTGGCTCACGACAGTCGCGAGCATAGTGACCCTTCTTGTCACAGTTGTAGCATTTCACCCTTGCAAGCTTTTTCATGCGAGGACGCTTTCCTCTTTCATGTTGGTTAAACTTGGGTTTCTTCCCGAAGGACCTGCTTTCTTGCCTTTCCCTTTATCAAACCGGTTAGGGCGCTTGCGCTTGGAGCTCGAAGCTCCATTTGAGCTAGAACTAGCATGATAGAGTTCAAGCATCCGACTTAGCCGCCAACGGGCGGTCCTCTTCCAGCTCAAGATGACGCATTGCATCCCCAAAGGTTTTGATATTTTCATTATGAGTCGGGTGCACCTTCACATGCTCCCAACTCGAGGCAAGGAACGAATCACTTTGCTTGCACTTGCTGCTCATCTGTCAGGACATGGCCAGCATCTTTAAGCTCATTTATCATGTTTGACATCTTTCTAAGATGTTGCTTCATGGTCTGACCATGAGACTTCTTATAAAAGTCAAACCTAATAGTGAGCTGTCTCAGTCTGGTCATCGAAGTATGACCAAATCTTGCCGCCAATGCTTCCCACATATCTTTGGCATTGTCAAAACGCCTAAACTCTCGCATGACGTCATTTTCCATGCTGCTCAGCAACGTGATGCGAGCAAGAGAGTTCTTTCTTTTCCACGCAGCAAATGCTTCTTTGTCTCTCTTATGCTGTGTGCGGTGCTTCCTTCTTCGGGTTCTACCATAGTCGGGTTAAGAGCCTCAAGTACTTCTTGCTCTTCCAAAGACATCTTTGGATTTTCATTTGCCAAATTTCATAGTTGTCACCATTGAGCTTTTCACCTTTGTTCAGCTCGGCAACTATGCTCTTTGTGGCTGAAGCCATTGATCCGAACACATCGACATATATGCACGAGTTATTAATGCCTACCATTTATGCATCCCTTTTGCACGAGACTCATCATATTAATGAATAATTTCAAGTAAGGTTTTTAGAATCAAAAGGTCACTACGTTTCCAATCATCCTCCAAAAATCCTAACTTAAAACTATCATTAATATGATTGTCATATGCAAAATCAATTCTATGAAGCTACAAAAACTTCTATTTACTACCCTGACTAACTACCCACAAAGAACAAAGCAATAATGAAAACAACGGATAATTGACATACAATAATATAATAATACTTTCAGTTAATACAACTAACATATAGGTCGCTACTACAACAACAATCAGATAGTTAACATTACATAAGATGTCCATTAAGCACACTCAACAAAAACAGCTAATACATCTTACATAAAACCTTCACACGAACTGGGAAATATCCTTTTTTGTTCAATTTCTTGATCTTTTCCCTTGTAACAATGCAGTAATATTCATTAACAAAATTGTTCACAATTTTCTTATAAGAAGCAGCACCGTTGACATCCCATATGCGATTCAACAAATCTTGCCATTCAGGTGGAAGAGTGTTAATGAAAAATCGCACCATCTCGGCGTGGCATGGGATGACCATTCCATATGACTGTTGTATCTTCCCGTTGACTTCAAATACATGATCAATTAAGTCACCATCCTCCCATCGATAATCGGCCAACTCGCCTATCAACTTAGAAAGCTTTGCCTTTTGTTTATCGGTAATCACGCGCGAATAGGCGTACGAAGCGAAGAGAGGCATTGTTCCTGCAATAAATGCAGAACAAATAAGGGATTACATATAATCCACATTGACTCAATTGGAAAAAAGAAACAAATTCCTTTTTTTTTTTGTCAACGGTCAACGGTCAACGGTCGAGTCAACGGTCAAGTCAACGGTCAACGGTCGGTCAACGGTCCGGCCGGTCAGACGGTCGGGCCGGTCGCCCGGTCAGACCGGTCGTCCGGTCGGACCGGTCTCCAGGTCGGGCAGGTCGGACGAACCGACCGACACGTGCCAGGATGACGTCACGATGACGTCATCCGGCACGTGCGTGGCACGCGCCAGGGGCCGAACGACGCGCCATTTCGCGCGCACGTGCATCGCACGCGCCTGGGCCGAAACGGCGCGCCGTTTTGCTCGCGCGTGCGTCGCACGCGCCCGGGCCAAAACGGTGCGTTTCGCGCGGGGGAGCCGAGTCGGCGCGTGCAACGCGTTCCGGCCGCGCGTCCGGCAGCCTCCGGCGGCGCACGACACGTCGCCGAACTCGTCTCGACGTCGCCTTCCTCCCTATGCCATCAGATTTTGATTTCGACTTACTTAAAGTCGGAAAAAGTTGGCGAACAACGCTCGGGTGTCGGGATTTCTCGCCCCGATCCGTACGGCCGAATGGTTTTTTTGCGAAAAATCAATCAAAAACTTCAAATTGGTCGGGAAAAACGTGAATTAAAGCTCTGATACCAATGTTGGGATCGTCGGATCCCCAAAAACCGGATTCGGCACTAAACCGAACCCCTAAATCAAATGCGGAAGATAAGCCCGGGAATTGTCACGTATCACCGATCGAAAAGCACACCACGGATTCGAGCGTACCTTGTTGGCCACAAATTAGACACCGATGCCGTAAAGAGGAAGAGAATTAAGTCCCGTTCGATCCGATGTTGAAAAATCGCCGTTGAATGGAAGATGGCGTCGCTTCTTGGAGAGAGAGAATTTTGGAGAGAAAAAGAGAACGTACGTTGAATTTATGCCAAAAGCCGTACGTTCTCCCTTTCTCTCATCCCTTTATACTTTTCCCTTCCAGGCGCTTATTCCCGTGGGGAATCCCAGCCATCGTGGCGAGCCCGGCAGGCCCATGACTAAATCCATCACTGTGTAACAACGAGACACGCCCGGGGGAGAGGGCCGGTCCTCCGAAGTGGTTGGGACCGGTCCTTGGAAATATTCCGCAAAGCCCCACTAAGATAATGGTGGGGTCATTTTTGGAGATAACAGTTGATTCTCAATCACAAATTTTCCTTGGCAAGTTCGTAAAGATGCAGAGTTCATCATTGAGGAGTAGATTTAGCGAATTTCCTGTCCAAGAAAGGAGCAAAGAATCCCCCATAAATTATTTGAAAAAAAGGGAAGCAATAATGTGCATTTACTGTATTAGATCACGAAACAATAATTTGGACTTGATAAAATAAGTTAGCATGAAAGATGTGAGAAATTGTAATTATCCATCTTTGGTTTGGTAAAACATCCGCATATTATCATGTGGCGGTGAGCATGAACTGGGGAGAATATTTCAGCCATTCTAACACTCGAGCTCAGATCTAGACTCAAAGGAAATCCACAAGAATCATTCCAAATCAGCCCCAACAGCTCACTCGAACACAGCGTGCATATGAACTAAAGAAAACGAGCTCCGGCTTCCACGTTTTGGCCAAAACAGGACGAGAGCAGCAGGGATTCACGAGAATGCCCACTCAATGCGAACACCCCTACCCGGCTCAAAGACGACGGTCTTAGGACGAGTTGAAGACGAGTCAAGCTATGGCCAGCTGCCTCTCATTGTTTCCGAGCCGAGGTCCTCAGAAGAAGGAAGTCGAACCTGGCCACTGAAGAACTTATCGGAAATGCTAGAAACCAAGAGTGGAGGTGGCTGAGGATGAGGAGTCCATGAGGTCCAAAGAGAGAGGGACCGAAGAGAGAACTGCGAAAGAGACAACCAAAGGGAGATGTCGAACTGAGAGGCGAAGGCAAATGGCTCGATGAAGGGGATGCCAGTAATGGTTGTGACTTGTGGTGGTGGTGTTGACAGAGGCGATGGACGGATCAGCATGGTCGATCGTGAGGTTGAGGTAAGGGGTGTTGGGAAAAAATCAATCCATCAGAAAGATTAATAACACTCTCTTTAAGGAATTATTTGCCTCACTTTTGCCCCCACATTAAAAACATGCGAATGCGCACATGGTCTAAAATTTGGCACTAATCAACAATTATTGTTATTATTTGTATTTAACTTCAGACTTATAATTGTAAAAGATTAACCATAGTTTCCTATAGAAACAATGCAATCGTTTACAAAGAAGTTATGATTATTATTTATTTATTTAATTTTGAATTTTATTTCTTCGGCTGCGGTTTCAAATGTCCTCTTTGTTCATACATAACTTATTAGCCTTTGAAAAGTTGTGTAATTTCGGATATATCTTCTCATCTTTTGTTACCAATTACTAATGTGTCTACAATACAAATTTTCTTCTTTCAATTTTATTTTCTTTATAAAGGTATACAACTATTGTTTCAAAGAAATACCAAAATTGCTATCAAGTATTCTCACCGAGACTTTATTGTATTCTTGAGAGTTTTTGCTAGTGACATGTGACAATGTTATCGGGTAAATAATTTTCTAAATAGAATGTTATCATGCATCAAAATCCAACTTCATTATTTTTCTCAATCTATTGATTTTTTTCCCAACAAAGGAAATGGAGAGGGAGAGTGTGTGTATGGTTTGACGAAAAAATTAACCTTTTTGTTATTTTTATTTCTAAGAAAATTTGACATCTAAAGGATAATTCTACGTGCCTTTATTAAATTGCGATGAAGGTGATAAGGGAGCTAATCTAAGTTTTCATTTTCTGGGTAAAAAAGGAAATAATTGAAAACTTCGATTTACCGACTTGGTCTCCTTCAAATCTTTCAAGATTATATGTCAGCCATGTTCTCCTCCAATCAAATCACCTGTTGTTGATTATTACTATAATTTATGTGTTATTACGACTTACTTGCTTGGTTTCTGTCAACGAAGTTGAGGACAAACACGAATCGTCTTTATTCATGCACATATATAAAGTTTAGCTGAGTTTTAACTTTTTTCATCCTTCTACTTCATTAATGGTCATATCGTCATTTAAGTAGTGTATATGGAACCCTTGCTACTTGATAGTCTTTATTCAAGGCAAATGTTATAAACCAAATTCCAAAGTAGTAAATATAATGATTGATCATACAATCGCCAATTGATAGTCTCATTCTCGAAGGGATTGTGACATATTAGTAATTGTAAAGATCTAATGTTATGGTTTCAATAGTTTGGCGATATGATACATCACAAGATACTTCTTCTTTTGTTCTCAAAAAGCAACCAAAAAATAAGACCAGGTGATGCGAAACTTTCATGTGATATAAATTGTAAATGCTCTCCTTTGTTCCTATGATTCAGATCAAGTGATTAGGAGAGTGAGAGACATCATAAGGTAATGGATGTAGAGATATCTGATTGTGTAATAGATCTAATCATGGATTTGACGGTCCGTTGAGGCCGGCATGAGTGAACAAAGCCTGAAGCACAAGGTGGGTGAGTTTGGATAAACAACTTCTTACTTTGGCTTCAACTTGGCCTCAGACATGAAGAACTGAACAGAAACAAATTACATCACAACAGCATTCTTTTCTTGAAAAAGAGAGGGGTTCACCAAGAGGCTAACATATTTCATATGGAGAAGTAGAGAGAAAATTGTCTAAAAAGTCCTAAACATATTAGAAAGTGACCAATTCAATTATAAAGCTTTCAATTTAGTCAATTTCGTCTCAAACCTTTCAATTATAACAATTGAGTCCGTAAACATTTAATTGTATTTAGTTTTACACATCTTAACGATTAATCAATTTAGTTGTTCCATCCAAGTTTGGCTTAAAATCACTAACGTAGCGGTCTAATCAATGCCGACTATCTTAGATGGCACCATTGTTGCTAGCACAAACAGCACCGACATCGACAATTTTTACCAAGGCAATCGAAGGCGAGCTCCTGGATATGGGACTCTCGTTGTGTCGATTGTGGTTCGAAGTGATAGGCAGAACGATGAAGAGTCGTGCGTGATCAAGACCACCAATGAGTATGAAGTCACCAATGAGGCTTCCTTTGATGTCTTCCTCGTCTCGGTGAAGCTGTTTGCAGATATCGTGGAAGTTGTTAAGAAGCGACTCACCACCTTGACCGGCTCTGCAGAGCTGCGGACGTGCACGCATTCGCAACGAGAGGGAGACGAGATGGAAACACGACCTAGTTGTCCACGTGTGCGGACGAGAGGAGCCGAGCCGGGAGAAAATATTGGGTGGGTCTTACCCTCCACGTAGGCGTAGGGTAAGACCATTCAGCGATCGACACGTGGCTCCACGTAGGCGACGGCGTCAGAGGTTTAAAATTTGCGCGCGCCGCTCCTGGGGCCCACCACTCTGACGCTCTCTCTCCTCTGCTCTCCTCTGCGACCTGTCGACTCGTCCTCTCTCTCCTCTCTCTCTCTCTCTTTCCCCGTTCTCCCCGTTCTCCGTTCCGTTTTGCGGGAGAACAAAAGTCGCAGGTGCTTCTCTCCGAATGCTCTTCCCCCTCCTCTGCTCTCTCTCCTCCGCCGACGCCCTTTCCACCTCCGCCGACGCCTCTGCTCTCTCTCCTCCGCCGGTTGCCCGCGACGCCGACGCACACGCCCTTTCCACCTCCGCCGACGCCTCTGCTCTCTCTCCTCTGCTGGTTGCCCGCGACGCCGACGCCAACGCCAACGCTCTCTCTCCTCCGCTGGTTGCCCGCGACGCCGACGCCGACGCCCCTCCGCCTCCGCCTTCGCCCCCGACTCTTCTGCCTCCGCCGTCGCCGATGCCCCTTCGCCTCCCTCTCGCGACCTCTGCTCTGCTCTCTCCCTCTTTCCTCTGCGGAGCGCCCTTGCTGGCAACCCCGACGCCGACGAACCCCTGCTCGCGTTTTGGCCTCCCTCTCCGTGAACGAAGGTCGCTCTGCTCGCTCTCTCCCTCTCTCTTTCCTCCGCGAAGCGCCCCCGCTCCTGAACCCGGACGCCGCGACGCCGTCGCCTCTCGCCGTCGCCTTCCCAAGCCCCACCGATAGGCACCCCATTGGTGACTCCCGTAAGTCCCAAGGTTCCCTTTTTTTTTTTTTTTTTTTTGGATTCCACTTAGTAGAATTCATGTTAAGGTTTATAGTTGGATAAGGATGGAGCACATTTGCATTAGGATTTTCTACACCTCCATGCGAGTGCTTTCTATTATTGGTATTGAGCAAGTGGTAGCAAAATCTTTAAAACCCTCTGGCAATAGTGTGCGGCCTGGTGAAACTATAGCAGGAGCCCCTAGTCTTGCTGGTCTTGCGCGGTCCTCCTCATGGTTCGACATGCACACGACAGGTTATTTATACTTAGCTCCAAGTCTCAAAAGAGAAATGAAGTGCTCCTGTTCTTTTTTGATTACTTGTAATGGACCCCGCTTTTTGTTGTGTGGCTGCATTTATTTTCTATAGTTGCAAATTTGATAGTTTATCTTCCTTTCTTTAAATCTGCTATACCTTCCTTGATATTAAGCTATCATCTGCAGGTCAGTTGCCATTAACATTCAGAACTCCTCCTGTTAGTCCTCCTCGGCCAAGTTATTTAGCAGGAATGCGAAGAGTTTACTCTTTGGAATTCAGGCCATATTTGATGCTGTTTTAGCTTCTGGAGGAACTACTGGGGCTCCAGAACGCAGTTTCCTTCCGCAATCAACTATCTATAATTGGAGTTGTGGCCACTTCTCCAAGCCAATTCTTCTACGCGGTGATGATTGTGAAGAAATATCAGCTAGAAGGGAGGAGAGGGAGAAATTGGCACTTGAGCACATCACTAAATGCCAACACTCTTGTGAGTCTTCAACATTTTTCTTATATTCTTCTGTGTCATAAAATTTGAGTCCCTTGCCTTTTTTAGTGTCTTCTCATTTGCTCTCGACTTTCAGCTGTCTCGTAAGCTCAATAACCAAATTGCCAGTGGGACACCAGATTTGAGACGGGACGAAAGCACCTTGTTGCAACCATTTTCTCTGTTGTGATTCTGCAGATGAGAATGAACGCATTAGGTATACCATGTTCGTATAATGATTTCACTCATCGGGGTTTGCGGTAGCTATACCATTTCCAAAGTATTTTTGAGCTCGGCAAGCCGGTTTGAAGATTCGTCGGATGTGGAATTTCTATGCGAGATTCTCTAAGAGCTCTTCAAATGCAATTCTAGGCATCATATATTTTTAATTTTTTAATATTCTATCTGAAAATGATCATTAAAGTCAGCCAACTCGCTTCATGTGGACAGTTTAGGTATTTATGCCTAAAGAATGCGTTTTCTGATAATTTATTTTCCAGGATATGGAATTATGAGGATCTTTGCGCTTCTAAACAGCTTTGATAATCACGACTTCCCGGATAAGGGCATATCTAAGCTTGTGCCTTCTGAATGAGCTCGATGACGGTTTGCTCCTTGTCGCTTCATGTAATTATTCTTTTTAGTTGGTCATGATGGCTGGAAAGAGTTTACATTTTACATTGTAATCGAGAGGAAAATTTCATCTTGTGTAGGTGATGGAAATATTCGAATATGGAGAGATTATGCTTTGAAAGGCAAGCAAAGGCTTGTCACAAAGCATTCTCTTCTATTCAAGGACATAAACCAGGTGTTCGGAGTTTGAATGCGGTGGTGGACCGGCAACGATCTGGATATCGGTACTTGCTTAGGATGTCCATAGTAGTATTTTCTTGGTGGATTTTCTGATTTTATGTTACCCAATGCTAGACATTATTTGTAACAATTTTTTTTGTACGTATGACCAGTATGCTTCAGGTGAGATATCCTCCATCATGGTCTGGGATCTTGATAAGGAGCAGCTTGTCAATTCTATTGCAACTGCTTCATAATGTAGTGTCTCGGCACTGGTGAGTTCTCCCTTGTCCAAAATCTGTCTAAATTGTTGAAGTAAAAGATGTTTGGATCTATGTACTTGCCAGATTTGCTGTTCTCTTCAACTTTCAGAAACTGTACTCTTCAGTTTTGGTAGTAATGTGACTAAACATTCACCATTGAGACTCATCAATAGAGTGGAAATGGTTAAATTCGAACATGTTACTTATGGTGCTTTTAATTTATTGCCTCACTTTTTATTTTCTTCTCAATTGATTGAGCATGCTATCCGAAGTTCCTGCATACTTTAGTCTCTCCCTGAAAAACCGTTTGTGCTGGTAATCTCTATGTTTGTCTCTTGAAACTTGTGGCTATGTATGGATATGTCTTTGTAGGTTTCTCAATGGATACTAAGACTGATAGTGGACTGCTTTTCTGTCCTTGCGTTGTAGTCTGTGTTCTTCAATGCATTGGAAACATTCTGCTATTGAGAGAGGAAAGATTTGAGGTGGATAGATGTAATATGGTCTTGTCTGCAGTCTCTCATTGTTGACATTCCTATTCATTGGGGCATGTTGTCGTGATGCCATCTTTGCATCGAGTTCTTTACACTTAGCTACTAATCCTTGAAAATTTGTTTTGCTGATGTTGTTACTTAGTATGGTTGTGTTTTACATAAGAATCTGCCTGTCTTACCCTCCTTTTGTGCATTGTTTCGCTTGCATGGTCTCTTCTTATTTATTTTCTCTGACTTGATATATGTATACTCTGTTACAAATATAGTCTGCCTCCCAAGTGCGTGGGGATCTTCATGCTGCAGGATTTGTGGACGGATCGGGTCGGACTTTATGATGTACGGGCACTGAAATGTATGTATGATTGTTGTAGCATAATGCAAACATTTATCTCAATTTTGCCATACTGCTTTCTGAGTGTTAATCTTCCTTAAGATGTATGTGTATTGATGTGCTTCACTTGATAAACTCACCTGTCTTTGACTAGTGTGGTCATATTCATTTTAGGGCTGGCAATTCATGTTAGCATGTCATAATCGTGCGTGTAATTCTTGTCAATGCACATTGGTCCAAAATATGTTAAATTAGATTCTACATGCTAAATTTTAATTTGTGTCAATTTGTGTCAACATATACAGCTAGCATGTCAAGCAGGTCTTATCATATTTGTGTTTTCTCTCTGGAATTCGTTTTTTCCCTCATTTCATAACTGGTTGTGTCCAGCATTACCATCTTCTTACTACCTCTTTCTTTAGATGTTGAGTATCATGCATTTTTAGGGGCTTTTGATTACCCGGCATAATCTGCTTGGTTTTTAGGCTCGTTTCGCTATGCGACCGCACACTAAGGAAGTAGAAAGGGTTGTGGGAGTTGGCTTTCAACCGGGACTTGACTCAACGAAGGTAACTGGATTATCCATCAATATCTTTCTGCCAGCCTTATGTATGTGTTTTTTTTTTTTCCCCTTCTCTTAACCCTTTTCCTTTCTTGAAGCATAAGTTGTTGCTATTTGGAATGTGAGGAGTTATTTAAATATTAGAATAAAGGCGATTCAAGACCCTTAGGTTATTTTTGGTCTTTCGCAGCAATGGAAGGATAGCCATACTTTGTGATTGCACGGATAAGAAAAAGACTCGTGCTCGCATGAATTCGGATGTTTTGCTCTCTTAATGCTCTTCTCCCTTCTCTTTTGTCCATTGGTGATTGGATGGATGGTGGTGTGTCATGTGATTGTGGCTATATTTAAAAGAAGCATTGCTATATGAATGGTCTAATTTAATTTTTTTTTTCAGATTGTCGGTGCCTCACAGGCTGGAGAGATTCGGTTCCTTGATGTCGATACAATGTGGAACCCTACCTAACTATAAATGCTCACGAGAGGATGTCTTCTTGCCTTAGCTGTCCATAGGCATGCTCCAATCATTGCTAGTGGCTCAGCTGAACAGCGCATTAAAGTCTTTAGCCTTGATGGTCAACCCCTTGGCACTATTCGTTACTACCCAACTTTCATGGCCCAGAAAATTGGTTCGGTTAGCTGCCCGACTTTCCATCCCTACCAAGTGCTACTTTGCTGCTTTGGAGCGCGATGCTTGCGTATCAATATATGCCGATGAAAATGCACAAGGAAGATAAATGCACATTCTCTCTCTTTTGCGTGGCACCTGCAGGTGCTTGAGTTTGGTGGATGCGTCACCGATCTTTCTTTGCTCTTTCGGTGCGAATTGATGATCGTCACATCTCGTACGGAGAGTCTCCCGGAGGTTCACTTGGAAAATCCCGACTTATCTCGGTTCTCACGTAGACTCGTCGGGTGTGGATTCGCATGCTACGTATTCTTTAGCCTCATGGAGTGTCAAAGATGGTCAGCGTCCTGCATATGATGGGGGCTTTGGCAAATAATCTGTTATACCAGTAAATCCCTGTAAATATTCCTCTCTTCTTTTTCATCTTCTCCTCCTTGTGTGTCCATTTTTTCCTCTTATTAATCTTCTTCTCTTTAATCTGTAAAAGCAGTGAAATGTGATGATTCTAATTTAGTTGCTGCAAAATGAAATGGGTGGTTTGCTCCTATCAATTTGGGGCTTTAACTCGCTCATCTTCCTCCTGTTTGTCATTCTCATTGTCTAAGCTCGATATGTGATGACACGGTCTCCGCCCGGTAAAAGATCGAAGAATTTATTCTGTTTGACCTTTTGCTACTCCCCTTCGGCTTGGATTTCTCTATTAGTATGGGGGTGGTGTACATCCGCTGGTTAGCATCTTGATATAATTCATAAGAATCCGATTTTTTTCTATGAATCGGTATTAATTGCGCTTGTAAGTTAGATGGGCAAGTCATGTTCAACTTATCTCGATCGTCCCGGTTCTTTTTGTGCATGTGTGATGTGTGACTGATGTTTTCAACCACAAATACAAAAATGCGGCGATGTTAGGACGTGATGCCAAAAAATGCTGGCATCCAGGAAAAAAACCATTGCTTCAAATGGTCGGAAGTCTTGTATTTTGAAGTTACTCTGGCAATGGCAACGCTTGTGTAAGTGGGGTAAATAGATGGTTTTAGGCTGTTGCAACTCCATGCTATATTGAGTCTCCTCTTGGCTTAAGGTTCAGCTTACGCCCTCGGTCTGTCTTGTTATATCTGCATATCTTATGAACGTCCAGGCATCTAATATCGTTGATGCACCAATACACAGGAGAAAAGCGTTTGACGCGCCACTTGCATGACCGACGCTGTGTTTGGCTTTGCAACATAGCTTCTAAGTGTTTAAAGCTTGTGGAAAGAGTTCTATCATTGAGGAAATGCAAATTGCACCCGGTCGATAAAATGAAGATGGAAAAAGGCTAAGGGCGAGTACAAGAAAAGGAGTGCTTTCCAGCAAACGTGTCTTCATTAATCTCTTCAAGGATCACCACAAGGGCAACAATGAGAGCATAATCTACATTCGGATACACCGTTATGCTGAACATGTCCTTTCCGAGTGCAACGTTTTGCGCCTTGTGATCCTTATGCATCTACGGAAACACAAAAACAGTTAGCAAGCGCCGCGTATTCTTCGGACATCACACGACATTACAAATTTGTTAACTGAAAAAGAACGAGAGGAGAAAGAAAACACCCCCATTCAACTCCAAGCTTACTTGAGCAATGACGGTGGTGCCATTTCCGGCGTATATGGTGCATGATCGTTCCAACCAGTTCCCTTTGACCTTAAAGTCGCAAGCTTCTTCTTTGGTGTTGGCTGCTAGGAACACATCTATCTCCGTCCCATGAATTCGCATTAGCGACGACTTCTTGGCCATGAATATTAGGTCGTCGGAGCACGAGCTATCACCGCTGTATGCTTGCCATCTCCGATGAGCAGTCAAAATCTGATCAACCACACAATTGAAACCGTAACTATTTGGCATTAATAAAAAGAAGGAAAAATCATCGACTATTGCGAGTCGACGATCATCAAATATTGCTATTGTGTCAAAATATAACGAGATTTTGTAATTCGTATATATTGTGGAGTATAACAATGAGGTAATGCTCAGACAATGCATTTGATAAATTAACGAACATGAGTATGAGCCAAAAACGTTGTTTTCAAAGGAAAAGTCGAACAGGTGCTAAACTTCAATGATAATCGACCTTTTGTTGGAGGGAAACGACGGCATTGCTCGCGGCAGCAATCGCCTTAAGGTGCTTGTTGTGACCAAAAGCAAACCGTCCCACGGCTGTAAAATTAAACAATTCAGATACAGTCCGGTAAAGAAATATAATCCACGAAATACAGGAAAGTCCCCATTAAAACCAATTTTATCTAAACTGTAGACCTCCCATTTCGGAGCATAGCTGGAAGAGAAAAGGGTGGTTAAAAGGAAAAGTATGATTTATGGAACATATAAAACACAATATCCTTTGAACTTCCTTAACACGTGTCATTTGTTAGCTACAACCCAGAAAACAATGGAGCACGAGCATGAGTTGGTAGTCCTAGGGTAAAAGCATCATGGCAGATCACTTTGAACAGTTGTCTTCCCATCAACTTCTCGGGTTGCCAAATAGAAAGTAATAGCAGATCATGAAGTAACCAAAATGGACATAATTTTAGCTTGATAAACTAGAAGTTGGTAACAGAATAATTCAGATGGATCAGTTAAAGTAAGTGAAGATTTTGAGAAAGCTTATAGATGCTACAGCATACTTGACACATAAGCAAAACACCATAATGCTTCCAAATGCTTTAGTATGCATCTTATTACATGCATTTCAGCATTAACATGAGCAAGATAATGACTAAAAAGTTGCACTCCCAACAGTAACAACATAGCCTGGATACGTATACCCAACTAATGCCCATGACATACAACTTAAAGTTCGACCGATTGAAAGACCAGAAACAAACACTTGTTAAAGCATAGTTTCTCCCAACTGATCAAACAAGATGGTACCAAGCATGCGTGAAGAAACATAACATTTAATATTACCAAAGGCGCAGCCAATGACAACGACTGGTAACTCAAGAAGAACTAGGCTCTATTTATTTCGCAGAAAATGAATAATTTGGAAAACATTTTCCTAAAAACGATGGATTGTATCGTTTACAAAAATAAATAAATAGATAAATAATTTTATCATTCACGAAAATATTCAGACATAAATTATTATCGATATGAAAATATTTTCATTGACTAATTATTTCAAGCAATACAATCCATCAATTTTAAAAAGATGCTCTTCAAATCATTCATTTTCCGTGAAACGAACGGAATCTTAAAGCTAGAGTGCCTTCTAAAGTCATAAGGAGAACGGTGTTGAAAGAGAAAGCAGCAAGAGCAATTCAAGCATGAGGCATAACACTTTTCCCAAATGATAGCATATATGAACAGCTATTAATGACATCCGACTATAATGGAACAATACCTTTTTATATGAGTTTGTTTAATAGAAACTGTATAACAATATGTTTGCACGAGATTGTCAAACTTTATGGCAAAAAATAGAGTTTTGTAAAAATGAAAGTTCTCAGGAGACACATATCTAAAGCTCGGAAGCGAGAATATGATCAATCGATTGTAACATGAATTGATTTAGAAGTTCTATGACCAACTTATCCCATCGTACCAAGAGATTGGTTGAATACGAGTGTATCATCTTATGCTGTCTTAAATAGAATCTTAGAACATAAAAGAAAGGAACAAACCGCATAAAACATAAAAGGCGGATCACAAACCTACGGCGACCTCTGCCCTCACCAGTGGGCTGCCATACGAAACAACACTCAAGAGGCTTTTGACAATGCTAATCTCGGTCCTAGTCTTTTCATCATCATCATACGCTTCGCGGAGGAAAGAGAGAGAGAGCGACCTTCGTTCGCGGAGAGGGAGGCCAAAACGCGAGCAGGGGTTCGTCGGCGTCGGGTTCGCCAGCAAGGGCGCTCCGCGAGAGGAAAGAGGGAGAGAGCGGAGCGAGAGGTCGCGAGAGGGAGGCGAAAGGCGCGTCGCGACGGCGTCGGGGCGGAGGCGGAGGGGCGTCGGCGTCGGCGTCTGACTAGGGTTCAGGGGCGGAGGCGGAGGCGGAGGCTGCGTCGACGTCTGACTAGGGTTCAGGGGCGGAGGCTGCGTCGGCGTCGGCGTCGGCGTCGGCGTCGGAGTCGGGGGCGACAGAGGCAACCGGCGGAGGGGCGTCGGCGTCTGACTTAGGTTCAGGGGCGGGGGCGGAGGCGGAGGCGGAGGCGGAGGCGACGTCTGACTAGGGTTCAGGGGCGGAGGCTACGTCGGCGTTGGCGTTGGCGTTGGCGTTGGCGTCGGCGTCGGAGTCGGGGGCGACGGAGACAACCGGCGGAGGGCGTCGGCGTCGTGCGGAGGAGCGTCGGCGAGAACGAGGAGAGAGAGCGGGGAGAGAGAGAGGAGTCGTGTGTTGGGAGAGAGAGAGCGTGGGCGAGAACGAAGGTTCGTTTTTGTTCTCCCCCCGCAACGGAACGGAACGGAGAACGGGGAGAGAGAGAGAGGAGTCGACAGGTCGCAGGCGTCGCAGAGGAGAGAGAGTGTCAGTGGTGGCCCCCGGAGCGGCGCGCGCAGATTTTAAATCGCTCTGACGCCATTTACACGTGGAGCCACGTGTCGCCTTCTGAATGGTCTTACCCTACGCCTACGTGGAGGGTAAGACCCACCCAATATTTTCTCCCGAGCCGGCGGTTTTGTCGCTTAACTTAAAAATGCACGCAACAAGGACGAGGGTACCAGCGGTTTTTTGGTTTGACTTAATAACGCGTGTGACAAGGACGAGGGGTTTTGTCCTTTAACTTTGTGCGTGCAGTCCGGTAGCTTTTTTAAAAATTTTACTTTTATTAGTTCTTAATTTAATCAAAATAAGTTTGAAGAAGAAAATAATAAAAGATGCCACGCGTGAGAGGGAAATTAATTTAAAAATATTACGTCAGCATCTTTAGCCATTCAAATTGACAGTGTTAACAAAAGGATTTGTTTATATCAATTTGATAAATTTTAGAACTTTCAATACACAAATTTATTTTCCTTTTATTTTGCACAATTGCCAACCCCTTCGCCAAAAGTGAAAACAGGTCTTCATCTAGGTTTCGTGCCTTGTACCACTTGACTCGATCATGCAAATTTAACACCGTTGCAAAATCTCTTGCTCTAAACAATTCATCGATTTCATAGACTTAAATTTCTTTAATTGGACCTAAGGTTTCTAAATTTTAATGTCCCTAGATCAAATGTCTAAAAGAAAATACTAGAAACTGATGAAATTCTAATTTTTCGGTTTGACAAAAAAGTTAACCTTTTGTTATTTTTATTTCTATGAAAATTTGCAGTCCGAAGGACTAATTCTATATGCATTTGTTAAATTGCAATAAAGGTGATGAGAACACTAATCTAATTTTTCTTTTTTGGGTAAAAACGGAAATAATTGAAAACTACAATTTACCAACTTAGTTTCCTCCATATCTCTCAAGATTATACGTCAGTCGTGTTCTCCTCCAATCAAATTTCTAGTTGTTGATTAATATTATAATGTATGTGTTATTAGCACTTACTCGCTTGGTTTCCTCCAACGAAGTTGAGGACAAATACGAATTGTCTTCATTCATTCACATATATAAAGTCTAGTTGAATTTTAACTTTTTCTTCCTTCTGCTTTATTCATGGTTATGTCATGTATGTAGTGTATATGGAACCCTTGCTACTTTGGGTCTTGTAATGCGGCAATGATGGTGCATGCAAATTAGCTTTGCTGGGAAAAATATTTAAAAAGTCTTCGACCAGTTGTATTTATACCATTCAGTTCTAAGCCTTTTAATTTGACTAATTTAATCATAAATTTTTTGATAAGTTAGAAATTCAGTCCATTCGGCCGATTTTGGCCAAAAATTAATAACATGGACACTAAATATCCAACATGACATGAGTGGCGCTAACATGATTTTTATTTTTTATCCTTATTTTCTAAATTTTCTAAAAAAAGATTATTAATCTTTTCTTTTTTTTATTCTTGAGGGCTAGCAAGAGCCATCGGCCTCTAAACAAGGGCCTGCAAGTCTTTGTCGGCTACGGCATACGTAGGGAGCCCTTGCCTAGATTTGAATGGGGGTTGCAAGTGCTCGTGAGCCATTGGGCAAGGGCTACAAGTCCACACTAGGTGCAGCAAGGCTCATGGCCCTCGCCTGGCTATGAGCGAGGGCTATAAGCCCTTGCCTAGTGGTTGACAAGGCTTGCATGCCCTCACTCTATGGTTGGCAATCCCTTGCCGGCCTCTAACCATAAGAGGAAAAAAAAAAAAAAAAAGAGGAAAATTTAATGAAAAATAAAATTTTAAACATAATCTCGACAACAACCTATGAACTAAAAGTCCATCAATCGAGGATTTTAGTACACTCGGATTGGGGATGGAAATTGTGTTCACGACAAATCTCCAGCCTAGAGTCACGAGCTTCGCCGCGGTAACAGTGAAGCAAGGGAAGAGAACAACCGGTAATGCCAGCATAGAAGATATTAGAATCTAATAAGTTGAAAAGCCCACTCGCAGAAGGTAAAATCCTTGGGGGAGATGACAATGACATGACGGGTAGACAAGCTGACACATCAGCAGAACAGCTCCGACACCATCTCTCCCGTGGAGAGACTCGTTCAGGGATGATCACCTGGGAGACCTAACTGTTTCAGCTTCTCTAGCTGAAGCGGGACCGAGGGGGTGGACCTAGCATTCTGCACAGCACAAGACAACACAACACAGACGAATGTGAGATAGACGCAGAAGATGCTCAACCGCAATATGCATCCTGCAAACAATAATCCGCCCACATCGAATGTGCAAGAACGATGACAGCTGTTCTATTTCCTCGATCGCATACGAGCGCAGTTACAAAACAAGCGGAAGCAATTGCGCAAACATCAAAAGTGGAAACTTGGAAAGTCGAAGTTACGTACGCGACGAGAGGAGAGGAGAGCAGGCGGCGGCGGAGCAGAGGAGCTGGGAAAGCATCGGCCAGACCTCAACACCTCAACCAACCACCTCCCCATTGTTCGCTCGGCTCCTCCTTCACTCAGCCACGTTGCAGTCCGCGCAAATGATGAAGAAGGCGGCATCGAGCCATGATTCTTCGAAGCCACTCTATTGGATCGGATTTCACGTTTCGATTCACTTCAGGCCTGGCCCAGCTCCCCTGGGCCATGAAATTTAGCTAAATCCATTGACCATTCTTTAAAAGCGGCTTATTTATTTCTAGAAAAATAAATCATTTAAAAAATATTTTCTAATGATGGTTATGATGGTTTATTGTTTGAATTAATTAGTCAATAAGAAATTTATTAACTACAATTTATGTCTTAAATTTTTCTTTTACAATAAAAATATTTTTCATTCTTTCAATTTTGTAAATGATACGAGCAATCATTTTAGGAAATTTTTTTATTCCAAATCATTTATTTTCTGTCATACACTCTCCCAAAAATGATTGTCTATATTGGTCGAAATAAATAATCAATAAAATATGTTTCATTACCAATAATAATTTATGTCTAAATATTTTCACCAACGAAAAAAATGTTTTTCGCTCGTTCATTTTATAAATAATATGCACGATCATTTATAAGAGAATGTTTTCCGAATCATTATCATTGTGCTTGTTTCAAGGAAAATTTCGTGATAAAGAAAAATAATTTCTAGGAAATAATTTTTCATTTTCAAATAAGAGAATATATTTTCTTAATTTTAAACATGCTTATTTTTGTAATGGTAAATGGTTTTTCATAAGCTGATCATTTTCAACAAACGAAATGTGTGAAATTTAAGAAAAATAATTTGCCAAAAATGTTTTCACTCAAATAAGCACACCTTTAATCTTTCAATTCTTTTTTTTTTCTCAGTAAATTAATGTATAATGGCATGAGGCGCATAACCCAGGAAGAAGGTTTCATGGACGAGGTAGGTTTGAAATATATGCCGGGGAAGTGCAAGTACCAAATCGAGAAAGGGAAATGAGTCGATTGATGTAGCTAGGGACCTAATGAAGACGATGTTGAAGAAGGAAAGTCCCCATTCCAATTTCCAGTTGAGATCAGAGGCGTGAAGCACATGTTAGGCGCAAGTGTCGTGTCGAATTGATAATTCTCAATCCCGTAAACACGTGGCATTGGGTCGTGTTTGATATGCCCTCACTTATCCAGCCAACGGGTACCTTCCTCCGCCTTTCGAGAGTGAATGAAGAAGAAAAGAAGGGAACGACTTCCCCGACCGTTCTATATATACATGTGCCGTCTCCCTACTCCAACCCACACATATCCATCCATCCCATCCTCCACGCCACACACGCATAAACTCGTCGTCGGTTAGAGAGGGAGAGAGAGAGAGATGTCTGGGCAGGTGTCGTACCAGACAGAAGTGAAGGCGGGAGCAGCCAAAGTATGGGAGCTGTATGGCACCACCAAGATGGCCCTGCTGGCCAAGGAGACCCTCCCCGACACCATCATCGGACTCGACATCCTGGAAGGCCAGGGCGCCGTCGGCACCATCATCAAGATCACTTTGGCTGGAGGTACGTGATCTCGTATGTGTGCGGACATGTCTAGAAAAATGATTGGGTGATAGTTTTTAATCCATTATGAGAATAACAGTCTTATTCTGAGCAACAAAAAATCAATTAATAAATGATTATAAATTGTTGTGAGATCTACTTTTTCAAATATTTGTAATTCATAACAAATTGTTATTCTCGCGATATCTCAAAAATTATTATACTAGCAAAATCCTTGTCCAAGTGACGCGATAATCATCAGTTGCACTCATTCATTACCCATCTTTCTTTTGCCGCGACAGGTTTCTCCTATAAAGAGAAGTTCACCAAGGTGGACCACGAAAACCGTGTGAAAGAAACTGAGGCGATCGAAGGCGGGTTCCTAGATATGGGACTCTCCTTGTATCGATTGCGATTAGAAGTGATAGGCAAGGACGAGGAGGGGTCGTGCGTGATCAAGTCCACCATTGAGTATGAAATCGCCGATGGGGCTTCCTTTGATGTCTCCCTCGTCTCAGTGAAGCTGTTTGCGGATATCTCTGAAGTTATTAAGAAGAAACTCACCACCTAGGCCGGTGCCAACTAAGCACCTACGACAAAGCTACTATCATCTACTCGGTGGTCGGTTGAACCGAGAGTATTATAAATCAATAAACCCTCGTTGCCTTTTCTCTTTTTGTGTACAACGGGAGAGTTGTTCCCGAGTGATTTTCAACTAAGCGTTAGAGCTGTATTGATTACCAAGCTTGATATTGGTTTCTACATCATGGTCAACCCAGTCGAGTAGATATGCTTGCAAATTGTAACAGGGAAATAAAGGAAAGAGACGCCGACCTGCTCTGCAAAGCTGAGGACGTGCATGCATTCAAAACGAGTGGGGCAGGAGATGGAAACACGACCTAGTTTTCCACAAGTGCCGACGAGGGGACCCGGACCGGCAGTTTTTTCGTTTCACTTAATAACGCATGTGATGAGGACGGGGTGGCCGGCGGTCTCGGCGTTTAACTTAATGGTGGATGTGACGAGGACGAGAAGCTTTGTCCTTTAGCTTAATGCATGCAACGCGGACGCTTTTTTTTTTTTTTCTTTTTGGGTTGGCGGGGGTTGTGTATTGGGGATCGGTAAGTTCATAAAGTTTTAGTTTTATTAGTTCTTAATTTAATCGAAATAAGATTTGAAGAAGAAAATAATAAAAGATGTCACGTGTGAGAGGAAAATTAATTTAAAAATGCTACGTCGGCATTTTTAGTAATGCAAATTGACAAAATTAACAGAAAAACTTGATTACATTAATTTGATAAGTTTTAAAACTTTCAATACGCATATATATTTTCCTTTTGTTTTGCATGGCTACCAGCCCTCGTGCCAAAAGTGAAAACTTAAGTCTTCATCTAGTTTTCGTGCCTTGTACCACTTGACTCAATCATGCAAAAGATGAGCTTATGCGAATTTAACACCAACTGTCGAATCTCTTGCTCTAAATGATTTATCAATTCCATAGACTTAAATTTCTTTCATAGGACCTGAGCTTTCTAAATTTTAATGTCCCCAGATCAAATGTCTAAAAGAAAATACTAGAAACTAATGAAATTCTAATTTTTCAGTCAAAGTTTAAATTTTTTGGTCTGACAAAAAAGTTAACCTTTTGTTATTTTTATTTCTATGAAAATTTGAAATCTGAAGGACTAATTCTACGTGCATTTCTTAAAAAATTGCAATAAAGGTGATAAGAACACTAATCTATTTTTTTTCTTTTTTGGGTTGTTGGGAATCACCAATTCCTAAAAAGCGGATTCGACACTAAATCGAACCCCTAAACTAATGCGGAAGACGAGCCCGGGAAAAATTACATGTATCACCGATCAAAGGCACACCACGAGTTCGAGCGTACCTTGTATCCACAGACTAAACACCGACGCCTATTTGAGGAAGAAAAACTAATCCCGGTCGATCCGATGACGTCAGTTTGCCTTGAAGGGAAGATGGGTGTCGCCTCTTGCGCGCCGTTCTTTCCTTTGGAAAGTGTTTGAGGGAGAGAGAGAGAGGAGGAACGTACGTTATACCAAAAGGTACGTTCCTCCCTCTTTATTTCCCCTTATATACGTTCCATCCAAGAAGAAACGTGTCCCTTCATCATATTCCCTCATCCATGGGCCCCAATTTTGTGGGCCGGGCTTTTAGGCCCATCATGGGCGGACGGGCCAGCTTAGGCCCATCACTTTAATTAAATAAAACCATCATCTCCCACTCGCACATGGTGGGCTGAACAGGATCCTTTTTTACTTCTCTACAACATTCATACTGGTGAATAATCCGTGCGACCAGCATACTTTGAGAGCTCGTTTCTATACATCTGTTAGGAATATATAGCAGCTCATAATGGGCAACACATTCCGAGTAAATTTAGTATGCAGTACCCTAGATCGATTAATCACATTTATATCTTTCTTGATCTCTTTTAAACAATGATATATTTATTGTATTCACAATTATGATTATCCCAAAGACAATCATAATTGGTCTGCCAGTGAATATACAACTACAATGTGATTCTCCAAATCCGATCTTCTTCTTTCCTTCAAACTCTCAATTTCAGTTCAACTTACTTTTCTAGAAATGTCCCATTAGATTGAATCAATTCATGACCATTGGCAACATTCTAAGATAGCAAACACTAAATAGAAATCTTGAGAATAAGTAAAAGTCATGAGGGCACTAAAAAATTGAGGAACTCTTTTCCTCAAGAGTGTCACACGGCATTAAAAGTTGAGATCAAACTTTTTGCCACTCTTATTGGTCGTATCATGCATACGTAGTATGAAATACGTATTATGGTATTTAACTCATTTCCCATGGAGCGTATGTCTACACCTTCAATACCGTACAGATGATAGTTCAAACATATCTAATGTTTAACTTGAGTTCACATATCTACTCATTCACAAAATTCATCAGAACTCATATCTGGCATCATAGACAGATAAAGTAAAATATGTGGGTTATTTTACTTTCGGACATAGTACATATCATGTCCTCATCTTAACACTTAGTTAAGGCGACATATATATTTTAAGCTTGAGCTCTCGATTATCACCTAGACAATAAGCTTAAAAACCATCTCATCTCTATTTATCACATAGTAAATAGAGGCGATTACCCATGTGAGTGGGCTAATCTTATATCTGTCCGACATACTAACTCAACTTTATGTAATGCACTGAGCATTAAGATGCATAAAGATCAAACAAAGATTCATAGGCATTAATGATCAAAAAACACAAATTCATTAAATGTGAACAACTCAGGGAAACTACAATATGCAGTACATCAGACTCTACGCAATCCTAGAGATTTTACTTGACCACAAAACACATCTCTAGGTATTGGCTTTGTCATAAGATCTGCTACCATTCTATGCGTAGATATGTACTGTAAGTTCACATCCTTTCGTGTAACCATATCTTTGACAAAAATATACTTGGTATCTATATGTTTGGTCTTGCCATGATAGTTTGGATCTTTGGTGTACGCTATAGCTGCTTGGCTATCACAATTAACTAATAATGGATTTGCAGCTTTCTCAATAATACCTAAATGATCCAAAAATCTCTTAAGCCAAACTCCTTATATTACTGCTGATAATGCCACGAACTCAGCTTCCATCGTGGACAAGGCTATTCACGTTTGTTTCTTACTGCTCCAACATATTGTGCCATTATTCAATAAGAAAACAAACCTAGAGGTAGATTTCCTTTCGTCTAAATCTCTTCCCCAATCAGTATCAGAATAGTCTTCGAGTCGCAGATCCTTTCCTTGATAACTCAGCGTATAATCAGCAGTTCCCTTTAGATACCTCAGTATTCTCTTAATGGTTTTCCAATGTGCTTGACCTGGATTGGATTGGTATCTACTCACCATTCCAACTGCAAAACATATGTCAAGTCTTGTACATCTCATAGCGTACATCAAGCTCCCAACAGCACTAGCATAAGGAACATGTTTCATTTGTTCATTTTCTTGTGGAGTCCTTGGACACAGTCTATGGCTCAATCTTTCACCTTTTGCAATAGGAGTGTCTATGAGTTTACAACCTGGCATAGGAAATCGTTCAAGAACCTTATTTATATATGTTTCTTGCGAAAGAGTTAACGATCTCTTCGAACGATCTCTTGAAATCTTAACTTCAAGAATGTATGCAGCCTCACCCATATCCTTCATCTCAAAGTTGGAAGACAACCAACTCTTGACAGTATTAACAAACTCTATATTGCTTCCGGCTATTAGTATATCATCAATATATAATGATATGATCACAAATTGATCTTTGGATCTTTTGATATATACACAATGATCCTCATCTATCATTGTAAAATCATATGCCATTATGGCATTATGAAAACGTATATACCATTGCCTTGATGATTGCTTAAGACCGTATATCGATCTCAAAAGTCGACATACCTTTTCTTCTTGGCCTTTCATTATGAAACCAGCAGGTTGTTCCATATATATTTCTTCCTTTAATTCTCCATTGAGGAAAGCAGTCTTTACATCCATTTGATGTAACTCAAGATCCATACTAGCCACTATTGCCAGAATAATGCGAATCGAGGTAAATCTCACCACAGGAGAAAATGTTTCTTCATAATCAATTCCTTCCTGTTGATTATACCCCTTCGCCACAAGGCGAGCCTTATGCCTTTTTATCGAGCCATCAGCTTTACGCTTTATTTTGAGAACACACTTGTTCCCAATAGCTTTGCGTCCTTTAGGAAGATCAACCAGTTCCCAAATTTGGTTTGACTTCATTGACTCATCTCCTCTTCCATTGCATGAATCCATTTTTCTTTACGAGGGCAATTCAGAGCCTCATTAATATTTCTTGGCTCATCCTCATCTTGCGGAGCAATCATAAAAGTTTCCCCTTCAATGTCAAAACGTCGATGGGGAATACTTTGGCGACTTGTTCGCCATATGGGAGATTGTACAATTTACACATCATTCCCCATTATGCTCCCACTAGGATTAAATAATGATGCTGTCGTCTCATCATGTGGTTATAATTGCGAATAAGTTGAATTCAATTCATCATTTCTCAAATTACTCCCACTTGGACGAACTCCACTAATATCGTTATCTTGATCCAAGGTTTCAAATAGAGAGTCATCTTCCCCTATTTCGCCCTTCTTAGGAAATTCATCCTCTAAGAATGTGACATCCCGTGATTCAAATTCAGTTATACTCCCACTTTTCTACTCACCTATGAACACATACCCTTTCAAGTGTTCGGAGTATCTTATGAAAATACTTTTCTTTCATCTGGGACCCAATTTCCCAAACTTGTGAGAGGGCTCATGAGTATAGGCAGCACAACCCCATGGCTTAAGAAAACTTAAGTCTGGTTTTCTACATGTCCATAACTCATATGGAGTAGAAGTAACTGATTTGGAAGGCACCCGGTTAAGTATATATGCAGCAGTTAACAACGCATCACTCCAAAAAGTGATAGGTAAGTTAGCATGCGCCATTATTGACCTAACCATTTCCAGTAGGGTTCTGTTTCTTCTCTCAGCAACACCATTTTGTTGAGGAGTATATGGAATAGACAACTGTCTTTCTATTCCTTTTTCATCACATAATTTTCTGAATTCATCAGATAAATATTCACGACCTCGATCGGATCTTAATACTTTTATTTTCTTGTCTAATTGATTTTCTACCAAGTTCATAAACCTTTTGAAACAACTTAATGCTTCAGATTTATAAGAAATCAAATAGACATCCGAATCGAGTATAATCATCTATAAAAGTGATGAAATAAACAGCCCAAAGTCTTCTTTTCACATTCATTGGACCACAGACGTCAGAATGGGTTAAATGCAAAGAAAATTCAGCTCTTTTACTTTTTCCAAATGATTTCCTTGTCGTTTTCCCTACCAGGCAATGCTCACATATGGGCAAATCGACTCTTTCAATATTGCCTAACAAGCCCTCTTTGACTAGTCTATTCATATGTTGTTGGTCAATATGACCAAGTTTAGCATGCCACACATTCACATCATTATCATATGAATTAGGGGACGTGAGAATGGAATAACAAACATTTGCATTAATATAGTCAATATCTAATACAATGAATCCATCCGGAAAATAACCACAACCATAGTATTTTGTATTCCAATACAAATCTACACATCTATTATGGAAGTTCACATTAAAACCAAACTTAACCAACATTAAAACAGATACTAAATTTCGACGAATCTCCGGAGCATACAACACATCATGTAGGAATAAAGTGCGCCCACCACGCATGTTCAGTTGGCAGGTGCCAATTCCTTTTACTTCAGCTCTGGAGTTGTTTCCCACATGGATCCACTTAGTTCCAGTCGGAACTCGTCGAAATTCCACGAAGGATTCTCTATCCTTCGCTACATGGTCCGTCGCTCCTGAATCTACAGTCCACAAAGGATTAAACTCAATCAAGAATACAGAACTTGACACATATGCAAAGTTCTCAATAGTACAAAGGGTGTGTACCTTCCTTGGCTCGCGACAATTGCAGGCATAGTGACCCCTGTGGTCACAGTTATAACATTTTATCCTTGAGATATTCTTCACATGAGAACGTTTTCCTCTCTTCACATGAGGACGTTTTTCTCTCTTTTGTTGGTTAATTCTTAGTTTTTTGCAAGAAAGACTTGATCCCTTGTTTTCCCACATATTGAACGAATCAATGCGCTTGCGCTTAGAGCTTGATAATCCTACTGAGCTGAAAGCAACACAGCAAATATCTGTATCCCGCTCAAATGCCTTGTGGCGAGCATCTACTAGCTCAAGGTGGCGCACAACATTCTCAAGATCTTCCATAACATGGTCAAGAGCTTTTAATGCTTCTTTGTTCAAATCAGCAATTATGTTCTTAGTTGCTGAATCCATTTATCTGAACATATCAGACATATATGCACGAAATATTAATGCATATCACTTATGCATCTATTTTGCACAAACACATCATATTAATTAATAATTTTAAGTAATGTTTCAGAATCAAAAGGTCACTATGTTTCCAATCATCCTCCAAAATTCTAACTTAAAACTATCATTAATATAATTTTCCATGCAAAGTAAATTCTATGAAACTACAAAAACTTCTATGAACTACCCACAACAGTTAACAACAACAGAAAGCAAATAATATTTGACATCCAATAATGATATAATAATTGTGCTTTCACATAATACAACTAATATATTAGTTGCTATATCAACAACAAACAGGTAGAATACATTACATTAGATATTCACAAAGCACATTTAATAAAGATCAGCCATAACATCTAAAAAAAAGCATCATACAATGGATAGGAAAAGTTTCTACTTGGATCAATTTCTTTTTCTTTTCCTCTGTAAAATTTTCGGGCATTCTTGACAGCCACGGAAAAACAGACGGATATCACTTAGGATTTCTCCTACGCACATTCATTCCTCGCTTAATCGAAGTCATTCCTTGGGTCGCAGTCTTTGTGGCTCCAACCCGATGATATTCATCTACAAATTCCATTACTAGTTCCTTATAACTAGTAAATCCTTTAACCTCCCATAAGCGATTCAACACTCCTTGCCATTATAATGGAAGAGTGTTCATAAAGAATCGCACCATATGAGTATCTGGCATGGGATAACTGTTCCAAATGACTTCTTGAATTTTGTTGTTGACCTCTACAACATGATCAATTATGTCGTCACTCTCACATCGATAACCATTCAAATCGGCTATCAATCTTGAAAGCCTTTCCTTTTGTTCATTTGACATTGTGCGCACAGATGCGCGCGGCTTACGGGGAGGCATTGTTCCTGCAACAAATGCAGAACAAAAAAAAAAGGGATTACATATAATCCACGTAGACATAATTGAAAAAAAAAAACAAAACAAATCCTTTTTTTTTTTTTCGGTCAACGGTCGGTCAACGGAAGTCAACGGTCAACGGTCAACAGAAGTCAACGGTCAACGGTCGCCGGGTCAGGCCGGGCGGGCTGGGCGGACTGGTCGGACGAACCAACCGGCACGTGCAGCCCGCATGCCGCGCACGCGCCATCGCTGGCGCCCGCGCACGTGCGCGCGTGCGACGCACGCGCCTGCGTTGTGCGAATTGGCGCGTGCACCGTTTCGCACCGGCTACGCGTACGGGTGTGTCCGGTGGCCTTTGGCGGCGTTCCGCCACCCGTCGTGCTCGTCTCGACGAGAACCTCCATCCAGAGCCTTTAGAAATGGATTTCGACTTACAGAGACTCGGAAAAATGATGAACAGTGCTCGGGTGTCGGGATTTTTTTCGCTCCGATCAGTGTCGGCCGATTAAATTCACGAAAAAAACAATAAGAAATCATCCATGAACATGAAAGGGGTCGGGAAAAACATAGAAAATGATCAAGAAACAAGAATTACGGCTCTAATACCAATGTTGGGAATCACCGATTCTCAGAAAGCGGATTCGACACTAAATTGAACCCCTAAACTAATGCGGAAGACGAGCCCGGGAAAAATTACATGTATCACCGATCAAAGGCACACCACGAGTTCGAGCGTACCTTGTATCCACAGACTAAACACCGACGCCTATTTGAGGAAGAGAAACTAATCCTGTTCGATCCGATGACGTCAGTTTGCCTTGAAGGGAAGATGGGTGTCGCCTCTTGCGCGCCGTTCTTTCCTTTGGAAAGTGTTTGAGGGAGAGAGAGAGAGGAGGAACGTATGTTATATCAAAAGGTACGTTCCTCCCTCTTTATTTCCCCTTATATACGTTCCTTCCAAGAAGAAACATGTCCCTTCATCATATTCCTTCATCCATGGGTCCCAATTTTGTGGGCCGGGCTTTTAGGCCCATCAGGGGCGAACGGGCCAGCTTAGGCCCATCACTTTAATTAAATAAAACCATCATGGGTAAAAAAGGAAATAATTGGAAACTACAATTTACCGACTTGGTTTCCTCCATATCTCTCAAGATTATGCATCACCCGTGTTCTCCTCCAATCAAATCTCCTGTCATTGATTAATATTATAATTTACGTGTTATTACGGCTTACTTGCTTGGTTTCCTCCAACGAAATTGAGGACAAACACGAATTGTCTTTCTTCATCCACATATATAAAGTCTAGCTGAGTTCTAACTTTTTTCTTCCTTCTACGTCATTTACGGTTATGTCGCCATGTATGTAGTGTAATGCGGCAATGATGGTGCATGCATTGTAGCTTTGCTGAGAAAATTATTTAAAATGTCTTAAACCTATTATATTTATACCAGTCAGTTCTAAACCTTTCAATTTATCTAATTTAGTCATAAATTTTTTTATAATTTACAAACTCAATCCATTTGGCCGATTTTGGCAGGAAATTAATGACATGGATGCCAAGCATAGTATATGGTACGAGCAAACATTAAGGTGGATTATATTTTTCATTCTTATTTTTAAAAATTTTAAAAGAATTATTAATTTTTTCTTTTCTTGTTTTATTCTTGAAGACTAGCAGGGGCCGCTAGCCTCTAGGCAAGGGCCTACAAGCCCTTGTCACCTATGGCAAATGTTGTGAGCCCTCGGCACCTCACCTAGATTTGAGTGAGGGCTATTGGGCGAGGACTACAAGTCTTGACTCACCACAATGAGGCTCATGGCCCTCACCTAGCTGTGAGCGAGGGTTGTAAGCCCTTGCCTAGTGGCCGACAAGGGCTTGCACACCCTCGCTTAGTGGCCGGCAACTCCCTACCAACCCTCAACAATATTAAAAAAAAAAAAATTCAAAAATTCAAAAAGTAAAAATAAAAATTTTAAAAATTTTATGTTAGCATTGGATGTATCACATTGGACGATGTCCATATCATTAATTTTCCAGTCAAAATTGGCCGAATGGACTAAATTTGCAAATTGTCAAAAAGTTTATAACTAAATCGATCAAATTAAAAAGTTGATGATTGAGTTGGCATAAATCTAATAGGTTTAAACTTCTTTGTGGTAATTTTGCCTGATTTTGCTTGTGTTAGGTTTTCAATTCGATGATGGGATGAGTTTGGCCCCTGCTGGACCTGGACACTATAGAGAATAGTGCTAGCTGGGATGCGATTTGGTGATCCTAAGTGGCTTGCTATGTCTATGGCCCCATGACACAACATCAACCAGATTTTTGGTTCTTACATGGGACTGAGCCTGACATGTGTCGAATGTTATTGGAAAATTAGAGAAAGAGACTTTGAAATGATCCCCTTGGATTTTTCCTCGATTATTTGAATACATTCGAATAGACTTTTCACAGAAAAGAAGAAGAAGAAGATTCAAATTAATTATAGTTTCTGATCAATACCCAATTCAAACATAATTACCGTACTCTAAATATATCTATTCGACATTGAATCGTAATTATCATGTTCAAGATTTATCTATCTTTCACACCATTCCACACAACATGTACACAAGTACAAATAATCGAATGAATGAGGCTTCGAGACATTTGATGCGTTCAATTAACTTTTACCAAGTCTTAGGGTGTGTTTAATTCAATTTTCCTAAGAGGCTTTCAACCTCCAAAGTCTCTTGGGGAAATACTAAGGTGTTAGACAAGCATTTTAAAGTAGTTTTTGATCAAATACTCGCCTTGGGAATTTTGAAAGCCCAAAACTATTCTCACCCAGCATTCTCGGGGTAGCATTTGCAGAATGTTGCAATTAGGATTCAAATATTTTTTTTCCTTCCAAAATTACTCTCACTAATTTTTTAGTTTTCCGATTTTGCCCCTTCTGTAATTGCTCATCTTCTTTACCATATTCTCTAATTTGGCTGGCAAAGGGCTAACGAGGGATCGGTCATGTGACCCTCACCAAAGGTTGCTGGAGGTCCAGTGACCTCATCTAACGGCCACTTACACCAAATCTGGCTCACCAGTGGCCTAAGCCCTTCATCGGCTCTAGTGAAGGGTTTTGAGTTTTTGTTAATAAAAAATATAAAAAAATGTAGCGAGAACTTATTAAAAAAAAAATCCTAACATTACTTGAACTCAAAGTGACTTTATAAAGAGTTTTTATTAAAGGATCTCGGTTTCATCATTTGCATTACACCCAAAAACCAATTTCTAAGTTAAATCAAACCCACTGTCTAAAAGAGATAAGGTAAATGTTATAAACCAAATTCCAAAATTCCGAAGCACTAAATATATTTGCTGATCATATAATCGCCAATTGAGAGGGTCTCATTCTCCAAGGGATGGTCGACAAATTAGTAATTGATAGGGTCTCATCTGTAGGACTCCGACTCAGCCGCGCCACGTGACTGGATCGCTGAACGGCGCGGAACCAGAGGAGCGTGATTACCTAATATTTTCTCCTACCTTGGCCTTGAGAGTGAATTTCAGAAAAGTAAAAAGAACAACTTCGCCGACTGTTCTATAAAATGCACGCGCCACCCCGACCCCGACCCACGCATCACATCCATCCAACCTCCACGACAAACGCATAAACACACGTCGGTTAGAGAGAGAGAGAGAGAGAGAGATGCTTGGGCAGTTGTCGCACGAGACGGAAGTGAAGGTGAGAGCAGGCAAAGCATGGGAGCTGTATGGCACCCTCAAGCTGGTCCTGCTGGCCAAGCAGGAATTCTCTCATACCATCTGCGACGTCTTGGAAGGTGATGGCGGCGTTGGCACCGTCGTCAAGCTCAACTTAGGAAGTACGTGATCTGGCGAGCGTGTGTTTGTGAGTGTCTAAGTGATTGCGATGATCATCTACTTCACACATCCATATGACCCTTCTTCCTTTGTCCCGCGGCAGGTTTATCCTATACAGAGAAGTACACAGAGGTGGACCACGAGCGCCGCGTGAAAGAAACGGAGGCGATCGAAGGCGGGTTCCTGGACATGGGACTCTCGCTGTATCGATTGCGATTGGAAGTGCTAGGCAAGGACGAGGAGGAGTCGTGCGTGATCAAGTCCACCATCGAGTATGAAGTCGCCGACGGGGCTTCCTTCGACGTCTCCATCATCTCCATCAAGCAGCTCGCGGATATGGCAGAAGTCGCCAAGAAGCACTTGACCGCCTCGGCCAGCGCCAAATGAACACCGGCAACACGAGTATCTATTCGGGGTCGGTTGGACCAAAAATATTATAAATCAATATCTCCTTGTTGCGTCGCTCTTTTCATGTATAACGTGAGAATTGTTCCCGAGTGATTTTTAAATAAGAGCAAAGCTGTATTAGTTACGAAGTTTGACTTTGGCTTCTACATCATATTCAACCGAGTAAGATGTGCTTGCAAATTCAAACCGGACCTGCTCTGCACCCTCTGCAGAGGCGAGGAGGAACGTTCGCCACGAGCGGGACTAGAGACGGAAACACAACCTTGCTTTCCGCGTGTGCCGACGTGAGGAGCCGGACGGGCGGTTTTGTCGTTTAATTTAATGCATGTAAGGGGTTAAAGTAAGTAAAAAGGGAAAATACAAAGAAAATTCAACCTACTTCGGGTTCGAAAATTTAGATGAGCTTTTAGTGTCGAATAATATTCTCTTCATATTAAAAACCTTCATCTGAACATAGGTTGTTATGGCTATTAAAGCCAGGAAAATTGTTCAAAAAGTCCTAGACCTATTGCACTTTTGCCCAATTCATTCCTAAACATTTTAATTTTGCCAATTCAATCCTAAACATTTTCACTTCTTGCCAATTCAGTCCATCCGACCAATTTTAGCCGGAAAATGCTGACGTAGACGCCGGCAGTGCCACGTAGGACCATCAACTTTGACGTAGACAATTTTTAATAATATTTTTTTGAATTATTTTTTTCTCTTTTTTCTTTTTTTTTTCTTTTCTTTCTTTTCTTTTTGGCTTTCTTTGCCTTTTCCGGTGGCTGGCCATAGCCAGTCAACTGGCCTCGCCCGCCACACGCGAGGCCCGACCGAGCGAGGAGGAGCCCCGGCAAGGGCCAGCCTCGCCAGATTTGGCAAGGGGAGCCCTCACCAGGGCTCGCCCTCTCCCAAGCGAGTGTCAGCCTTGCCCAGACCAAATCTAGCAAGGGCGGCCCTCACCCCTGGCCAGTCGATGCCCGGCGAGGGCCGGCCTCACTAGATCTGGTCTGGGCGAGGCCAACACTCACCTAGGCGAGGGCAAGCCCCAGCGAGGGCTTCCCTTCTGGCAAGGTCGGCCCTTGCCAAGGCCAAGGCGGCCTCGCCTAGCGTCATTGTCGCCCGGTCGACAGCTGGCAAGGCCGCCTTGGCCTGGGCGAGGGGCTCCCCTCGCCGAGGCTCCTCCTCGCTCGGCCGAGCCTCGCCTGTGGCGGGCAAGGCCAACCGGTTGGTTGTGGCCGGCCGTTGCCTGTGGCCCGTGGCTAGCCACCGGAAAAGGCAAAGAAAGCCAAAAAGAAATTAAAAAAAAAAAGGAAAAATAAGAAAAAGTCAAAAAATATTAAAATATTATTAAAAATTATCCACGTCAGTGCCAACGGTCCTACGTGGCACCGTTGGTGTCCATGTTAGCATTTTCCAGCCAAAATTGGCCGGATGGACTAAATTGGTAAGAAGTGAAAAGGTTTAGGACTGAATTGGTAAAGTTAAAAGGTTTAAAACTAAATTAGCAAAAGTGCAATAGATTTAGAACTTTGTAGACAATTTTCCCATTAAAGCCTCCCTTCCTCTATTTGGGCCGATTTGACGCGAACAGGAAGTTTTTGTTAACGTTGGGAAAGCCATCTTCTCCTCCAATCAAATCTCCGATTGATGGTTAATATTATTGTAAATGTGTCAATGTTTTTAGTCAGTGTTGTGCCCTTTTATAGTCTAGCTGAGTTTTTTTAACTTTTTCTTCTTCTTTCATATATGTATTTTTTGGAACCAATGCTATTTTGGGTTGTGTAACTTGGCAATGTAGCTTTGATTGTGTTACGTTTTCGATTCGATGGTTGGATGAAGTTGGCCACAGCTGGAGCTGGTCATCAATCATAGAGGATAGTGCAAGCTGGGATGCGATTTTGGTGATCCTGAGTCGGTTGCTATGTTTGGCTCAATGGCCCCATGACACAACATCAACCAGATTTTCGGCTCTTACGTAGGAGTGAGCCCGACATACATAATAGTTTGCACGTCTCGAATACTATTGGAAAATGAGAGAGAGACTCTGACGTGATGCCCATGAGTTTTCCCTAGATTATTTGAATACATCCAAATAGATTTATCGTCGCAAAAAAAAATAATATATATATATATATATATTTATTGCAAATAGAGAGAGATTCAACTAAATTATAATTTTCGGTGAATTCGACATTCAAACACAATTAGCATATTCAAAAGTTATCTATATTTTGCAACATTCCATGCAACATGTACAGTAACCATAGTATGAATACTCAGAACGAATGCCACTTCAAGACATTTGGCTCATTCAATTTAACTCTTACCAAGTTTTAAATATGTCTGAAAACAACGAGGTAGATGTTATAAACCAAATTCTAAAGCAAAAAATACATGTAAGTGCCGGTTAATTGTATCACCGCCGATGATAGGGACCCATACTCGAAAGGATTGATATAATATTTGTGGTTTCAATAGATTGTTGCATTATGATATGTGACTAGATACCTCTTCTTTTTGTCTCAAAAAGTAGAAAAAAACAAGACAAGGCAATGCGAAACTCACATATCATGCAAGATAACGGTAGATTTTCTATTTTGTTGCTACTGGGTGATCCCGATAGTGAGAGGAAGTATGAGCTAATGGGAAAGAAGATATCCAATCATGAGTATGACGGTTAATTGAAGTCCGCTTGAGCGAACAAAGTTTGAAGCACAATCCGGATGAGTTTGGATAAACAGCTTCTTTCTTCGGCTCTGGCTTGGCCTGGACCACCAAGACCCGAACCGAAACAAACTGCATCGTTACATTCTCTTCCTAGAAAGAGAGAGGGGTTCGACAAGAGGCAAAACATATTTCCATCAAGAAAAGCAGTAGCAGCGGCAGAGGGAACGAAGGAGATGAGACTGACCCACATAAACTCTCGCTCGTAACGGGCTTGGTACCGCAGAGGAAGCCAGGCCCATCAGTTCCATTCCAATGGCTGCATTTGTCTTCGCACTCTGAATGTTGTCGGTGCCTGTTTTGCTTTTTATTTTTCGCTTATTAACTTTCCCTTAAATAACCTTTTGTTATTTTTTTATCTAAGAGAATTTAAAATCTAAAGGATTAATTCTACATGCCTATATTAAATTGCAATAAAGGTGATAAGGACACTAATCTAATTTTTCTTTTTTGGGTTAAAAAGGAAATAATTGAAAACTACAATTTACCGACTTGATTTCTTTCATATCTTTCAAGATTATATGTCAGCCATGTTCTCCTCCAATCAAATCTTCTATTCTTGATTAATATTATAGTTTATGTGTTATTACAACTTGCCTGCTCAGTTTCCTCCAACGAAGTTGAGGACAAACCCGAATTGTCTTTATTCATGCACTTTTAAAGTCTAGCTGAGTTTTAACTTTTTTCTTCCTCCTACTTCATTAATGGTTATGTCGTCATTTATGTAGTGTATATGGAACACTTGCTACTTTGGGTCGTGTAATGCGGCAATGATAATGCATGCGTTAGCTTGGCTTTGGAAATTATTTAAAAAGTATTAGACTCGTTGTCTTTATACTCATTCAGTCTTAAATCTTTCAATTTAACTAATTTAGTCATAATTTTTTTGATAATTTACAAATTTAGTCCATTCAGCCGATTTTAGCAGGACATTAATAACATGGATGCCAGGCATCCTATATAGTACGAGTTGTGCTAACATGGTTTTTATTTTTATTTTCTTATTTTTCTAAATTTTTACTAATTTTTCCTTTTTCTTTTTATTCTTGAGGGCTAGCAAGGGGCCGCCGGCCTTTGGGCAAGGGCCTACAAGCCTTTGTCTACTATGGCAAATATCGCAAGCCCTCCCCCAAATCTAATTGAGGGCTATAGGCGCTCACGAGCCACTAGGCGAGGGCTGCAAGTCCTCATTGGCCACAACGAGGCTTGTGGTCCTTGCCCAGCTGTGAGTGAGGGCTACAAACCCTTGCCCAACAGTCGACGAGGGCTTGCATGCCCTCACTCAATGGTCAGCACCCCCTACTAGCCCTTAATAATTAAAAATAAAAATATAAAAATATAAATAAAAATTTTAAAAGAATTTTATGTCAATGTCAGTTGTCTCACATCAAACAATGTCCACGTCATTAATTTCCAGTCAAAATTGATTAGATGGACTGAATTAGTAAATTATCAAAAAAAATTAGAGCTAAATTGATCGAATTAAAAGATTTACGATTGAGTTGGCATAATTTAAGACTTCTTTGTGATAATTTTGCCTGACTTTGCTTGTGTTAGGTTTTCAATTCGATGATGGGATGAGTTTGGCCGCGGCTGGACCTGGTCATTAATCATAGAGGATAATGCAAGCTGAGATGCGATTTGGTGATCCTGAGTGGCTTGCTGTGTCTATGGGCCCATGACAAAACATCAACCAGATTTTTGGTTCTTACATAGGAGTGAGCCCGACGTGGTAGCCTTGCATGTCTCGAATGTTATTGGAAAATTAGAGAAAGGGACTTTGAGATGATCCCCTTGGATTTTTCCTCGATTATTTGAATCCATTCGAATAGACTTTTCACAGGAAAAAAGAAGAAGAAGAAGATTCAATTAAATTATAGTTTCTCGTAAATTCCACATTCAAACATAAGTACTAAATTATAAATATATCTATTTGATGTTGAAACGTAATTACCATGTTCAAGATTTATCCATATTTCGCACCATTCCACGCAACATGTATATATGTACATATGATCAAATGAATGAGGCTTCAATACATTTGATGCGTTCGATTAACTTTTACCAAGTCTTAAACCTGTCTGAAAGAGACAAGGCAAATGTTATAAACCAAATTCCAAAGCAATAAATATAATGATTGATCATACAATCGCCAATTGATAGAGTCTCATTTTGTAAGGGATTGTGACATATTAGTAATTGTAAAGATCTAATGTTATGGTTTCGATAGTTGGCGATATGATTCATCACAAAATACTTCTTCTTTTTTTGTCTTTAAAAGCAACCAAAAAATAGGACTAGGTAATGCGAAACTTTCATGTGGTATGAATTGTAAATGCTCTCCTTTGTTCCTATTATTCAAATCAAGTAATTAGGAGAGTGAGCGAAATCATAAGGTAACGAATATAGAGATATCTAATTATGTAATAAACTTGATCATGAATTTGACGATTCATCAAGGCCGGCATGAGTGAACAAAGCCTGAAGCACGAGGTGGATGAGTTTGGATAAACAACTTCTTTTTCCTTCTTTTTTTTCCCTTTTTCCCTCCTCTAGCCATCATTAGGCCTCACAATGGTCGGCGAATCACTAGCCTCAGGGGAGGGATGCCCAAACTTGAGCTGGCGAGGACTATCCTCACCTAAGGTTGGCAAATGGAATATGGGAAATAGGAAAAAATATAAAGAAACCAAAAGAAAAGGAAAAAAAATTGTAAAACCTATCCGCGTTAGCACCGTCCGTGCTACGTAGGACAGGCGACACTAACTAGATTGCCACATTAGCAATTTCCCATCAAAATTAATCCGAATGGTTGAATTACCAAATCATGAAAATATTTAGAACTAAATTGATAAATTATCAAAATGTTTAAGGCTAAAAATTGATATGATTAAAAGGTTTAGGACTAATTGGTAGCTTACCAAAAGGTTTAGCATTTAATTAGCAAAATCGAAAAATTTTAAAATTGGATTGACAACTGTATAATGTGTTTAAGATTTTTTGGACATTTTTCGTGAGAATTGGCGGGGAACAATGAGATGACACCGACCCATAACTCCTCACTCGTAATGTGTGCAGCAGGCAAGGAGGCCTATAGTTCAAACGGTACAGATGCTTTGCACTTCAATGTTCACGCCTCTTTGCTATTATTTATCACTCATAACTTTCTCTTGAGTAATGAGAGAAGACATATATATGATGTCATAAATCAATACATAACTCTCTCCTTACTGCCCTCCCACGAGAAGGAACAACTTCTCCGACTGTTCTATAAAAGCATGCGCCACCCCCACCCACGCATCGCATCGCGTCCATCCATGCCCCACCACAGACGTATAAACACACATCGGTTAGAGGCACAGAGAGATGTTTGTGCAGTTGTCGCACGAGACGGAAGTGAAGGTGGGAGCAGGCAAAGCATGGGAGCTGTATGGCACCCTCAAGCTGGCCCTGCTGGCCAAGCAGGAACTCTCTCATGTCATCGTCGACATCTTGGAAGGCGATGGTGGCGTTGGCACCCTCGTCAAGCTCACTTTTGAACGTATGCGTGTGCGTGTGCGCGCCTAAGTGATTGCGATGATCATCAACTGCATACATCCATGACCCATCTTCCTTTGCCCCACGGCAGGTTTATCCTTTACAGAGAAGTACACAAAGGTGGACCACGAGCGCCGGGTGAAAGAAACGGAGGCGATTGAAGGCGGGTTCCTGGATATGGGATTCTCGCTGTATCGAGTGAGACTCGAAGTGATAGGCAAGGATGAGGAGGAGTCGTGCGTGATCAAGTCCACCATCGAGTATGAAGTCGCCGACGGGGCATCCTTCGATGTCTCCATCATCTCGATCAAGCCGCTTGCGGACATGGCAGAAGTCGCCAAGAAGCACTTCACCGCCTCAGCCGGCGCCAACTGAACACCCGCAACAAGAGTAATCTGTTCGTATTCGAAAATTTAGATGAGCCTTTCGTGTCGAATATAATCTTCTCTTTATACTAAAAGAATACGATTTCTTTTTTCGAAGTCTGTACCTGCATTTTATTTTCTCATCCGAACATAGGTTTTATGGCTATTAAAGCCTTCCCCCTTCCTCTGATTGTGACTAGAGTTTTACAGAATATGCGGGAGTTAACGCCCAATAAAATTTTATTCGGTGCTTGTTAAATTAAACGGCAAAACAACATTCTATGTTCGCTATCCATTCCACCACCGAGAACAAAAATACCAATATATTTGGGCACGAAGAAGTACACCCGAAATGCCAAACTTGAAATGAAATGACCCTTAAATGTCAATGTCAAAAGTCAGAAAAATGATATTTAAGTGTCACTTTTTTTTTTAAATGGGACATTTAAATGCCACATCTAACAAAGCCTACCGGAAATCTTACGTGGCATTTTTATTATTATTTTTCTTGTCTACGTGACTCGCCGGAGAGCTGACTCAACAAAAAAATGCAACAACGTGTCATTTTGGCGCGGATTTGAATTTTAATATAAAAATTAATTAATTAAAATTATAAAAAATTATTTTAAAAAAGAAGAAGAAGAATAAGCAGGAGGGAGAGAGGAAGAAGGCAGCTGAGAGCTGAGCCCTCCCCGCCACCGCCTCCCCACCGTCGCGACAAGGGCCAGTGACGGTAGGGGGAGGGTTGGCCCTTAGCCACCTTTTTCCTCCCTTCCTTTTTTTAAAAAATTTAAATGTTTGAAATAAATTTAGTTTTATAATTTTTATATTAATTATTAACCACGTCAGCAACAAAACAATGTCATTTTGTACTTACCTCATCAAAAATCGCCACGTTAGCATTTTGGTCGGATTTTCTTACCGTTGACATTAAGTAATCCATTTTGCTCCGATTTTAGTACTTAAATGTCACTTTCCTAATTTTTTGGCACTTAAATGTTCCTCCATGCCAAATTTTGACACTCCAAGTATCTAGCACTCTATTTGGGCCAATTTGACACAAAGGAGAAATTTCTATTAATGCTGGCAAAGCTAATTCCATTGATGAAGGACAAGCCATGTTCTCCTCCAATCAAATCTCCGATTGATGGTTAACATTATTGTAAATGCGTCAATGCTTTTAGTCAGTGTTGTGCCCTTTTATAGTCTAGCTGAGCTTTTAACCTTTTTCTTCTAATTTATTAATGGGTATGTCGTCATATATGTATTGTATGGAACCATTGCTAGAGGATGCAACGTAGCTTTGGTTGTGTTACGGTTTCGATTCGATGGTTGGATGAAGTTGGCCACAGCTGGATGGGGTCATCAATCGTAGAGGATAGCGCAAGCTGGGATGCGATTTGGTGATCCTGAGTCGGTTGCTATGTTTTGCTCATTGGCCCCATGACACAGCATCAACCAGATTTTCGGTTCTTACGTAGGAGTGAGCCACATAATGGTTTTGCACGTCTCGAATACTATGACAAATTAGAGAAAGACTCTGATAAAACGCCCTTAAGTTTTTCCTCGATTAGTTGAATACATCCGAATAGACTTACCCAAAAAAAAAAAAAAATTGAAATAGATTATAGTTTCCAGTGAATTCGACATTCAAACATAATTAGCATATTCAAAATTTATCTATCTTTCACAACATTCCGTGCAACATGTATAATAATCGTAGTACGAATACTCGAACGAATGCGACTTCAAGACATTTGGTGCGTTCAATTTAACTCTTACCAAGTTTTAAACAAATCCGAAAGTCAACAAGGCAGATGTTATAAATCAAATTAAAAAGCTGCAATTACATATGACCGTCGATGATAGGGATTCATTCTCGAAGGGATTCCTCTAATATTTGTGATTTCAATAGCTTGTCGCATTATGATATGTGGCTAGATACCTCTTCTTTTTGTCTCAAAGAGAAAACAAAAACGAGACAAGCCAATGCGAAACTCGCATATCACGCGAGATAAATGGCAGATTTCCTCCTTTGTTGTTGTTTTTAGATTGGGTGATCCCGAAAATGAGAGGAAGTATGAGTTAATGGGAAATAAGAAATTCAATTTTGTAATAGATCTGATCGTAAGTATCGGTGAAATCTGTTCGAGTTAATAAGGCCCGAGACACAATCCATATGAATTTCGATAAACATCTTCTTTCTTCGGCTATGGCTCGGCCTCAAACACCAAGAACCGAACCAAAACAAGCTGCATCGCAGCAACATTCGCTTCCTAGAAGAGAGAGAGGGGTTCGGCAAGAGGCAAAACATCTTCCCATCAAAGAGAGGCAGCACAGCAGGAGGAGGGAACGAAGGAGATGAGACCGACCCGCATGAACTCTCGCTCCTGACGGGCTTTGGCACAGCAGAGGAAGCCAGGCCCATCAGTTCCATTCCGATGGCCGCAAATGTCTCGGCACTTCGAATGTTCTCGGTGCCCGTTTTGCTTTTCATTAACTTTCCCTCAAATAGGACAATACATATATGATGACGTAAATCAAATCCACGCGTTTCTCGCTCCTTCTCGCCCCTTCCCTCCCCGTCCCCACGGAGGATGTTTCCAGGAACTCCGTCCGCGGGGCAAGTCTCGAGTCAAAGTCCACCTCATTTTCCAGACAATTTCCTTTTCCTTCCCGCCACGTGTCCACCTGCTTTGCGCCCCCACCCCTTGGCCTCGCTTTGCTGTGATTGCTTCGTGGTCTGAAAATTGAAGAAAACCTACGATTACGAAAACCTTCAAAATTCCCAATTTTTCAGTGGCCGAACTCACTCCCCCTTACCACTGCTCCCCCCCTCCTTCCTCCTCCTCCTCCTCCTCCTCGATCTGGCGTCTCCTCCATCTCGGCTGATTCCGATCCTCGCTCTCCGTATGTATCCTCTCCCTCCCTCTCTCTCCCTCTCTCTCTCTCTCTCTTCGATGGAAACTCTTTTGATTTGATTTCTCCGCATGAATTCACTGCGATCGCGTCCGTACGCTCGGCCAGCAGCGCTCCCGAATGGAGGCCGCTCAGGATGCCGCCTCGGTCGCCGCCGCCACCGCCAACGGGGGTGGTGCGGCGGCGAGCGCCAATTCCCCGCCGCCGTTCCTCAGCAAGACCTACGACATGGTCGACGACCCCTCCACCGACGCCGTCGTCTCCTGGAGCCGCGGCAACAACAGCTTCGTCGTCTGGAACGTCCCCGAGTTCTCCCGCGACCTCTTGCCCAAGTATTTCAAGCACAGCAACTTCTCCAGCTTCGTCCGACAGCTCAACACTTACGTGCGTTCCCCCCTCCCCCTCCCTTTCCTCTTTTTTATGCACCCGCTCCCGTAGAACCGCATCCTATGTAGTGCATAAATAGCTCCTTAGCTAGCTACTACTGGGTTTCTGCTTAGCTAAGGTGGGTATGATGTCGATCGTCTTTTACGCAGTGACTGAGTGTTGGGTCGGATAAATTTTGCTGACCGAATTTCGCGTCTCATTGGTTCTGTACCGCAGGGTGTAAATGTTCCCTGACCATCACTCGCGGTAGCTTAGCATAACTCAGTTTTCCCTTACTCGCAAGTGACCGTATATAGCTGCTGCTTAACATATCAAATAGGTATGCTGCATGGAGGGTGTTTGCAGTCCTATTGCTGTTGGGGGTGAGCCTCCGCTCACTAAATTGGGTCTGCTTATCTTATTATATCTTGCGTTAGCCACTTATGCTGAATTTAGAGGATACTGAATCAAACATGAGATCATACGCTGCCTTTGGCACAAAGCCTCTCCTGTCTTTTCAAGTTCCCAACTAAACTAACTCCTTGGATTTGGTACACTATTCGAAAAGTGGGAACATCTGGATACTGCGATGTCTAGGTGCAACAATGATGCGGACAAAGTCTGGCATTTATCGTCACTTTCATGATCCTCTCTTAATTCTGTGTTCTCGTGGTGCACCTGACCTTTTTCCGTTGTTGGTTGATCGACAATGAAATTTTCCTGAAACACTCATCATGTCTGGGCTCTCTATTTTTCGTGGACCTTTTTTCTGTATAAATCTGTTGAAATTTGTCTTGAAGCAGGGGTTTAGGAAGGTTGACCCTGATCGCTTCGAATTTGCAAATGAGGGTTTCCTTAGAGGTCAGAAGCACCTCCTCAAGAGTATCAGCAGGCGGAGACCTGCTCACGTCCAGAATAATCAGCAACCACCTCAAGTCCAAGGCTCGTCTGTCGGAGCTTGTGTTGAGGTGGGAAAGTTCGGGCTTGATGAAGAGGTTGAAAGACTAAAGAGGGACAAAAATGTCCTTATGCAGGAACTTGTTAGGTTGAGGCAACAGCAGCAAACGACGGATAACCAGCTGCAAAATGTCGGGCAGCGTGTTCAGGTGATGGAGCAGAGGCAGCAGCAAATGATGTCGTTCCTTGCTAAGGCCATGCAGAGTCCTGGATTCTTTTCTCAATTCGTAAAGCAACAGAATGATACCAACAGGCGCATTGGTGAAGCTAACAAGAAAAGGAGACTCCCTAGAGAGGAAGAAGAAAATTCATCTGTTTGCCATAAGTTAAAAGCCCCAGGTGGGCAGATTGTGAAGTATCAACCTTCCATGAATGAAGCAGCCAAAGCAATGCTACGTCAAATATTGAAAATGAATGCATCCGGGCTTGAACAATCATTAACCAACAATGAGGCATTTTTAATCGATCACATTTCTTCTTCGAGTGCTCTGGAAAGTAGGAGCTCCTCAAACCGTACTTCTGGGGTGACCTTAGCAGAGGTTTTACCAACACCCGGGCAGTTTAAGAGTTCAGCTGATTCAGGCTTTTGTGTCAGTCATCTTGGTGGGGTTCCTGATTCACAATCTTCTTCATACGCAGCAGAGCATGTTAATACACATCAGACTCAAGAGATACATTTGCCAGTGCCACAGGACAATGGAGATATCCCTGATGCAAACTTTTTGGTTTCTGAAACTGCAAGTCCTGGCTATCTAGAAACTCTGTCCGCAGCTTTAGATGCGACCATGGATGTCGAGTCAGATGCTTTTTCTTCTGAACAAGATGCGGGAATTATGCTGGATGATGTGACTAAGCTTCCAGCGATCAGTGATGTTTTCTGGGAACAGTTTCTCGCGGCAAGTCCACTTACTGCAGACACAGAGGAGATTAGTTCGACCTCTCATGAAACTGGCATCACAAATGATCAAGAAGAGTCACGCGCGAAGGTGGAGAATGGATTTGAGAAGGCTCATTACATGGATCATCTTACCAAACAGATGGGTCATCTCACCTCCCACAACGCAACAGGATGATAGGTTCTTATCTACTTTGTATACTGGATAATCTCTTCCAGACTAGAGGTGAATGTTAATGCAGGACGCGAATAACAAATGATGCTACCACTAACTTTCTACGCTCTACACGAGTTGAGGTTGCCCATAATAAACCTACTAAACCTGAACTGCAAGTTTACGATCCATGGGCTGTTGGTTTCGATCCCGTTTGCGTGCGCTTTCGCAAATGTGCCCATTAATGTAACAGTAAGTTCACGTTTTCTCGACTTGTGGAGCAACTGCTTTCTGGCAAAAATTGGGTAACTTGAGCTTTTTATTTCATTAAGCAATATTTAGTAGACAGCGTATCCTTGAAGAAGACTTGGGGTCTTCAAGCCGGTGAAGTCGGGAAATTGTTTTACTCCTGTGACCGGTTCCCAAGTTGTATGTCGTTGCTTCATCTGATACTTCCAGTCTCCGACGTTGTCGACCCTTATTTTGGTAATGTTGCTTGAGGTTGAAGTTCCTGCCGGGAATTGTCAAACTGGGGGGTCTGATGTCGTTTTAATGTTTTGCCACCTCCAAAGAAACTGGGGCTATTCTCTTAGCGTGTTTCAAGGTCTCCAGCAATAGAACGATGGAGAAATCCAGAGACCATTTTAAGCTGGACGGGATGCAGACCTAGAGTGGCAAGACTCTTGACATCGAACGTCAAATTGAACGTGGTAAATGCGAGCTCTCTGCGAAGCGAAATTTTGGCCTAATCAAGTTCCTTGCAGGTAAATTTGATTTTGGCCAAGACCATGCCGACAGATAAATCGTTGTGCAAATTTGATCCTAAGGGTAACTGTTCTCTTTTTTTTTTTTTTTTTTTTTTTTTTTTTTTTTGTCTACTCTATTCCTATTCTACACTCTCTCTCGGAGACTTTTTGCAGGCGGGCGTGGGAAACCCACTTGAAACTACGCGTCCCCACCCCATCCCCGAGAAGGTGGGGATTTGAACCCCTCACCTCCCTCTTCTATGTTGGAAGGGTGGCCACTGGGGCGAATCCCCAGTGGTTTGTTCTCTTGGTTAGCTGGTGCAGTTTTGGCAAAAACAAATTGCATCGGGATGAACGTTATGCCGTGAAGGCAGTTACGCTAAGAAATGCAATTTCTATGTATGCTAGAAAGCTGTACATCATCTCAGTGAGATTGGGAATGCGGTACTGATGTTTATGCTGACAAATGCAATCCGAGCTATTGCCAAACGATAGCCTCCTGTATAATCTATTCGAATGGTGATACAGCGTATTATAAAATCAAAACACAGAGAGAGAGAGAGAGAGAGAGAGAGAGATGCTCCTAACTCATATGCTCCCTGCTCCCTATAGAGAGCATGGCGTAGCTTAGAGGTCAAGCATGTGCATGCGCTATTGGACTCAATTCTGCAGCAGATTAAAATGCCCTTAAATCATGAAAACCCCGGCGCGCCCTTTCCACAAGGTTAGGCATACGTCAAATTTGAAGGGATGCCAGTATGTACTCCATCTTTATGCCCATTTCCAGTCTCCAATAGATACATTCACCCCACTTTTTATCGTGCTGTACATTAACAAGCATTACATACACTGTATACTGTCGCCTGCAACAGGCAAAGCCCTCATACGGTGAAAATGATGACTGGGCAACTTAGAAATTCATGCCACGACTATTATAACAACAATCAGTAGAACGATTCCCATAATCACCAGGAGTAGACAACCCTGCATAATTAGAAGCCCCGCTCAATCTGCATTCTAGGATCAGAAAATCAACTGAACTTTGGCCAAACAAATTAAAAGGACAAAGAATATCCACCATAATCACATGCCAAAATCTGAATAGCCGAGACATGACTGACTAATTGCGTGTTTCACAGCACCAGGAACCACAGAAAACATAGGATGATGCCTCGATTCAGATTCTCACTCAGTGCACCAAGGAAGTGTTGCAACCAAGACAATCGAATAATTATCCACCGAAACAAATTTACCAGGACGCAACTGTTTTGGCTTAAGCAACAGAAAGTGGTTTGAAAATTGGAGGGCGGAAAGGAAAAGTAAATCCTAGTTATTGGTGTTTGTCAAGAATATTGACGTTTGTATTAAGATAAGGCAAGGGGGAGTGGCGTAAAGTCCTTGTCAAGAGAGCAAGCTAATCAAATCCATGGATAAGGAGCTAGAGACTTTTCTGGAGCTAGACAATACCCCCATATCTGAAACTACATCTGCACAGATAGTAAACACCATGACTCAAGAAGTAAAGTCAAATGGATACTTTACCAAAGATGAAGTTGATTTTTGAAGTTTAGATGCCTGGACAAGTTGAGAAGTGCCTTGCGTTGTCGTAGCATGGGAGCTCTCTATATTGGAACTGATGTCATCTATAGGGAACAAATGTTCAGCATTATATCTGATTATTCGACAGAAAATAAGTGTTATATGCCAGAAATTCTTGAGAAGGGGCTTTACCAATGACCACCCCTTGTTCACGGACTAGCATGGCAAGATCCTCAAAAATTTCATGGACCTCATTAATTTGCTGTTGAATTTCTTGGATCCCTTGCTCCCTTTCTTCAATAATGGCTTCATTGAATACAATCTCATTGTTCAACTGTATAACGTCTTGCCTGAAACGATCAATCATTACCCATTTATCAGAGTGGGAAAAATTCACCAACTGATCCATATTAGTAAGAAATAAGAAAGACTGAGATTTCTTCTCGTGAGAAAATCGATCGGACAAGTTGCTTAAACCTGTAATGAAACCCAGATGAAAAGCTAGATTCTGCATTATGCATCAAATTTAAGGGCTTGTCTCTGTGTAGATCTCTGCCTGTTCTATCCTAAATCAAAGCTTCCACTTTGCTGGTTTTCCATTTTCTATCTGAATCAGAAGGACCATGGCATTTTTGGCTATGGAGCAAATTGACTCAAAAGGCCTCTTCCAAGAAATGCAGTGATGAATAACATATTACTTAAACATGCCAAGACAACAAACCTCTATAATTCTTCAGAGTAGAAGAGGTGGCATTTCATTTGAAGAAGGCAGTGCAGGACATAACTTCCCTAACCTTTTTGGCTCTAGAAGAAGAGATTGCTGTTCAGAACCCCTGGATGAGCTTATCTCCACCTCTTGAGCAGTGTAACTGTTTTTTTGAAAAGTATGCAATTGAGTTCAAATTACAAGTATCCGGGCCAGCAATAACTGCATAAAAGTATGTCATATTTTTCCAATAATATTCCAAAACCAGAGGATGACGAGCCAACTCGAGCCAAACATACAAAAGCAAACATCATTCCCCAATTAAAGGATCGTTTATCATTTTGAACACAAGTAAGCATTTGAAAACAGATCCTACTTAGTGGTATCAGGGGAAAATTTAAGGAGCGTCTCCACTGCCTTTTTTTAATTCTCAATAAGAAAAAGTTTCGGCATGGTGAGACTCGCAAAATAACCCAGAAGAGGGTTTTCTTTTGAACAAGCAATGTGCGTAACAAGGACCTGGATGGAGCGAATTCTCTAGGAACAAAAGGAGCATATGTCGATTCCCTCTCGGCTGCGAGTCTTTGTGCTTTCTGGAATTCCTTCAAGACTGATTGAAAATCTTTTGCAAGCTTTGCATCAGCTATCTTCTTTGCAGGCTGCAGTTAAAGAAAGCAGTCAGTACCACCTCCCAACTACAGCAAAAAGGTTTTCTCCTCTGTATCACTATCAGGGGCGGTTTCCCCTTTATCAGGATCAACATCGGTCTGTTACTACGCAATCTACACAAATCTGCAGAAGCATCAGAGGCGGACAGAATACCCGCAAGCAGGGGCAAAACGTGCGAGGATGCAGGGAATGACGAATTGCCAAAGAGAGAGTATGGAAGGTGAGATGTCCAAGGAGACATACGCTGATTTCGGCATGGTGATCAACTTGGCTGGCTTCCCTGAGTTTAGCCGAAGTATCCTTCACCAGCTGGCTAATACGCAACCTCGTTTTGTGCCTGTAATGGAAGTCAACGGAGTCGAGTCTAGTCAAGCAGCTTCGCGTTAACATTGGAAAAATAAAAATACCATATTTACAAGGAGAACAAAGGAGTCATCGAGAAGGTAGGTCCTCCTGAATCGAATGGATTATCACAACAAAGTAGCAAGAGCCAAAAAGAGAAGGTGAATCGAGTCTAGGTGTCGGACTGTGCGGGCATGCAATTTCAACGGGAGCAAAATAAGGAGGACGATCAGGAGAGAAGAGCGAGAGCCCAGGAACAGACAGCTTGTCCCGCAAGAGGAGAGTGTCCTTGGTAGTGCCGAGGGAGTTGGAGAGACGGTAGAAGGAAGCGACGGCCGTGTTGATCTGGAATATCCCGGAGGCGATGGCCTGAGTGGTCGCAGCAGACGGAGAGGAAGGAGAGGAGTCGAATTGCGGGCCGCCGCGTCCTCCGTGTTGGGATTCAACGTCGTCCTGGAAACTCATGTTGCAGAAGATCGAAGTAGGAACGAACCCAGATGAGGAGAAGAATCGAGCAGAGGAAAGTCAATTCCTTTTCGGTGCAAGATATGAAGGTAGCGTCGGAGAGAGGGAGAAGCAACTGCCACACCACCCGGCAACCACCACCCACAGCATGAAGCTTCGTTGGTCCTTTGGCCGGGTAATGGGTCGTGGTCGTTAATCGTCAATTACGAAGCCTCCCTTTTGTCTCTTTGTCCCGTACAGGCATCGATACGGGCTTTTTCCTCTCGTTGGGCCTCTTCACATCGAAAGCCTGATTTGCTCCCTGCAACGCATAATATGCCGCATTTTCCTTAACACGATAAGCTACAGTGACGACACTGTGGTCCGTCCGTTCCCCAAAGACGCCAAGTTCTGTATTTCCATGGGACGACTGGAAAAGAAAAACCCACAGTCGAGATAAAAGCATAAACCGAACCGGCACTTTGTTTTGTTTATCTCTTGTTGACTTGCGTGGATTGAAGTTTGGAGGAAATAGAGCTTTGGTCTCTGGGGCCCGACCAGACCACAACGCAAATACTTTAAGCGATGAGTCGGGCGTAGGAGGGCCGTCACCACCGAGGATTCATTCATTGGCTCTACAAAAGAAAAGTCAAAAGCCCAACTCGCACGCCCCTCCGGACAAGACGCCGACGAAGAAGACAGGAGAAAGAAAACCCGACGCCCGTGTGCGGTGCGGTGCGGTGCTGTAGAAGAAAGAAAACCGCGTCAATCCCCGTAAAAAAGCACGCGGAGCACCCAATCGGCCGTGCACCGTGACGCATCTGATCAAGCCCCCCTCATCTCGTTGCCTAGCTCTTAATCTCGGGGACTTTTTGTGATCTTTTCCATCGTGGTTCCCAGATTCGATTTATACTCGCAGCCAACGGGATCGTCTCTCTCTCTCTCTCTCTGTCTCTCTGTTGCTTCCCTGCTTGCCCCCTTCAGCCGTCGCTACGCCATGTCGTCGGTGAGTCCCCCCAATCTCTCCACATCATCTGTTCCTCAAGTTTCCATCTTTCATCGTATGTGTCTGGTGGGTCGAAGTCGAATTCGGATCAGGGGCTCTACCTGACTTCGATTGAGCTGTTTCTTGATCGGGCCGTCCTTATATTCTTGCTTGCGCGCTTACTGTATCGGATGATTAGCACCCCCGGATACTTTGGAAAATTCCCGATTGACCGCTTGGTAGAGGAGGGGGTCCCGTAATACGAATTCCCAGATTTAAGTAGTAGCGCTTGACGGATTATGATCGGTCCTCTTACGTTTTCCTAATATTTCATTTCTTGATCCTCCCACCCTCTCCTCCCAGGTGCGCGAGGTTCGATTCTATATATTCTTAGGTAGAAACCTTGGGGGGTTTTGATTCACATTGTTCTGTTGGGGGCACATGAATAAATTTAGAACTCGGCATATGTAATTGATGTCGGAAAATCATCTTATGCATGGGCTCGTTTTTTAAAAGTGCAACCTTCCAAACCGAAAAAGGTTGGTGTTTTACTTTCTGCTACTCCTTCCCAGGTAAGGACCGTGAAAGTCAGCAATCTTTCTCTCAGTGCATCCGAGCTGGATATAAAGGAGTTCTTTTCATTTTCAGGTGAAATCGAATATGTTGAAATGCAAAGGTTAGCTTTCATTTCCAAGATGCTATTATCCGATGTTACCTTTGTTGTGCTCATTTACAGGATATTAAAGAAGGGACTCTAAAACCGTTGTTTTTTTTCTAGTTTTTGTTCTATTGCATATTGGTCTCCCTTTTGATGATAGTGAAGACTTTTTGCGATTTTAGCACATACTAGATTCCCATGGAGGTTCATGCTACCTTTTTCCTCTTTCAGCGGCAATGAGCGTTCTCAAGTTGCATATGTTACCTTCAAGGATCCCCAAGGAGCAGAGACTGCTGTTCTTCTGTCGGTATGCATTATGTTTTCACACATTCCAGTTAATTTTTCTGTTGCTCTGCTTCTGTATTTTAGCGGGAAAAAATCAAAGCACTATCCTACTTCAGGAAGTGTTTGCAGTTTACACTCCACAGCCAACTCTGCTATGAGGAGTTCTACTAGTTCTTTCAATTATGCATGCTTGTTGGTAGATATTGAGTCTAAATGGTAGCAGGTGAAAGTTAATTATTTACAGCCAGCATGCACTACACCTAATGCAGAGGGCGATGGGTTTGAAAACTTGAAATCTTTTGGTTTATTCTTCGTATTTTTTGCAACACCTGGTTGCTGCATCTTGAAATTCATGCCTGCAAGCTCATTTAGGTGTTTTACTTGAGTAGAATATATTATCCTATAAAAGAGTGTTTCATTTGATTGTTACCAGATGAAAGTTTCTTTAAGGTATTTACTAGTTGTGTAATCCCCTTTTTGGTTTCATTCAAACTTATCGTGTATTTTGATCCGATGCAGGGAGCAACAATAGTTGATCAGTCTGTTACTATTGCTCCAGCTCCAGATTACAAGCTACCAGCTTCTATTCCCATCCTGCCAGCTGTAATATCTGTCTGTGAAGATCAATTTCTCATTATTCATATTGTGATTAGTTTTGACCAGAAAAGGATTTAATTTTTCTCAGGCTACGGAAAACAGGAGTACAGGAGAATCTGGAACCGCTGTCCAAAAAGCAGAGGATGTTGTCACAAGCATGTTGGCCAAGGGGTTCATTTTGGGCAAAGATACTGTTAACAAAGCGAGGACCTTTGATGAGAAGCACCAGTTCACTTCCACTGCCGCCGCCAAAGTTGCTTCTATCGACCAAAAGATCGGTCTCAGTGAGAAGATTACTGCTGGCACGACCATGGTGAATGACAAAGTAAGGGAAGTGGACCAAAAGTTCCAAGTTTCTGAGAAGACCAAGTCTGCATTTGCCGCTGCGGAGCAGACTGTTAGCAGTGCTGGATCTGCCATAATGAAGAATCGTTATGTTCTGACTGGGACTTCATGGGTAACTGGTGCATTCAGTAGGGTTGCCAAGGCGGCAGGGGATGTTGGGCAGAAGACAAAAGAAAAGGTTCTGGCCGAGGAACAGCAAGCAAGAAGATCGGAAGGTTATGATCAGATTCATGGGTCGGAGTCTCCAAAAGCTACTGGTGGTGATCAATCTTCCAAGCCTTCATCTGCTCGGGGTTTGATCCTCTGATTTGTTAGAATTTATGTAATGTGAATAGTTGGCAATGGAGTTTGAATTGAAATAGGTCTGTCTTTCATATTTGCAAGATGCATGTAGCTTTCACTGCACAACTTAAGTTTGGTTTTGCTGTTTGCAGTTTTGCCATGTTGATGATGTGTTACTTAAATTGGCTTTCAACAAAATAAATAAATAGAAGAAACCCTGATCCATGAGATATTTGGCATTCTTTCCTGGGATTTAGCTCCTTCCAAATTAAGTCTAACGGAAGACATGGAAGAACGTTCGTCTCCTAGAAGTATAGATGATTGTGCGGTTCACTTTGGGGTTGGTTGGGGAATGAGGTTCGTAGTATTACAACTTGGGAAGCGTTCATGAAAATATCATTTGGCAGATGCATATATGAAGAGATAGACATGTGAGTTGAACTGGCTCAGTGTCGTCCTGTATCTGCTGGCGATTCCCTTGTTTTGCAAAGCTTATGCATTGCTTCGGAGTCAAGATCTCCCTTGATGACTTCTTTTTCTTTCACTTCGTCGGAAGGATGTCGAAAAGTTGCCAGAAGGCATTTAGGACTATGAACTCTATTATAGATAACACTCTTTGGAAGGATTGAAGAGCGCAATTCTCTGTTTTACTGGAATTCTATGTTTGGGTAAAGTTCAGCACTAGGAAAATTCGAATACATGGAGATTACGGAAGCATGCACATGAGGTCCTTATACACATCACACCAATCTTGAGTAGAAAATAATGGATGTTCGGATAACATAAAAGGGTTCGTGAAATTCTACTTTGCTTCAGTTCAAACGTAAGCCTGACATTAATAATCTCGAAGGCGAAGATCCCATTTTACAGGGGTAGGTGAGAGGCAGTAGCTAATGGAAACTTGTTGCCGATCGATTGAATTGCTAAAATCAAGTCGCTTGCTATTGATAAATCACACAAAAGCAAGACGACTTCATACCACACGCATCGCCATGGAGTGTATTCCTTCTGCAACGGCCCCTATGAGATTCAGCAAGAGCATCATTGACTAGCAAAAGAGACATCGAATAGATACCCCAATTATATCAAAGGAATAACCCAGAAACCAATACTCCAGAATCGTTCATCTGGTATTTCTTTCTCTTACTTCACGCATTCTGGTTCCTTTTGATTACAAGGTTATCAATGACGGAACTAGATTAGACACAATCCAAGGGCAAAGAAAAAGGTCACATGAAATCTAGAAATGGTGATATGCGGCATTGGAAGTTCCGACAGTATGTTAATTGATTCTAGTCGTTGGAATGCTAACCCCAGGAATTGTCAAAGGCAGCAGAAGTGATGGCCTGGACAAACTCCTGGAAATTGATGCATCCATCGCCATCGGTGTCGGCCTCCTTGATCATCCCTGTCAGCTCCTCAGCGGTGAGGGCATGCCCCAACTTGGCCATGGAGTGAGCGAGCTCGGCAGCCGTGATGTATCCATTGCCGTCCCTGTCAAACATGCGGAAGATCTTCTTGAGCTGATCCTCGGTGTAGGGGCACTTGGCAGGAATGAGGTCAGGCTCTACCAGGGCCACAAACTCAGAGAACTCGACGAGGCCGTTGCTGTTCCGGTCAGCCTTGTGGATGAGAGCCTCCAGCTGATCGGGGCTTGGCTTCAGCCCCAGCGACCGGAGGAGCGAACCCAGCTCTAGCTGCGTCAGGCTGCCATCGTTGTTCCGGTCAAATGACCTGAAGATCTCCCTCAGCTCGGCCAGCTGCTCGTCGTCCAGCTTCAATGACTCCTTTCCCTTTCCACGACCACCGCTCATCCTCCCACTCTCTAGTAATTTGTTCTCGGATTTGTTCTCTCTGTCAACAAAAAGGAGGATAGGACTGAGTCTTCATTAATCCTAGATGATCATCATCACCTATCTCCGGGAGCTCCGCCTCCCCAATGATCCTTTCACGTCTCCATCAGCGGACGTTTACCGCTTGCACTTTCCCGTCCGAATCAGATCTTCCCCAATCCTTTATTTTTTGCTCCTTGTCTAACATCAACCGTCATGGAATTGCCTCAGTGACGATAGCTGGTAGGGAAAAGCTTCACTGGGATAGACTCGATAACCCAATATGGTGATTGAATTTTCAAGAGAGTATTAATAATTAAGAGCTTATTTGACCTATTCAACCCGCGATTCAGCTAGATGATCGGATCTCTGAATAAAACCTAACCTCCAAAAGCTTGACCACAACGGCAAGAGAATAATCAATCACATAAATAGAAGTTGTATAACGTATGTCACTCTGTACGTCAACGCTTCATCCTCTTAAATTATAGAATTGAAGTCAGGTGTGATGATATATAATATAATATGGAATCATTGCTACGTGCCCGGATTAAACCATTTTGATCGAAAGCCACGACTGCCATCTGGGTGGAGGAAATGTCGTCACCAGAGGGTATCCCAGTTGATCCTTCATCTGAATTTGGAGTTGTGGAAAAGAAAGAAGGTTCGCTGACCAAAATTGTCATTTCTCAAACCCATTTCTTCCGTTCTATCTTTCCCTGCTCTGTCGAAAAGATGGAGCACATTCCTCTACGTTTCTGGATAGCGACGAAGCAAACTCCTTCCAAGTGTGGATTAATACGGATCCCAAACAATATATTAAGAAATGCTTCACTGGGAAAACCCATTTTGATGAAGACATGTGAGCCGGCCAAAAACAACAACGCAAGAAAACAAAAGAGAAAACAAAACAGAAGACTCTGTCTTGCCTTTGATCGTTGGGGTTGCCTAGCAACAGCAGCAGCTCTTGCAAACTTGTTTCTTTCTTAACGAGTTTTCCATCAGCACAAACAAGAATCACACAGTTCAGGGATTGCGTGAAGGATAATTGCGACTCAGGACATGTATTCAAAGTTTTCCAAATTTGTCGATATACTATGAATAAAGTTTTAAACAAAGTGCATGGCTGAATCCAGATCAAGGAAAAGAAATCAAGTTTCGAGAGCAAGTCTTCCTTTTCAATGCACATCACCTGGCATTTGGCAGAATCATAATCTTTAACTACCAAGAGCATGCACAATTTGGACCTAAAATTTTCTCATCATCATTGCTAATCATTTGTGACTGTGCCTGCCAAAAGACAGATTTCAAGGGAGAACCACAGAGCACTCATATTGCATATCTCGTCAATTCATAATCGATCCTTCCGATTATGATAGCAGTTCGTCTTTTCTGGCACCGTGGCCACTTTGAACAAGAACATGCTACAAAAGTTTCAGTCCCCCGGTCACATCATCGACAACTTCAACTGGTCCTGCAAAAAGTTGCATGAGAATATGTCAACACTTGGCTGCGGCTCGAGGACAAGATGTTGAAATTTCTTATCAGCGTGACATCCCAAGGGAAATCAGGGACTTTCAACATTCTGTTCAAAAAGCGAGCAGACCACATGTGACTGGAAGGAAAATCTTACCAAGAATAGCCATCACAGTCCTTGAATCTGCATTGAAAAGAACAAAACATCCAGAAAAGAGTGTAAATCATCAGTTGGAACCAAGTCATCGAAGCAGGATTTGTACAATGTGTAGTAGGAAAAAGAAAGAACGATTAGGCTTTATGATTGACTTCTTTGCGATTGCCATTAGTGGTAATGTTTAACCCACGAAAGACTATAACAATGAGCCTTTTAAAAAACCATCTATAGGCCCCTATAGCGGGTTCATTAACATGGCCTTTAGGCAAACCCCTAAACTCCAATAGATTGACCATAAAGCTTAGATCCAATCACTGAAAGAAAGAATCACCACAGACACAAGCAGGATTGGGCAAACCACCACAGCAAAACTCATCAATTTGATATATTTCTTAAAGTAGTTCAAGTTATTAAGCTTTCTTCCTGGAGTGACAATCGCAGACCCATCAGAACTACAATTGACTTCAAATTGCTGGTTCTTCCCATCATTAGCCTTTGTCATTTCACTTATCAAATTTTGATCCTCCATCCTCAATCTCCTTTCATCATGCTCATGCTGCCCTCACATAAGGGCTACTTCAAGGTCCGACACCCATTCTCCTATCTGAGGTACTACTCAATGTATCTGGATGAACCAATTACAGAAACTTGCTTCCATCAGTCACAACATAACATTCCTCCCAGTAATTCTTAACACTGCAGAAGAAATTTCCAAACTAATATCACCTGCTTGATAACAGTGTATTACCCTAACTTATTTTAAAATTCTACAAAATTAATCCCATATAAAAATAAAAAATACAGTAAATATCATTTAAGAAATTACATCGACAGGGTATTATTCCACATTGTCATGACAACAGAACTGTAAAACCATACAAGTCAAGAAATTTGACTGATCAACTCACTTGGTGCAATTTGTGTCCTCCCTGCATCAATGGTAATATGGGTTGGTAATTTAAGTATTTTCGCCCTTTCCTGTCAGTATAATACAAGAGTAATCTAATTACAGCATGTGGGCAGATCGGGGGAGGGGATTGCGGCCATATGGCCAACCAGAAACATCCAACAAAGAAATTCTCCAAGAGCTGCTTATTGACGACAAATGCACGACAAACTAGAAACTCCTTATTGTGAGAAAATCTATTACTCTAATTCCAAAGTTTTTTCAGCCAGTGAGCTGTACTAGTAGAGCATAATACAGGTAATATCGACATGAGAATTTCTGAACCCAATCACTATTTTGATCTTTGTGGTGAGTCTCTTCAATATTGAGGGAAAGAGAAGAAGTGCAGCTAGCTGCAGCTTTTTGCTTTCGCCATATACTAGTATAACTAACTCAAATTCTTTTCACATTCTACGGAAATAATAAACAAGCATGCACACAAGAATAATAAGTGCGGATAGAGTATATATAGTCTGGACTAACTTGCAAAGCAAGCATATCTTCCTCACTCTCGATTTTGACAACCACCTTAGGCTGCGCACACATCTCCCACCTGCAAGTTTGGCAATATCTCTTGATAACTTGGAGGATGACTGCTTTAATCAAATGATCGCAGAAATAGTAAGTTACTCAGAGGAAACAGCACCTGTCTAAAGCTTTTGGTGCACGTTGAAGGAGCTTCTTATAGAGACCCAAAGTTGCATGACTGTCAATGGACACAAAAGAATCACATTACAGAGAAGACGGTATGCCGCGTCACATTAAGTAAGGCTTAGCAGTCCACCCAAGTAAATCGGTCACTCTTCAGGAAGCCTAGGAAACAAGTAATTACACAGAAGCTCTCCAAAATCTCCACGTGAAGTCCAACTGCTTATGACGAAGCCAAAAAGGTGGATGCTGGCCAGTTTTTACATACCTACACTGAGCAGCAATCTTCCCTTTTCCCATCTTTAGATCATTCCTCACAACCAAAACCTGGAGATAGACAGAAGACAGACATGTTCATATATTATCTTGTACGAGCAAAAATCTTCAACGTTCTCTGCAAATGCAAAAATGCAAGGGAGGGAGACAGAGAGAGAGGTGATACCATTTTAAAATCTTCTAAGATTTCGGCCAAATTTTCAATCTCTAGAGGCCCTTTTGACTTATTCTTCTTGATCTCGGTAGCAGCAGATAAGCCTCTGGATGTTCTAGCAGGGATCAAGACGCGAGAAGGATGGTATGCACCGATACAGAATCCCAGAGCAAGGCATCCCGCCCCAACTATAATGGCACTCAGCCATGTCAAATCCATCGCGTGCGACTCCAAAGTTCAGGCCTTCTGTGCTATACTCAAGTTCCAACCAAATGGACAAATCGAAATCCTCAGAAACAATATCGTAAATGAGAAAAACTATGCAATCCCAAATTTGAAGAGGAAATAGATGACTACTGAAAGCGCCACTTCAAGCTAAGTACACATATACCATGATTGGCTACTAGATTCTCGGGCATTGAACTCTTTCGATAGGAAAAGAAAAACGACGACATTCGGTAACTAGGCTTCAAACCGCGAATCTAGATATGACTAAAGCTACGCGAATGTAATAAAGCCCCGATTTTTGGAATCTCGAGGAAAGGAGCGGTTGATTGATAAAGACGAATTCAACAAACAAGCGCACACATGCGAAGCAGCGTGCGTGATCATTCGCAGAAGGCCAGTGGAGCGGGAGGAGAGCTTTTAAGTCGCGGCGAATGGACACTCGAAGCGATGAGCAAAGTCCATCCACGAGATCGATTAAAGCTAATAAGGGGAGGAGAGCGGCACCTGACGTCGAAGAGGAACCCTAGACCAGAAGGGCGCGAACCAGAGAAGACACCTGGACTCCCACTGACATCGAATGCCAAGGTCAAGGTCAAACCCTCGAGAAGATGGACTTCACTTTCACTCCAGGGGCAGGGAGAGCTCGAAAGCAAGCAGCGTTCTCTACTGTCAGTGGGGAATGATGCGAGCAAAATGGAAACGCAGCGGCGTGGCTGAAGATCGGGTCGGCCCGGTTTCACATTTCGGGATTAGACGATGTAACATAAAGCCCGCTAACGTAATCGGCCTTTCCACGGTTGTCGGCGAGCTTTGTCGGGCCCTCAACGAGAGCCGTCGGACGACTGATTGTGGCCGTTCAGCCCTCAATTTCTGATCGTCGGCGGTCTCGTTGGACCCAAGACCTTCGCCGTGTTCTACACCGTGACAGCAAACATTTTCATTTTGGCGACGATCGTATTTCATTGATAATCTCACGAGTTTATATATGTTCCACGGCGATAATTTTATACTTGGGACAATGTTGATGAATTCGGCGGATCGAACGTGTTTTAAAGACTGGAAACAGTTCTGCCGAAGTCATGCGATTGCTTCTCTTTGGCACTCGAATAGGGTGCACTTTGTTATTGTCGAATAACCTCAATGATCTAATCATTCGATTGTGTCAATAATGTCAGATAGATGAGTCAGTCACACTGGATTTAGTAGTATCCCCGTCACTACGCGGTCCACGCAAACAGAGACAGATCGAGGAACGCCCAGAGAGAGACGAAAAATAAGCAAAACGACAGTACCATCTGGGTGAGGTGCGCATGGATCGGGATCCACGTCAATTGGATCGATTGCAGCTGACCCCCCACGGGAGATCGTAGTCACGACAGGCATTTATGGTGGTAACCATCGCTCTCGCTCCTGCCCTCTTTCTCCGGTCCTCTCCGACCCCAATCGTGCCACTGGATGTTGAATAAAAGCAATTTTCACATTGTGTAATCCTCTTTCCGAACCACCAAATAGCACCCGAAGAAGCACCTGGAAAAAGGATAGGATTATTGCTTCGAACCGAATCCACGTGGACCTAGCCAATTACAAGTGTTGATCACGCGAGTTCAATGTAAAACTCATAAAAATCAACTATCATGGCTACACGTGATTCATGTCCCCTCTCACGTACGATACATTATCCATCCACGAGTCCGAAGCAAGGAAATTCTATCCCAACCCCGAGTCCAAGGACCCAAGTACGTCCTTATTTTTGTGGGACCAATATACGGGACCCTCATGGAATCTACAAATACAATAATAGTTGAGGCATTCATAAGTAAACACCACCCACCCACGGTGATGATATTGTGTGATTACTTTGAATATCATTTTTTAGAGTTTGGTCATGTGCAACAAATTGAATTGTTATAAATTGTATCTAAGTAGGTCCCTCATCCGACAAGCGTGATCACTGATTTTTTAGATAAAGGAATCCCAATAAAGTGTGACTCTCGACAGACTTCTAAAATGATGAATGAGACAAAAAATAGATCAAATCATGCATTAAATAGAAGAGTTCTCGCTTTACGATATTGATCAAATACTGATGAGAATGTCAATTGCTTAAATAAGGAAGTCTGTAAAATCGCAATTCACATCGAGTGATGAAGATCAATTGAATTAATCATCAGTCAGTGTCGACCTTAAATGGTGATGACTCAAGTAACTGTTCGGAGCTCGATCCATGTAGAACGGGCGGGTCATAACGGTAACGAAGCAGGGGATCGAGCGGGTTCGGATCGCGGCAAAAACCCGCGTAAAGCCAGGTTTCGTTCTCGCTTTTCTAAGGCTGGACGCAATTGCGTGAGAGCGGGACAAAGAGGATGCACATCGGACGGTCGCTAACGAACGGAATCGGGGCCCAACCACTTTGACTTTGACAAGTCCACAGCAGAAGAAATCCACCGCGTCGACGCTCGCATTTCTCGCGAGAGCATAGATAATCAGGACCGTCGAGCGGGCGGAAGTCTGGATGGAAAGCGTCGATGAGCGGTGAATGTCCATGGTAAGGAAGCGCTGCCCGCTCGCACAGGAACTCTGCCTCTCGGTTTTAGTATTGTGTACACGGGCGAAACGAACGTATTAATATAGAGCGACGGAGGAGAGAGGAGAGAGGAGAGAGAGAAGTTTCAGGGAAGGAAAGCGTCGTGGAAAAGAAGGGACTCGACTCGACCTCCCCGTGGAATTGACCTGCCAATTCAGGTCCCTTCGTCCTCGAACTCGTTCTCTCGCAGGTAATAACCTCGACTTCGATCCGATCCCCTTCCCTCGATCGTCTCGGTTGCAGCTCTCCGGCAGTGTGGAGGCAGGGTGGGGTTGGTGAATCGGAGGGTACGATTTCGTTCTCTTCGCGTAGTAATATGGTTTTGGCCCAATCAGGATCAGTAGGGTTTTCGATGCGTTGAGTCTGTCTCTGGCCCTGCTTTGGCTGTTGGAAAAATCGTTCCTTTTGACTTTTCCCCCTCTGTTTGGTTGCTGACCCCTCTGTTGTCTTGGGCGCTACGAATCGAGCCAGCCAGCCTTTTCTGGTTCTCGATCGCCCGCAAACATGAGCGATAATTTGATGGAGAAGGTGACTGCCCTCGGGGAGCGTCTCAAGATCGGTGGGGCTGAGGTCACTCGGAAGATGAGTGCCGGCATGAGCTCCGTGAGCTTCAAGGTCAAGGAGCTCTTCCAAGGCCCCAACCAAGCCGACAAGTTTGTCGAGGAGGCCACCTCGGAAAATCTCGAGGAGCCTGACTGGGCCATGAATCTGGAAATTTGCGACATGATTAATCATGAGAGGATTACTAGCGTCGACTTGATTCGGGGCGTAAAGAAGCGGATCATGATGAAGAGTCCCAGGATTCAGTTCTTGGCCTTGGTTTTGCTAGAAACTTGTGCCAAGAATTGCGAGAAAGCCTTCTCCGAGATTGCGGCTGAGAGGGTCCTTGATGAGATGGTGAAGCTTATTGATGATCCCCAGACTGTGGTTAACAATCGGAACAAGGCTTTGACCTTGATTGAAGCATGGGGAGAATCGACCAGTGAACTCCGGTATCTTCCTGTTTATGAGGAAACATACAAGGTATACGCCTCATCTTTTTTGGAATATTCACTGCAGGCAGGCTAATGTCAATGGCTGATTACATTAGGAATTCTGCTAGTTTTCTGAGGATGACTAATTTTATTCGGCGAATCCTTGTTCTTCAGAAAGAGTAATAGCAAAAGAATGAATTAAAAGTTAAATGAGACTTTGTCAATCCTGATTACAATTGTTTTTATTTTCCATAAATTTTACTGTTTTGATATTGATTTCCTGGGTGATTGTAGATAGTATCATGATAATCCTATCATATTCTTTAATCTGCAACACTTCACTCGGTTTGATTTCCTTACTCTGGGGTTGTGTTAATCTTCATGTTGTCTTCGGGCGATGTTGTGTCACAGTATGGTCGTTTTCGTCTCGTGACTTAATTTAAATCAGGCACAATTTACTTTGTACCAAGTCACTTGAGATGACTGAGAAGTTAAATTCATAACAAGTTGGGGATTGTTTTGTTCAATCGAGGAAAGGATCTCGTGAAAATCGGAGACTGGATAAATTTAACAGCCTTTACAATGAGTCTTGTGATTCAGTTTAAGGAACCATGCCTGATCATTCTCTTCTTTAGTTAAGTGAGAGGATGGAGAAAGTCGAAGTATGCGGATGCTGTGGAATTTGTGTTGTGGTTAAGCAAAAGTTAATCTGTTTATTCTTTTATTGTGGATTCATATTACCCATGATTGAATAGGACGGGATTGAATAAGTTATTTGACAGCATTTCGCCCAAGTGGCTGAGAGCTGGAGACAACTCTGCCTGTTTAGTTCAGTGTTTCTTCTCACTCTTTGCGCTTCTGTGTCGTTTCCCGTCCTTCAGCTTCGTTGTTTCAGTCTGTGGAGCTGTATTTACTCAGATAACTCATGGAGGTTTAGCTTGCCAATCATTAGCGTCCCTGGCCCATTTATTCTCCATTGTCTATTTTCACTTTACTTGTTGGCTTTGATCTGTTGCATTTGAGTCTCTTCACGCATCGAGGAAAAAACTCGTGGATTTGTTTATGTATCCCTATTGTTGTTGATGTGCATATCAGAGTTTAAAATCAAGGGGCATCCGTTTCCCTGGTCGTGACGATGAGAGTCTGGCACCTATCTTTACCCCTCCTCGGTCAGCCACAGCTCCAGAAGAAGATGTTAATTTCGCTCAACATGTGGAGTATGATGTACCTGTCCAGGTCTTTTCTGCAGAACAGACGAAGGAAGCATTTGATGTTGCAAGAAACAGCATAGAGCTTCTCACGACAGTTTTATCCTCTTCACCGGAACAAGATGCTTTGAAGGTACTATAGTTTTACAATTTCCTGGTTTCCTCTTTCTCATGAATGGGTTTAAACTTGGTAAAGAGTTTTTTAAGATCTTCATTTTCGTCGATTAAAGTGGATTTTGAATGACCATTTCACTGGCTTTCTCTTACATTGGCGAATTATTGTGTTAGAAGTCTCGAACTACATGCTGAATCTTCGTAAAAGTCTGCTTCACTGTTAAAGTTCTATGGCAAATTTTGTTGATGCTGGGGCATTTGGGATGCTTGTTGTTTTAGGCATCTTTAGTTCCAATTCACTAGTAAAGTTTTATGGCAAACGTTGTTAATATAGGTTTGAAGAATGCTTGTTGTGTTAGGCATTTTTAGTATGCTCATGCTTTTTATTTTTTATTTTTTTTAAGAGGAGCAATAGTCTGCATTTAATGTTAATTTGGCTATGCTAAATTACGCAAGGTCGTATTTTATGGTGCACCAGTTGTTTATAGGAATAAATTGCACAAAAGATGAAACTCAGGGGACAGAAAACTGTACTTAACCTTATCACAATTTGATATCGCATTTTAAATGTTATTCAAGAAATAGTAAACAATCAAAGGTCAGCTGGTCACTGAAACATAATCTACTATAAGATAGAAGATATACCTGCCTTTAAAGTCTGATGTTGTATCGTACCAAAATTGATATGCCGTGGCATTATGAAGTTTACTATTTTCCTTTTCTGCTGACGTGGAAATTTTGCTATTCCTTGACCTGCTAAGAAGTATTGGAGTTGATGAGCGATTCTTTCGTCTTTCCTGGACCATAAACGTTTTTCTCATGCTTTTTGTTGCCAGCTGAGTTCATACTTGTTTTGATCCTGAGCTGTCAATTTGCGATTGATCAAGTGCAGTCGGTCCACTTCTACAGTGATAAATATTTTTCTTGATAAGGCAAAAACTTCCAAATAAATCAACTTTTGAGAGTGTGGAGTGTGATTAATCGATGAAGAGACAGAAGAGACAGGTAGGTAAGTACTGCTTTTGGCCACATGTGTTCGCCACCAGTTGCAGGTGTGGTGACAGTGGCACTGATGCTGGCGGCGGAATAGCCAATGTGCCCGACATCTCTCCACCACGTGAATAACTATCTGTGCTATGAAACAGGCTATTTGTTGTGGATGATTAACTTGAAAATAATGCCATTCATTAAGTGATCATCTGTGGTTGTGCAGACAAAAAAATCCAAATCTATCCAATAAAATCTATCACATTGACTCATGAATTCATTTTAGAAAATGATTCCATCACCTTTTCTGATTTTTTGTGGATCTATTGTCATTGTGTTTGTTGATCCTTGCTCTCTGTTGTGCACCTCAAATTTCCTTCCATGCAATGTGACTTACGTTTCCCTCTTGGGTCATGTAGATGACAAAACTTTCTGACTCTTGAGGAGTCATTTATTTCATTTTAACTGGCAAAGTTCATTTGTATCTACGATCTACACCTTCAATATGTGAAACATGAATTGGCATCACTTGGTTCGTATTTAGCCCAAATTCCAAAAGAAAGATTACAAATCCTGTTACTTATTATTCAAGGTGGATATTGTGGTAGCCTCTTTGCAAGGGAAGTGCTGTGTGGACGTTTCATGTAGCCTACTTAACTTGCGAAAATCTGTGCCCTAATCTTGATTTTATCACATAACTCTATCTAGACCATCTGATGTCATCATTGCTGCACCTTGCGAATGAGGCTTTCACATTCCAGATGGTGGTGCATCTTTAGAGAATATAGTTTTCAAGGAAGTTTCTGTTGTGTTGGCCATGCCTTCGCACTTGTCTAGGGAAAATTCCATTGCAGTGGCTTTCTTTTGCGATAAACTTTTTGCATAAGTTGGACAGATCTTTGGTAAATCCCCATGAGGTTGTACACAAATGAGTTGTAAAGTGAGCCTCACTTTTCAATATGTTGGCAGGACGACTTGACAATGACGCTCGTACAACAGTGTCGTCGGTCACAATCTACTGTCCTAAGGATCATTGAGACTGCTGGAGATAATGAGGCTCTGCTTTTTGAGGCCTTGAATGTGAATGATGAGATCCAGAAAGTGCTCCTCAAGTATGAAGAGCTGCAGAAACCTGCATTTGCCCCAGCTGAACCTCAGCCTGCGATGATACCGGTTTCCGTTGAGCCTGAGGAGTCGCCTGCCCTTGCAAAAGAAGATGCCCTGATCAGAAAGCCAGCTGGATTTCGAGGTGGGGCCCATGGAGGGAGCAACGATGACATGATGGACGATCTTGATGAGATGATCTTTGGGAAGAAGACTGGCGGGTCATCAGAAGGAGGGCAAGACTCGAAGAAATCCCAATCGAAAAAGGATGACCTTATCACCTTTTGAGATAGAGTTATGGTGATATTAGGCCTTTTGATTATTGTTGATATTTGTTTGTGTAGCTACGCCGGTGGGTGGGTGGGGTGGGGGAGAGTGAGACCGAGTTTGCTTAGAACGGTTGTTACCTCTCGTATACAGGACGGTCGCATGTCTTTACAGTTGGATTACTTTTGCATGTTATTTTATGTGATGATTCATCTGTGTATCTGAGTACACGAAGTGTTTGCCTTTAGATTTCTGGACGATGTGAAGGTTGTTATGTTATGATATGGTTGAGAACGGCATCCATAAAATGAAACCTCGGGCAGATTTTCATTCCCCAAGTATGGAGAAGCGACTGGCTGGCTCGCCTTTTCCCGGCCAGTGACCGGCCAACATGTGTCGTTGCATGTCTGAATAATCTTGATCTTCCAAATAAATGCCGCGGAACTCGGTGGCGGTCTGAGATGCGGCAACGGAAAGGGTTTATATGGTCGCAAGGGACGTTGAATGCACAATACTACTTAAGTTTAGAACATTTTGATTCTCTCTAGTCAGGTCACTTTCTAGGTCTCGCTTGTATATATAACTAAAAGTGAACCAAAATAATACATAAAGAAAAAAGAAATTCAGGCTGCATATGCACATTTCCCTAATTCTACTTAAGGCAGGAATCTTATTTTGTTCTTTCACCCAGCAATACGCGCAATTAAAATGTAATAGGAAAATTTTGGGCCAAATAATAAATTGCAGAATTTAGGGGCCAAAATATTGAAAGAAAAGGAAAATATTCGGTCCAAAGGGACAAAACCGGTTCAGAGTTTTGTGAAGTTGGGGCGAACCGCCATTGGCATCGTGCGCGCAGTCGCGGTCGTCATCTCATACCAAAAACCCTACAAAACCCTCCTCTCTCTCTCTCTCTCTCTCTCTCTGCTTCTCTCTCTTCCTCAGGAGAAGAAGGAGAAGAAGGAGAAGAAGAGAATGGGAGGGTGAGCATCGAGCTGCTTGCGCTTCCTTGCCCCTCAAGTCAATACACAGCCCATGCCTCCCTCTCTTGTAGGCTTCCCCTCTTCACTCCGGCAGCCATAAACCCGTCCTTCTTCCCCCCCTCCCAGACGGGATTTTTTCTTAGCTCGTCGCAAGAATGGCGAAAGCACGCGCAATTGGGCTAGTCTCAGCCCTAGCCGCCTCTGCTTCCGCCACCGCTAGCGTCGCCTACGCCGACGGCCCCTTCAGCTTCAACCCTTTCTCCACTCCCCCTGCCGGAGCTTCCCCTCCTGCTGCCCCTGCTGCTCCCACTTCTGCCGGTAAACAGCCTCCGCCCTCTGAAGTGGGATCGGCGGCGCCCGATGAGCCTCCCGTTAGGGTAAGGAACGATCAGCCGAGGACGTCGTCTGCCGGGTTTGATCCCGAGGCGCTCGAGCGAGGTGCCAAGGCTCTCAGGGAGATCAATAGCTCTGCTAATGCTAAAAAGGTTGGAACTTTGCTGGCTGGCTTTGTTGTATTGGGAAACTTCCCTGCTTTATAGTTTCTCTGCCGCGTGCTGCTGTGATGGATTCTTTAAATATTCAAATGAGCACATGACTTTTGAGAGGACGCTATTTGGATAGAGAGAGCATGTTTCGATTTTTGGGTCACATTGGTTCTTTGCGTCGGACTCTTTGTGTGTATTCTGACGGGTGGCTTTGCTTCTGTGACGTAGGCATTCGAATTAATGAAGAAGCAAGAAGAAACGAGGCAGACTGAGTGGTCTTCAAAGACTGCTGAGTTTAAGGCAATACAAGCTCAAGCCGAAACTGTAAGCGAGTTTCCTGATTCCATATATTTCATGACAATATATATAGTCTGCGGTTCTTCTCATTTGAGTGAAATATGGAGTGTGAAATGAACAAGCTGTCGCGTTTAAGTGGTATGCTTTTTTTCAGTACTTATAGAAAGCCCTAAATTAAAGGATTTCTTTTTTCTGGATTTCGGTCCTTATCTCAACAGTTTTTAATAAGTAGGTAAGAAGATTGTCTGCTGCTTTTCAATGAGCGTATCAATAACTGATATTGTGGGAAGCAATCGTCTTTGTTTTGTGCTTCGGAATTCTTCCGACTGGAAAATATCCATTGTTTCTTCAAGCAATATCTTTCCCGTTTCATTTGCAGGAGAGACAAAGGGTAGTGTATGATGAGCAGAAAAAGTTAGCACAATTTCAAGCACAAACAAAGTCTCAAATGGCCCGCTATGAGGACGAATTGGCAAGGAAGAGAATGCAGGCAAGTGAAGAGGTTCTTGATGGTATTGTTGGAATAATTGTTACACGGAGCTTTGAGTGTTGATTCCAATTACAGGCTGAAAATGAGTACCATAGAGCTAGGAATCAGGAGCTTGTGAAGCTACAAGAAGATTCATCAATTAGGCAGGAGCAAGCTCGACGAGCAACAGAAGAGCAGATTCAGGCACAACGACGCCAAACAGAGAGGGAAAAGGCTGAAATCGAGAGGGAAACAATCAGAGTGAGGGCCATGGCCGAAGCAGAAGGTAGAGCTCATGAGGCAAAGCTAGCTGAAGAGGTTAACAGGCGCATACTTGTAGATCGTGCCAATGCAGAAAGAGAGAAATGGGTTGCTGCTATAAATGCAACTTTTGACCATATAGGAGGTATGCATCATTAACTTGCCCCAAGTGTCAATTGGAATATGTCCATTTGTTTTGGTACTGTAAAAGTTGCTGTTCTGCTTTCTGTATATATATGGGGCAACATGGCTATCAAACCTGCGACTTTGATCTGTGCTTTTCTCTGCTTATTCATCCTGTGTTACGCCAATGGTTCTTGTTTCTTGGGAAGTCTGGATTATCAATGACAACTCTTTCTTCCATAGGTGGTTTGCGGGCCATTTTGACAGATCAAAATAAGTTGGTAGTAGCAGTTGGTGGAGTCACAGCTCTTGCAGCAGGGATCTATACAACAAGGTGCATAAAGAATATCTCCCTGGCCTTTTCTCATCTTCTTTATAGGATATGGTCATTGCTTCTGTTCTTGGCTGGACCATGAGGTTTCCATCCAATCTGCTGGTCTGCGGGCTTAAATCAATTATGCACTTTCTTCATCATAGATAATTTGTACATTTGTAGTCAGAAAAGAGCTTCTTTACTGTCTTGTCAGGATATCCTCTACTTTTTGCTGCTTTAAATTTGCAAGATATCTTAACAGAAGTTTGATTTATGATTCGAACTAAATTGTAAGGAGAATATGATTTAATCATAAATGCAATACTGTATTGTAAATGACATTAGTCCTGCTTTACTGGTGTCTGGATAATGAAAATGCCTCACTCATCCATAAAAATAGTGAATGAGTTTGAGATACTAATGCTATACGCCGCGCTTCACGTGCATCATTCTTATGCGGTTTCTCTTCTTTTGATTAAAAATCAGAGAAGGTGCAAGGGTTATATGGAGTTACGTGGATAGAATTTTGGGACAACCATCGCTAATCAGAGAATCCTCTCGAGGGAAGTACCCATGGTCGGGTGTGATTACTCGAAACATGAGTAGTCTGGCTCGTAAATCTGATAAAGGATCCTCATCAAGTAATGGGAAGGGTTTTGGCGATGTGATTCTGAACTCTTCACTTGACAAAAGAATTGGGCAGCTTGCCAGTGCTACTGCCAATACAAAATCCCATCAGGCCCCATTTCGCAACATGCTCTTTTATGGCCCTCCAGGAACTGGAAAAACAATGGCTGCCAGAGAATTGGCCCAGAAATCTGTATGAGATCTTCCACTTTAATTTAGTTGGTTGTGCTCTTTAATTACCAGGTTTAGTTGGTTGCCAAGGCATATGTACTTTTGTTTGCGCACCGCTGACAACATTGAATTGAACTGCACTTGGAATGTTACCTTGACACTTGCAGATATACTTCCTAGCACTTGGTTTAACTGGCTTTATTTTCTAGCAGAGAGCTGTGTGATTAGTAAAGTTAAAGTTGGAAATGATGTTTGTTTACCATCAGTAGGAAAGTTTTTCTAATTCCTTACTTTCATTGTTGTCTCACATTATACTAGTCCTTGCCTACTTCTGCTCTCTGATGGTTTATGAATTTGTCCCAGGGATTGGATTATGCCTTGATGACTGGTGGAGATGTTGCTCCATTGGGACCCCAGGCTGTGACGAAGATACATCAGTTGTTTGATTGGGGCAAGAAATCTAAGAGGGGCCTACTGCTTTTCATCGATGAAGCAGATGCATTTTTGTGCGAGTGAGTGACGGCTACTGATGACTTAACTGCCTATGAATGTCTTCCACTGAGAACATGTTAAGTTTAATTAAAGTTGATATTAGCATTTACGCCATCATCGAATAGTCAGATGTTGCCATAGTTGCAGTTAACTTTTGCCTTCTGTCTCTGTGGTTATATTTTGTATGGGGTGACTTAATGCTTGATGTGCTTTAGTATTCTCTGGAGCTTGGCAATTTGATTGAGGTCAATTTGTTGACAAGGGGTAATCGCACATTAGTGATTTTAGGGTTCACGACATTACTCGACTAGATCTTCTGAGCATTCAAATTGCAGTTAGCATTATTTCCCCTATCAGTCAGGATCTAGGACCTAGATTTCTTTAGGTTTGGTAGTATATTCTCTCTCTTTTTACTGAAGAATACTGGAAATTTGGATTCGTCTTTGTTGGTTGGTGTTTATATTAGTGGACCTCATTTTTGGTGGTATAAATTTTTTTATACATTGTTTGCTAGTGCCTTTCACGAGTGTAGCTATGCCTTCTTTTTTTCCAAACTCAACCTATGCAATATTTACTCCTGCACCTTGAAGTATTCGCTCATGCCAAGAATCCGACATTTATTAGTCGTGTCATTGTGTATGATGCAAACTTAAGTGATGATCTCAAAATTATAATTGCAGGAGGAATAAAACTTACATGAGTGAAGCACAAAGAAGTGCACTCAATGCAATGCTATTTCAAACAGGCGATCAGTCCAAGGACATTGTTCTTGTTCTCGCCACAAACCGTCCCGGCGATCTCGATTCAGCTGTAGCAGACCGGATTGATGAAGTCCTTGAATTCCCTCTACCAGGGGAGGAGGAACGGTTTAAGCTTCTAAAGCTATATCTGGATAAGTATATTGCTCAAGCTGGGTCGAGAAAATCTGGATGGTTTAAGAATTTGTTCAAGAAACAACAGCAGAAGATAGAGATTAAAGGATTGACTGATGATGTGTTAAGGGAAGCCGCAGCTAAAATGGAAGGATTTTCAGGTAGAGAAATAGCCAAGTTAATGGCTAGTGTCCAAGCTGCTGTTTATGGGAGCGAGCAATGTGTGCTTGACCCTGCCTTGTTCCGAGAAGTAGTGGATTATAAGGTAGCAGAACATCAACAGAGAAAGAAGCTAGCTGGTGAAGAGATGAATGGCGCATGATCCGCTTTGTCAAGTTTCAGGTTGGCAGTAACAGAGCTGCTGTCTAGGCGAGAGTTGATTAGCACCATTCTGTGCTCTGACCAATTCGAGTGGTTTTTGGGTCACTGCGAAAACTTTCAGGGATGGGTGCCCTTCAGTTAGTTTGGTACATGGCTAACTTATGAGGAAGCCTACTTTTTGTAATTCTTTAAGGGGCTGAGATGTTATCATTCATTTTTCCTCTCGTAAGTAGGGGAGTTTTGATATGGATATTAGTGTTTAGTGGTTTGGCACTCATTTATTTTGGCCATTGTTATTGCATCTGTCTTCCATCTTTTTTGCCCCCTGGATTTCTCGTTACATTTGAAATGTAAAAGATTCATGATGGAGGTGGTCCTCCTGTTGTATCTGAAGTCTACTGATTTAATAAGAAAATAGCAAGACGATTCCGTTCACAAATGCAATTACAAAGTTGATCCCTGGGGGGTTAACCCTTATTGTCAATACAAATGCACTAGTTCGCCCCAAAAAGGGCATGTCATCCAAAGACAAATACCAGACATCCATCCAGGGATGTCGTTTTGGCTATCAAAAAACAAGAAAAGGAAGGGTTGCTAATGATGATGCTCCTGAATGTAGCGCAGACCGCAATACTTGCAGACAGCAGGCTCATCCAAGTCAAGGCAGATAAACTCAATTGGGTGCCCCAGCGCAGGATTGCTGTCTGTGAAGGGAGAACAAACGAATCATGGATTTAGATGAATTGACTTCACATCATATGACTAATAACAAATAGGGAAGGCACTGTCCATGGCTAACCTCCTTCGCAAGCAACTATCCTGCCTTCGACTTTGATGGGAGGGACCTCATTGATCAACTCCATTGGAGATTTCTTGCTAGTATCCTAAGAGAAAGCAAACTTTAAGATGACCACAGAGTTCCACCACAAAAGTTTATCTATAGTTTAGCAATGCAGTATCAACGCTGCAGCAAGGAACACGGGTGGGAGAAAAATGCGAGTCCATACACGTGTTTAAAAAACTAAAAACTTACATGTACAAAGAAAGCCAAATGATAATATGAATACAGGATGTACACAAGGTCATTGGGGAATGGGGAGCTCAAACAGAGGTAGGTAACTTTTCTATTGTCCCACTTAACTACATCTTAACACCATATTGCTTCACACCTCCATTGTCAGTCAGGCCTCATTTGCCCTCATACCAAGGTAATGGTCAAAGAAGACCAAAGCCCTGTTAAGAATGATGAGGAATCCTATCTTCTTGCAGTAACCAGAAATATCAGAACCAAAGAAAAAACAGACTCCATTCTAACAAACCACCACCACAATAACTAGGAGGAGTTCGATATGAATCTCCCAGACATTCCGGTTCCGCAAAATTCCTTCAAAATTATTTAGTGTTTGAAGAAACTACCAGGATATTTAGATTAAATATTCCCACGTCAAAGCTTAACCACCCTTCATCTAAGACAGGAAGGCGTAACCAAGCCAGCTCCAGCGAGGCAGAGGTTAGCACATTCCTGGAAAGCAAAGTTCAAGGTTAAAAGAATGAGCATATTAAATCGGCTGCACCTCTTTAGACTGATCATTAGAACCCTCGCTATTGCATCCGGGCAGAATTTAACAATTCTAGCCTCTAATCTATGTAGTAGCTAACAAGCCTCCCTTTTCTCTTGCTCTTCAGTTTCTGAAGTCTGTTATGTCATGAAGAAGGTGGTCCCTAATGAGGGACGATGTAGTGACTGCATAAATATGCATTACCAAGCTCTATCTCATGCTTCATAGGATGAATTATTCAGCCTACTCTAAAGAGCATCATGCTCATTTTATGTCATGTAAAGAACCAGAAAGTCGAGCTAAGGCATGACGAGGAAATCCTCCAAAAACGAGCCTCAGTAGTAGTATTACCCAGGCCGGGAGATAACTCTGCTCATGTCATTCCAATGGCAAATGCCCCAATCGACCCAGTCTTCTGAAAATCGAAGACAATAAGACTAAACAAAAATGATAAACTACTAAGAAACAAAAGCCAGTATCAGATTCTAAATGCAAATTAGAAGATTTAGACCGCCCAGGGTTCCTATCGGAAGTGTGCCAAGCTGAAATTTTTATCGGTTTTACGAAAGCCACGTGTGGCATCCGAATGCTAAGAACGATTGGTGCTAATCCTCCTCCTTGGAACACTAATTGTTTTTTCCGGTTCTTTTTATTTTTTTTTCTGTATACGCAACCAATATATCGAACAAATCCCAAGTAGAATAACCCACCCTCCGCTAAATAAACCCTAATTACTGCAAGAGAAAGGAGTTATGTCGGTCACCACATCGTAAACATAGCGGCAGTTCATACAAAATAATGAAACAGGAGCAGAAAGAAGCTGGAAAAGCAATCCAGAGAAACGACCAACGGAAAAATGAGGAAGAAGGAGGAGGAGGAGGAGGAAGAGGAGGACCTGCATCCATTTGGCAGTGTGCTCGCTGATGAGAGGAAATTTGGAGGAGGGCTGGGCGACTTCGCTACTGAAGCTTCTTCCGACAGCGGTGGAGGCCAATCTCGACGATCTGATCACCGCTCGACACAGATGCGACGCCATTGATCGATTCGATTCCCTTTCTCGAGACCGACGCTGGATGATTCTTTCGCTCCGGAAGAACGAAGGCGACGCCCGAGAGAGAGAGAGAGAGAGAGGGAGCGAATGACTATGGGAGAAAAAGGCATCCGTTTGGATTTTGGAGAATGCACGGTTGGGCCGTGGAGACGATACGGGCCCGTTCTTAGATGGCCAACAACGTATATGGTATGGGCCCTATTGGGTCGGCAAGTGGACAGGCAGCTAAACCCTCCATGGCACACTGCTTAACAATTTCTTCTGAGTTGAAGTCGATCGGTTCGACGATCCCTCTCTCCCCGAATTGGAAGGAAGGAATGGATCACCACTTTCCCACATTGCTTTACTGGCCTCAGCGCATGCTTACTCACGAATATGGGAACGTGTGCGCGCGTTTGTGAGAGAGATGCGTAGTACAGTATGGGGTAATATCGGTTTTGTTAAAAGGGGTCGATTGCCATGTCTTTCTTCTCTACATTGAATGGAATTTACATGGAGGGTAGGAAGAGTGAGAGGAACATCTCCTCAGCACAAGGGAAGCAAAGCTCATCATCATCATCATCATCATCCATGGAGTATCAGTGGGTGCCCAGTCCAATTCAGATCACCTCTTCGCCATTTAATAGGATAGCAGGAGCATTGCCCTTGCTCTTGGGCACTCGTTGCTCATCCTCTCCTAGTCAAGATTCCGCCTCAAAGTGTTTTGAGTTCACTAGCCATTTCTCAGGCGACGGACGATGAATGGATGGTCAGAATATCCTAAATACACCGCGATCATGGCGGATTGCTGCCATCATTAGGCATGTCGCCAAATATATGCTCTCGCTCTCGCTACTATAGAATCTCGGTGTCCTCTCTCATACTTTCGACTGCGACCCAGCTTTAAGGTCTTCCAAGAATGCGATCCCCTTGCTTTTCATGGTGTTCAAGGCTGCTTCCGCTTTTTCCATCATTCCTGCAGACCGATAACAATGAACAGCTGCACTCCACATAAACCTGTCCGATCCGACATGCTCCCGCATCTTTTCAAAAAGAGCGATTGCTTTTTCGACACACCCACAGTCCAAATAACCCCTTAACATGGCGCGATGACACGCAAGATCAGGGCTCAAACCAGTATTCTCCAGCATTTCTTCGTACACTCTTCCGGCTTCTCCAATCAGACCTGCCTTTGCAAACGCAGACACCAAATGGTTGTAATGAGCGCAAGAGGGGGAAATTCCTTCTCGCTGCATAGACTTTAGGGTTTCCTCTGCTTCAATGAACTTTGCACCCCCGCATAGGCTCGAATGACAGACAGGTACGTGAAAGAATCCGGTAAAACACAATCTCTTTGCATGGCCCGGAAGTGTTCCTCTGCTTCTTCATACCATCCAGCAGATGCACATGAGTTTATCAAGGTATTGTAGCTAGCCTGCGTTATGTAATAACATGCCTGAGATACTTGTTAAGAAACAAAGTATATCGTACAGTAATGAAGATCAGCTGCTTCACAAAAATTGAGCTGGCTTTTAAATGTTCAGCACATTAATCATCTTACTTAATCATCTTACTCAGTTCAAAGAAAGAATCTGGACAGAATAGGAGGAATATCTCGATGCATTTGGAGCCAGGGATTCAACAAGAAGTCCTCTCATGATTTAATGGAGATAATCCCCGATACAATCTACTTCGATCCTTTAATAAGAACAAATAGCATACGCACCTTTCCTGGTTTAATACCTTCTTCCTTCATTTTGGCAAATAGAAGGGAAGCTTCTTGTCTTTCACCTGTAACATAAGATGATACAGTAAACTTAAAGAACTTAATTTTCTTTCCATTTTTAACAAAGAAGAATCAGCAGGTACTGCTCCCAACAAGTGGGCCAAGAAAATTAATTGTTTAGCAAAAAATATGCGGAGACTAGATAGAATGATATGCTTCCCCAGTTAATTCATTTTGCAAAACCATTAGATTTGTCTATAATATATTTTTTTGAGCAGCTAACAAGCTCTTAAGCTTTTCCAAATTCACAATTCCACCCATTGAAGTTGTGTGGCTTAACAGCGAGACACTTTTTGGAACTATTCAAGTACTAGTGGTCTGAAAAACAGGGCCCCAGATCTGTACCAGCCTTGCAGTAAAAGCCAATCAGATTCATATATGCCTTCTCATCCAGAGGCAAAGCCAAGCCGTGTGCTGTACCGAACATCTCTGCAGCCTTATTCAACTTGCCACCTCGTCCATAAACACTGCAACAATCATAACAGTTATTAACCACAACAGAATCTACCATTTCTTAAATAGTTAAGGGAGAAGTGCACTAAAAGTCCTAAAACTTGTCATGAAAGTGTAATTGAGTCCTAAAACTTCCAAAAAGTACAATTAAGTCCTAAAACTTGTCATGAAAGTGCAATAGAGTCTTAAAACATCCAAAAAGTGCAATAGTCTTAAAACATCCAAAAAATGCAATCAAGTCCTAAACTTATCATGAAAGTACAATTGAGTCCTAAAAATTTTAAAAAGTTTTTTCAATCGAAGGACTTGATTTGACCAATTCGACAAGTTGTAGGATTTAATTGCACTTTTTGATAATTTTAGGACTTTATTACACTTTTGTAACAAATTTTAGGACTTAAGTGCACTTTTCGAAAGTTTTAGGACTAAATTGAACTTTCATGACAAGTTTTAGGACTTCCAATACACTTATCCTAATGGTTAATTAGCAAAAGAATCACCCATCATCAAGCCCTACCTGATCATGGTGTTAAAAGTTCGAATTGATGGAGCAACCCCGATAGAAAGCATTTGCTCATATATTCTTTCTGCAAAGTTCAGTTTTCCTGCCAAAAAAGTCTTTAGTTAATACCTAATAGTTTTACCATGAGCCTTTCTCTGCATACATGTCAGAAGACAGTACCAGCTTCCAGCATTGCCTTGATAAATGTATTGAACACCACAGTATCAAGTTTCGAACTCTCCTGCAAACTCTTCCGAACTATATCCTCCGCTTCTTGGTGTTTTCCTGCAAATAACTCTTTCATACTCATCAACAGTGGAGCAAACAGCACACTAAAAGAAAGCACTCTGCACAAACAGCCTAATATCTTATTATATTGTAATTGAAGAAGCCCTACAAGCAATTTCAATATTTCACACTATGTCCATATAGCTCATCAAAGTCAGGAGTTATGTCAGTTAATTCCTACTTATCAATCTATATAGAATCCATATTCTGCCCTTAGTTTACCCTTGAGAACGATGACATGGTAAGACAACTTCACAGAAAAACATACCGCTATTAGTCAAAGCATTCACGATGATGCTGATTGTAACAGGACCAAGATCGTGGCCTTTCTCAGTTGCTTTTCTGTATAGCGAATATGCATCCTCTGGTCTACCAGATTTGGCATATGCATCAACCATACACTTAGATACTAGCTTCCCAGACAAAGGAGAATCCGCCTCCAAAAATATAGCTTCAGCCTTGTCCAGCTTTTCTCCTTTTGCGTACCAGCTAATCAAAGAAGCAATTGCTTCATCCTCCGCTCTACAACCAAGCCTTATCAACTGACTGTTTAGGGCTTCTGCTTTAGAAATGTCACCTGCAATGGACATCCGGCAAGGCAAATTCAGTTTAAGTAAGCAACCACAAACCAAAGTAGTCCAACCTCAACAGTCACAAGTTAAAGAATAATACTGTCCTTCCAACAGCAAATCGCCATTCTCAGGTCAGAGGCACACAAACTAGGAGGCACCATGTGTACCATTATTTTATATGCAAGGTTTTGCATACATTTGATTGGCTTGACTTGTAAGAAAGCAACGCCAGTGAAGATCCTAAATGATAGCTAGGCTAAGAAACAATGATGGGCTACTCAAACCAACTGAATTGTATTAATATCAGCACATGTAAGCTATCTAGCTAGCTTCAAGGATGAAGTATAATGCATTAACATCATGACTTGCCTTCTCTCACAAAGTATCCGATGAGTCTGCTGGCTATTGACAGCCCATCAGCAGTTTCAAGCAACAGCTTCAAGATGTACTCCGTGTTCCTCAAACAACTATCAGCTAAGTACAGAGTAAGCATCAGCCCAAGAGCCATCGAGTCAAAAAGATCTGGAACCGCAATACTTTTCTCATATTTTTCCTGTCCTTTATATTCTCCGTGGATGATCCTGTAAAATGTCTGCACAAATTTATTATCTGCAAAAGATCCAACTCCGCCTATTTCTCGAGCAAACTGCTCAGCCTCGCTTATCATTCCATTTTTGCAATAGAATCTAATAATGGTCTTGAAAAGTTCCTCGTCATATTCAACTAGGTCTTCTCTTATCTGTAAAGTGAACTCCTTGGCCTTTTCCGTCTGGTCCAAATTTATATACAAATTGAGCATGTCACTGAGAGAACCTACATCAGGTAATCCAGTTTTCGATAAAGCTAGAAAGGCACCTTCTGCAGAATCTAAATCTCGTCTTCTGACATGACATTGCAATAAGACAATGTAAGCATATCTGGAGAACCGAATCTCCTTAGACTTCATCAGTTCAATGACATTCAGGGCTTTATCAGCATTTCTTGAACTAAGATGGACCTGCGCCATAGCTAAGTACGTTTTCTCATCTGTAAGTAGGCCCAGATGCTCAATCTCTTTAAATGTATTCTCAGCATCCTCATAGAGTCCAAGTTTGCCATATATTCTAACGAGCAACCCATAGATGACTTCATCAGGAGCAACTTTATGCCTTCCCATTTCCGAGAAAAGAGCAAGCGCCTTGGAGTAGTCTCCTTTTCTATAACACAAAGTGAGAAGTGAAGCTCGAGTATAATTACTTGGGATGATTTTCAGAGATCTCATGTCTTCATAAAGACCGATTGCTTCTTCCCAGCTGCCATTTTTGGTACAAAGGTTTATGAGCAGGCTATAGGTTACTTCCTCAGGGAGAAAACCAGCTTTCTTCATCTCATAAAAAGTTTGCAAAGCTTCGTCACCGCAACCTTCTTTGATGAGAGAACTGATTGTGACCGTATAAGTGAAGCCGTTTGGAGCCACCCTCTTACCCACCATTTTCCTCCACAATTCTACGACATTTTGATGGAGCGACTTCTTCTGCAGAGAGGACAGCATAAAGTTGAAAACTGCAACAGAAGGCACGACCCCCCTCTCCTCCACAGCAGAATAAAATGACAGCATGGCCTTGTGGCGGCCCCATCGTGCATAAGTACAAAGCAAGGTACCGCAAGCAACTTCGTCGGGCTCACAACCTGCTTCGAGCATCTCCAGGAAGGTCTGCTCAGCGAGATTGATCTTCCCGACTTGTCCATACGCGCGCAAAACGATGGTGTAGACGATCACGCTGGGACGGTAACAGAACTGCCCAAGCACAAGTCTATCACTAGACGCCATTAATTTTCTATCTTTCGAGGTAATAGCACGAAAGCAATGAAATTTAAGCATAAAAAAGAATGCCCATATTGCGGAACCAAACAAAGAGTTCACTTTGGCGTGGAAATCACTAGAGTGCGTTGGGTGAGGGTGTCTGAGACGATATTCACAGAAAGAACACTAGAACAACCAAACCACGCATCGGAAGTGAACACATGGAAAGAGTAAGAGAAGACAGGAGGAGACCCACCTGAAGCTTCATCCAAGCAAAGAAGTCCCTGACCTGCCTCCAACCCTTCTGCTCCTTCAAGACCACGCACATCTCCCTGAAACTGAGCTTGCCCACGAACCCGCTCATCACCATCCTCATGTCGTACTCCCCTTCTCGCTTCTCCGCCAAGGCCCTGACCGTCTTGACGGCGGCGACGACGTGCTTGCCGTGGAGGTGGCCGTTGCGGTCGTCGTGCAGGTACTGGACCATCTGCTCGGGGGAGCGCCTGATCCATCGAGGCGTCTGGACGCGGGGGCCCTGGTTGCGGCGGAGGGCGCTGAGGTAGCGAGCCTTGGCCTTGATGATGCGGCGGGCGTTGTCGTCGGAGAGCGGGTTCTTGGGGTTCTTGGATCGGGGCTTGGGCTTGTCGAGGCCGTCGCTGAGGGACCAGGGGTCCGGGCTGAGGGACGAGCGGAGGGGACGAGGTTTAGACCAGGACAAGGGCTTGGACGTGGACGTGGGGGTGGTCGCCGGAAGCGGAGGGAGGAGGGAAGTGCCGCCGGAGAAGACGCTCGACCTCGCCCACTCCATCGCCGTTCATCCACTTCTCTCCTTCGCTTCCCACTCCACTGGTGAGTGGTGGCCTCTTCAGGCGCCTTTCTTTTTAGATTTTTACAGCCATATTTTCCGTCGATACTTATCTCTATAATATTAAAAAAAAGTTAATAGATTTTTTTTTTTTTTTGAAAAAACTATGTAAAACGTGGCAAATTTACAAATCAATCGATAAGTTAAAAGTTACCCTTCTTTTATTAGTCAAAAGCAACTAAAATGCTAAAACCCAAAAAAAAAAAAAAAAAAATCTCTTTGCATATTGCAATCAAACAACGTGATTTAAATTCATAATTTCGTGAAAACGTTTCACGATTGACCCATTTATTATTAAATCTGATAATTCAAGATAAGTAAAAGTTACTTTTAAAATAGAGAAAATCAATAATTAATACCTCATTACAACTTGTAATTTATTTTTCGATACATCTAACTATAGTTTTTTACACAATGTAAGGGATAAGTACACTGAAAGTTGCAAAATCTTAAGTCATAAAATTTATAAAAAATATAGTCAAAACCTAAAAACTCATCAGATTCATACAATGGAATATTTCCACTAGCTCCTTCTAATTTGGCCAATGAAAAATGTTAACGTGTCTCCTTTTATTATTTTGTCTCCACTACATGAAGATAATGTGACCGTTTTAACTAAGTCATTGCCATGCACGATAGAAAATATTAAAAAAAAAAAAAAAGCCAAAGCAGCATTTTTTATTAGTCAAGTTGGACGGAATTAGCAAAATAACTCGATTATACCAAGTTGACAAATTTTAGAATTTAATTACACATTTTGTAACTTTTAAGACTAAATTATAGTTTCGTGACAAATTTCCATATTTCTAGTATACTTATCCTTTTTAAGTAAACAATTGGATACTATTGGTTTTGAAAATCCATTTAAATGGCCAAGGCGTGCTAGAATTGCCCCGCAGACCTAACAAATTAATGCATGCAATAATCGAAAAAAAAGGAAAAGAAGATGGATTCACGCATTGTCATATCATGGGGAACCGACGATCCAGCAAGAACTTAAATCAACAATACGGTACCATGATTCCAAAAGAGCGTGCACGTGTGCTAAAAAAACCCAGTACAAGCTACGTCCTGGCGAAGAAACAATTTGCCCTTTGATCCAGATTTTGCAGTCTGAGCTGTTAAATGATTTGGCGTTAGAAATGAGCAAAACGCATATCCACTTTTGTGAGAGATGACTGAAGCGTCATCTACTATCATCGTCGAACTTCCGGTCCACATCAGAGGTCGATGCATCATCTCGCCGCAATAACCAACTGTTTTTGAGTCAAATTACTGGACTTCATTACACTTGCGCTGCTAAAGTATGCAGCTACACTAAGTAAAGCCGAATATAAAATATCGTGCTGTACGCAGTACGCACAGCGCATGCAAAACTTGGCCCATCACCTACTCAATTACACAACGACCCGAAAGGTTTATTACAATCTACTCTTGAAACGGGGACTGTGAATAATACCAGCTTAACATTGACTGTGACTGCATCCTGAAAAAGTGCAGACCGACGTTATAATGATCAACCACTTTCGGGTCTCCCTCTAACGCTTCTCGCATACACAATATCAGGTAGGAACACTAAGATAGATCGCCCAGAAAAATTCTACAAGCATTTTGCCTCGATTTCCTCGAGAGTGAGCCCCTTTGTCTCCGGCACGATGAAGAATATGAACAGTAGGGCCACCAAAGTTACCACTCCAAATCCATAGAACAAAATTCCAGATCCCAGCAAATCCTGCAATACAGGTCACAACTGAACATCACCAACAATACTTTTCACAGGAGAAAGGAAGCAGAAGAGCACCTCCGTAACTATAGGAAGTCAATGGAGCACAAAATGATTAAACAAAATAAAAGCACACTAAAAAAAGGGCGAAATTTCAAATATTATTTACGAATTAGCCCTCATATCAATTTGCATCTTCATCTTTTGGAACCTAAACTTGGCTCTGTACGTTTTCGCACTAAATTTCAAGTTGCATCTCCCACTGTTTACTTATTTACCAAATTGGCCAAGCTTGGAACAAAGCTTGCACTAGCCCACGACCTCCGTTCAAAGCTTGGGCTCGGAAGGGAGGGGAATGGGGGGTCAGCCGGCAGGGTTTTGGTGGTCGGAAGGCAGCACACAGGGTTGGTGACTGTAGGGTGTTTGAGTTGGTCAGAGGTTGGAGGCTAGGGTTTTTCCTTGGCCTTCCTTTGAGAGGGGTAAATTAATCTTTAGAGCTTACAGATTTTATGTGAGACGCAAAATGCAGATTATGAAATGTGAGGATGCAAATCGATATGGGGGCTAAACTTGGAAATGGTATTTGATGGATCCCAAAAGAAAATTCTACCTAAAAAGCACTAATCAGAAACATAACAGCACAGAGGAGTCATCATTAACACCCAAAGTTTTAGAATCATGTCCAGGAGTCAGCTCTATCACATATGCCAAAAGTGGTATAAACCTAGATGGATAAGTGATGCGCACGGAAAGCAGAAGCTGGAAAGCAGACGCACCACTAAAGGAGAAAATGCAAGAGTCACCAATGCATTTGCACCAAAATTCACAAGCACGGCCATGCTGAGTCCTCGCCCTCTTAGGCGCAAAGGGAAAATCTCTGAAATCAACAGCCAGCCAATAGGTCCAAAAGATACCTGCAAAACCAATGTGATTCTTTTCTAGGCTTACAACAAATATGTATGAAAATGAAAGCTAACCAAGAGGTCATGCTCAAACTAAACTATCCAAGACATAGGAAAAGAGTTAGAACATCCCATGTTCTCTGCAAACAGGCTGGCAAGTTCACTAAAACAGTAACAAAAGTAACAAATGAAATATGTCAGATACTGTGAACAACTTAAACCAAGAGCAAGGCATCTCAGCTCATTGCCTTCCATGGAGACAAGTAATGAGGACTCTCTTACTTATTTTCATAAGGAGTCATCCAGAATTTTGGATTCTAGCCATCACGAGAAACTGCAGTATGTTTGGCTGGACACTACATTCACATCTGCAGCATCTCATTGCTCCATTCTATTAAACTTCTCTCATGGACACTAAAGCTTAGAATAGATATCTCGAGTCATTACATCAGGCACATGGTGAAATGATGCCAATTGCACCACTTAGTACTTGAAGAAGAAACGAATCCAGTTTATTTTTTCTTCCTATAGGTCTACAATCTAATAAGCAACATGGATCTCCTCAGAAACCACAGAAGAAACAAATGGCCATCACAATATTTTTACTCCATCTTGCGTGGAGATTATAGGAGAGACAAATTGGATGGTCAAGAAGTGGGCTTCTTGTAACATGATATTACACACTTCATCCATTAACCTACTTGATAAAGAAAATACTTCATATAAAAGGAAAAGTCTCATTGGGATACCTGATAGCAACCAACATATAACAGCAAACCAACAACAGCAGCAGCCGGTACATCATCCAGGAAAAGGTAGTATGATCCAAGCAGGAGTAAAGAGACAAACTGTTGCAGAAACCAATAAAGTAGATATTTGTCATGAAATTTATGGTCGTGTATGTAAGAAACACAAATGAGTATGAATTAAGCAGGCTGGAAGAAGAAAGTTCAATGCAAGCTAATTTAAAGTAAAACTCAGCCAGAAGAAGAAAGGTATTTAAAATTTTTGAAAGTGAAGTATTCTCCTATGGTCTGCATATCACCAGAAAGCCATGCCCACTAGAGGAAGAATTGTGTCTTACCATCCCTGAAACGCCCCCAAGCAGTAAGGGCCTCCTTCCAACTCTATCAACAACAAGAACAGCTACGCCCGTCATTATGAGCTACAATCACGAAACACCATACCAGCAGTCAAACACAAGAGAGACATGTCATCCTTCACTTAAAAAGGACTTCCATTTCATCAAACTAGAGTCATGAGGGTATGCTACTTATGCCGAACTATTGCTTACTACACAAGGGGGGGAAAGGGAAATACCTTCAAGAGTCCTAAAAGAATGGACACCCGTGTTGCATCGGATGCAGCAGAGAACCCTGCACTCTATTATACCATATTAAGTCAAGTTACAAAGTCAGTGCATTTTTCTTCAAGAACATATTAAATGTGAAATAGAAGTCAATGAGCAGATTCCACTATATATTATATCATACTTCAGGCATGCAAGACCAGATATATGATAAAATTCACTCTGGAATTAAGCATTACCTCCTGAATTTTTTATTACAGTGATACTAAAGTGTTCCACTTTGAAGCCAGAAAACAGGCCATAGCAGCTCTATTTTTCATCTTCCCAACTTAATTTGACTCTTACTTTAGTATGCTAAGATTTATCAAGTTGGAAATACTTCAAACCCACAGGACTGGCAGCACATTGGAGGAAAACATACCTCAAGGATTGTTGCTGCATAATAAAGTACACTAGGTTGCCCTGTAATCTGAACCAAAAGATGACAAGTTTGAGCCTCAGTATTATGTATATGCTTATATCACATTATGAAGGCCAAAATAATATGATACCTGCTGGAACAAGACCACTCCACCACCAATTATAAGAGCTTTCAAGCATTTCCCCTGGAATATTTCACGGAATGAAACTTGTTTTTCTTCTCCAACGTAGGCAAGCTCTTCCAGGATCTCATTAACTAGCTCTGGGGCAGAATCACCAATAATTGGGCCCCTAAGCCGGCACAAACAATATATGGCGTTATCTTTCAGTTCCTGCATGTTGCCTCTGCCCTGTATGGCGCGCAATAGTAGCCATCTAGGTGATGACGGCAGCCACCACATTCCTATTCCCATTATAACAGCCAAAGGCGTGCTGGCTCCATACATGTAACGCCACCCGGCAACAATATCAACCAAGAGGGAACCAATCCCGTATCCTGCCTGCACAGAATTTAGACATTTGACCATAGTTGTACAGGACACTAGCTTAATAATAAAAGAAGAAAGTTTGGATTCTGCCATTAACCACAAATCCAAGTCAGAGTCGTCAAGAAATTTTGGAGAACTTACAACCATCCCAAGAACAATAAAGAACTCCTTGAGAGATATAAGCTGACCACGTATCTTAGTTGGAGCTGTCTCAGCTATGTACATCGGAGCAGCGTGCATAGCCTGAAAGCAAAAGGCTGAAGTTTAAGTATCCATGGAGTATATCTTCTAAATGTTAAGCACTAGGCATCAATAGCTGTTTCAGCATCCATAGAACAGAGCCCGGTATTAGTCGAATAAGCAAAATAATTGAGCAACCAAAATAGAAAAAACTTAAAAGAGAAAATCGTAGGATATATTGAATCCAGTAAATATATAAAGTAAAATTGTCCAATAGAGTAACACAATATTTGCTATGTTCCATCTTTTTTTTTTTTTTTTTTTTTTTTTGGGACAATTGGGCAGGGTTGATTCTGGGGTTATCTTCCCCATCCTGTGTTTGCAATATCCAGGATGCAACTAAAAGAATAGGTAGCTGCTAATTTCTTATGGCAGAATGTTCTAACAAATTAGGAAAAGTATAGGCGAGATTACTTTGTTGCTTTGTAGAATGATAATATTTTTTCCTGTCACAAAGGAGTGTATTAGCAATGAGGATCATGTTGATGCTTCTGGCTATTTGGCTGCTAACTAACAGGCAGGGTAGGGATCTTTAAACGTGTCTCTTTCACGAGCATCCAGATTACCTAAGCCCAATGACTGACTTGCCACCGGTTTTGGCCCCGGCTTCCCACTTAGGGCGGGTTAAACGGGTCCGCACTGGGGTGAGTCATTTTAACCGCACAATTATCAAAGAATGCGTAATCGGAAACAAGACAGAAGAGCATGTTTGCAAAGTCAAAGCAGACAGACTACACCAGTGTCCAATGATACATAGCAAAAATTGTTACCAGTCCAATTCCTATACCGAACACAAAGCGCCCAACCACCATAATAGCAAAATCCGGCGCTAATGCTGTTATGAGAGCTCCAACGAGATACAGGACTGAAGCCAGAATAAGTTCCCATCTTCTCCCTGGAGTACAAATGCACCATCCGAACTTCATGCCCAAGAACAGAAGAAGTAAAGCTTAAATTCAGAGTGAAATGTTTATGGGGAAAGATACTACCTATAAAGTCGGCAATACTAAACGCCACGACAGAGCCAATCAAAGCCCCATATAGAGAGCCACTAGTCTGCAAAAGAATATTCATGAGGCATGGTTTACAAATTAAAGAACAATCTCTGAGGTGGAGAACTGAAAAGTTAGACAAAAGTGCAGAGAAAAGCAGGAAGAAATGAATTTCCTGCTGTGCTAATTGATGCAAACTTGAACCGCGAAAGTTGGCTAGAAACTTACGATGAGACCAATCTGTAAAGAAGACAAGTCATACCATGAAATCCCGCTCAATGTGGCCGACTGCAACGCGGAAAAACCGATGTCAATATAAATGGGAAAGAAAGATTAAAGTCAAGTCAACATTGCTGAGCAGTGCAGCCCTGATGTTTGCTTTTGCGAATCAAACGCCTTACTGAAACATATGGGTGCTAACAAAAGAAGAAAATGGAAGATCTGCGCATCTCCCGCGTGAGGATGAGATGATACCTCGACAGAAATGGTTGCACAAGAAGTGGCACCGATATCATAGCCATACAGCAGTCCTCCGAGAGCAGGGAACAGAAATCTACAAAGTAAGCAGACGCCAACATTGTCAATGCAGCCTTTACAGGATAGAACAACGAGGGGGAAAATCTCTTAAAAAGTGCGAGCATTTACGGGAGAATGGCAGCAGCAACGGAGTACTTGTCTGGAATCACGTGATTGCCATTGATCAGAGGCTCCTGATCGGCGTTACCAATCTCGCCCGACGACTTCCCCACCTAAACAAACAGAGGATCCACCACTATCAGCAACGGACTGACATGAGATCGACCGAGCAGTTAGCCGCCAAGGAATCAAGGGCTCGGGGGTAAAGCGGAAGCATCCGGAAATTCCCGTTCGGCATGAACTAAACCTCAAGAAGGCGAATTTCATTCGACTGGGTCTAACATAGAGAAGCTCAAAAAGAGAAGGACGAGAAAGAGGGGTGAGCATGCCCAAATACGAAGACAAGCGAGAGAGGAGGTGCATCGTATCCACATCGACAGCGTGACGGTAAGGCAGAGAAATGAAGCGAGCAGCCACGAGATAAAGAGAAAGAAGGCAAGCGAAGGACCTTTGCGAGAAGAGAGGATCGCGTGGGGCGCTCAGGATCAGACGCCATCTTTGTAACTGCTCCGAAGCGATGCAGAGGGCAGCAAAACCTATCGCCTGACCCCGGGGGGTGTTGGGGGAAGAAATGGGGTGTTGAGGAGGAGGAGGAGGAGGAGGAGGAGGAGATGTTGGTGGAGTGTTTGGGATTCGAATTTCAATCCCAACCCCCGCGGAATGGACGTTAGAGGAGCTGACCGGTAAATCCGAAGTTCCTCGCGCCTCCTCCCTCCTACCTTATTTTTCTTTTTCTTCTTCGACAAAAGCGAAAAGGATGTAGAAGTTAGCTAGATATCTGGTCTTTCGACCCCTTCAAAAAAAAATAAAAATAAAAAAGCAACATGGAAGGTCGCGCACGGGACGTGAATCGCGTCCTGCTTTCGTGTCGGAGACGAATGATGATGTAGTGTTATTGTAGACTCGATATCGTGCAAAATAAGGAAAGGGCAGAGGATTCGGGAACGTGGGGTGTACAGAAATACAGACCGACTTGGCCGATCTCCCCATCGCTAGATTCGCTCGGTTACCGTAAGCCTACTCGTCCCATCCATTCCCTTTCTCCCCGACTTTTGCCACGCCATCCTTCAATGGCAAATCGGGCCCTAAAAGATCCATCGAATGCAAAATGGTCCCGGCGTGTCCCTCGTCCCCGCATCATTGATGACATTCGATGTGTACGCCTACAAACCAGGGAGCTCCATCTTCATCCTCTCTTTCTCTCCAAATGATGTGGACTGCGGAGGCCATGTCTGCCACCGCATCCTCTCTACATGCGAGGGATCGTCATTGGGTTTTTTCTTTCGTCCGCAGCGCAGCATCGTTCGTACCCCACCCAATCCTTTTCCTCTTCTGTACCCTTTCTTCACTTTGAGACTGCTGGATGGGCCTGGGCCTGGGCCTGGGCCTGGGCCAACCCATTTCGAGAATCCAAATCCCCCGAGGTCGGGAGTCCCTCGCGAAAACTAATCAATGCCCCGTGCTCTTGCGGGTCAAGTACACCTTACCTTTAAATTTCGATGGTTGCGTGAAGTGGTCCTCTAACTTTTATTATATTCAACGATAGCCCCCTAACCTTTGAATTTGAGCAACTTGGTCCTCTGAATTCTATTTTAAATGCTTCGGTCAACGAACAAGTCTAACTAAATCGTCGAATTGATTAACGACGTGGCATTGCTTACGTGACGGAATATAACACGCGATGCTAATCTAACGCCAAATGACCAAAACACAAAAGTAAATAAAGTATTTAATTGCACGGATCAAGAAAGAGGATTCAGTTACACGAAACGGAACTTAGAGAATCGAGTTGCACAAATTCATAAACTTAGGACTTGAATGCACAAAATGGAAACAATCCAACTGCACAAATGCTTAAACTTGGAAGACTGAATCTATTCTTAACTCTTCCTTTTTTTTTCCTTTGTTTTGTTGCTTTCCGCGAGGCACGGGCAGTTTTCACATTTCATATTATTTATTTTTACGATAACTCATTTCTTTCTTTGAGATCTTCAAATTAGTGATCAATCTTGAGACATTCACGGCAAAACCATGCATAATTTTGTCTTTCACCCTAATCGACAAAGTCCCTTCTTTAAGTAATTTCTCATTTACCATTCTGATGCTCTCTCTCGACTATGATCAACTGTCCAGAAAAGCTCCAAACGTGACTTTTGCCTCCTGTTCGTCTAATGTCCTCTTGGTAAATTAAAACGACCCAGGGTCAGTATAATCAGGAGGACTTGCAGATTTAAGTGATATCAAAAAAGAGCACCCGCCAAGTAGAATCAGTCGGTAATAGAAGTCTCCTCAATGTAGCCAGGAGGGACCCTAGGGATGACACTTAACTAAATTTAAGAGAAGCAGATATTTACATTGCCAGTCCTCCAAGTCGATAACTATGGCTAAAGACTAGTTAAACACATAATCAAGTTGAAGATCACAGCGCTCATCATCCATTTGAGCGATAAAAGTAGAGCCATTGTAAGAGAGAAAAGCCCATGTGTCCTGCTCAGCTTAAAATGCCCTTGCCTCCGCGATTTGCATTTGAGTCCTCCCTACCCTCTGACCCAAGGACAGTGCGCTTCACGCAGGAAGCTTCAACTTCTCATGATTTTTCCAACTGAACACAGAGCAGAAAAATAATTTAAATGAGTGATCTGTGGAAAGCTGACTCGATAGGTTTCGATAAGCAAGTCCAAAGAGCGCTGTACCTTTTAATGTAATAGTAAAAGAAGTCCGCATAAAGGGCCGTCTGAACAAGGCCTGATACCCAAGCTGTGTTTACAGTAAGAAGCAAACTCCCGTTAGCTTTCACATAAATCAAGTGGACTGATACTCAACAGAAAAGCAGAAGAACATACGTATCCAGCGTATTTTGTGAGTCTCCGTGAAGAATCGATATACCCAGTTAACAATATACAAGGCTCGGTAGCCACTGCAATTGAACAAAAAAGAAAAGTTTGTAAATGCCTTAATAGACCCAAAGCACAAAAATTCAACGGCATTGCTGGCCAGAGCAGACATCAGATCAGGCCTTCGAAAGAACCAGACGAAATTTTACCCACTACTGGCACAGGAAAACACACTAAGAGAGTTTGAAGAAAGGATTCCAATCTCCCCTCGAAACAATCATTTCCTTTTCTATGCCAGGAGAACATTATAGCGAACAGCAGAAAAATGCTATGGTGGCAGTCATCTTGCAAAGCAGCCAATAAGTCATTGCTATGAGTCAATTCAACATGGATGACACAAGCACTTAGACAATGTGCCTCAGTCTCCATACCACATGACTGACCGGCCAAAACCACCCGGACGAGTGCCAACTTTGCTGCTAATTCCGAGAGAACATGCACTTAAACAGGACGATCCAAATCAGTATTGAATGCCTCTGACTCACATAAAAGGAAGCATTGTTCTCTTGAGGGATGGAGGCTACAACTCGATGCAGAAGTCTTCATTTTCATTACAAAAATTTCTTATTGACAAGTCTCCCAATAGTAATTCTTTCTTCTAGAAAGTGGTTCCTGGAACTTGGCACATTGTCGAAAATGTAAATTCAGCACCAAGCATCAGCTCAACGGGTTAATTGAGAATGTGCCAGACAGTCAGAACCAGATATGTTGAAAAGGTGCACTTTTGTCATCCCCAACCGGCCTCGATGAAATATACCCAGCCGAAAAGTCTTAATAGTTATTATAGAACTGGGTCATAATACCAGAGAATTGAAACATATCATTCAGCTGATAATGCCGAAAGGCAAAAGTGGCAATCGTACTTCTAATATGAATGGCTGCAGCAGAATTAACTTCCCAGTTCAACCAAATTTCCAACATAATCCTAGGTTTTTAAGGTTCAACTTGTATTTATGGCCATGTTATTAACATACTTATTGTATGTGATCTAGAAAATATACATTACATCAGGTTTAGCATATAAATTGCTGTTGGATTAGGTATCTTAATAAGATAGTATATAGATTATAGGATTTGGGTTGACTAAAGGGGAGTATTCAACCTTGTAAATTAGCATATATCCCTATGTAGGCAGATTCTGCCGCCCCATGCATAGCTCCTACTTTTTGTTATTGTTTACCTTTCCTGTTAAGTCGGATCCTAAATTATCTCTTTAATGCTTCCACTGCCCCGACACTAATGTTCACAAGCAACATAACAGTAACTTCAGGGGAAAGCCATCAAAACAAAGTTGCCTTTATGCAATAATAGTTGCCTTGCTAGAAGATGCATTAAATTCCACCTCGGAACAGAGTAGAATGACGGTATTCATATATGACTATCATTTTTACTAAATGCCAAATTTGGACTGGTTTTTGGATTTTTTGGAGGTCACCGACAACATGTTTCATAAAAAGCTCTCCATTATCTGCTCCAAAGCTTGGCAGCATTGTAGTAGATGATTCCACAGAATCAAAAGGGCATATAGATCGAAGAGAGAGCCCATGTTGTCAGGAGGTGATTAACAACCTTCATTACTCCAATCATCACGTAGTTCCCTCTTAATGTTGATTGAAAGAAAGAGATTTGCCTGATTATCCTCTAATTGGACCAACATTTCTGTTCCATTAAACCAATCTAGGTCTTACTTTGAACAAATTCACAAGACTTCTACTTCATACATCCTTCCCAAGACAAGACACATTACACATGCTCAACCAAATTCACCGTGGTTTCAGAAGGTCCTACCAACCAACTGTTTTCAAGAAGAGTCCTCAATCCTACTACCAATTAATAAGAGGAAAAGTCACATGATGGAAACACCTAATTTCCTTTCAGCTTCCCTATATTTTTCATGGAACCTATAAATCAATTAAATTGTAACCGTCATCTTTAGATTCAAAAGTTTTACACCTAAGGAGAAGGCTTCACAGCACTAGCATTGCTTTGGGGTTAAATATTTTTCACTGCCGTCATAAAACATGCCGACTAGTGCCACCTTACATGAAGATGAGTAAACCCAATACAAATCAATAGGTGGACTACGTATTAAAATTGCAAGCACTACGGCGGCAGAGAAAGACAATTTGCTTGGCTAATAAATTGTAAGCAAATCAGGAAACATGGTCAATGATGCAACTGACTATAGCTTCCCAAACAAAGAAAAGCAGCTACCTTCTTGGTTACAAATCCCTGAGATTATAACTTTACCAGAAGGGAAAAGAATTTTATGGGAAAAAAATAAATTGGACATACCCGAGAAGAAAGACATAGCTTCCTGTTAAGTTGTCGATGTTGCTTGACCTCTGCAGTAACAACAGTTGTGGCAAGATTGCCACTGCTTCGAGATATAATGAAAATGACCAGAGAATCTGAAGGAAAAGGTGAGGTTCCCGTCATATAGAACCCAAGGTTGATTCATAATAGGAAGGCAATGCCAAAACACTGGTCTATTATCCAAAAACATGGTGTTAATATGAAAGGCCAATGTCAACCCCAACTCAATTCGAAACCGAATGGCAACATGTGCAACAGAGTTCACACTGTTCAGCAGTTAGCTTGCAGGGTGTAACTCCATTATACGACCTGTAGGGTGTAACTCCATTATACGAGCAGTTTGGCCACATGAAATGTGTCCATTCAAACCGTCGATTTTATAATAGCTACAGGTTCTGGGAGTTGGGATATGGGAATTGTAAGACTACTGAACGGAAAGCAATCTATTTATAGATCGACTTATGTAGGAACATGTGAAGGAAAGTTAGCAATACAAACTAAAACGAAACATAACGTATGTTGGAATATTGTACCTCAGTCACGGTGAAATTAAGGGGAATCAAGAGTGCCAGGATGAAGCACGGGAGAATCAGAAGATAATGTTTGAATGTATCTTCATCCCGGGAGTAAGTCTGCTTCACTACTTTATGGAGCCTCATGTACCAGACTATGGCAACCGAAGTCCCGATAAAGACGAGCTTCATTGCGGTGTTGTAGAGAGAGACGTACCTCGTGAACAAATCGAGGTAGCGCGTGAAGAAGACGATGACATACAGTTCCTGAGTCTTGAGCGAAATACCTGTGCCAAAAAGTGAACTTGTGAAGATTACAAGACAAACGGTACTGGAAATACATAGCGATCGTGCAATGGAACTGACGAATGGTCCCTTTCCTTTTTCTTAGCCAATGGAAAAGGCTACAGCAGAAGCAGCCAATCAAATTTTTAGCCAACTTTTTCTTAGCAAGAGTAACGAAAATCCCAGGACGCAGACGAGCAGCAGCCGCTTCAGATTAATCGAGAGAGAGAGAGAGAGAATGGCGAGATTGGGTTTGGGAACATCACCCGATTTAAATAGAAGGAACTCGGCTCGATCGGGAGAAGGGGGAAGAAACTGATGGCATGCGTTGAGACTGTCGGAGAAGCGAAGGGAAGCAAACGGAAGACCCGGGGCTTCCATTCTAGCTCGAACGAGAGGGAGGAACACGGAACGGACGAATGGTGCGGAGGGGAGAGAAGGAACAGAGACGTACCAGCACAGGACTTGGTGGTGCGAATCTTGAGGAGGAGGACCACTATGCTGAGGAGGTGGGTCATGTCTCCTGCTAGCCTGAATATGTTCATGGCTGCTCGATTGATTTCACCCTCTGCCGCTCTCCCTCTCCCTCTAGATCGATCGATTGATCAATGGCAATTGCTCTTCTGAGTCTGAAGAGGAGAAGGAAGGAGAAGGAAGGAGACGAAGTTGACTGGAGTGATTTTAACGGCCACCAAAATTCCTCCTTCCCCACCGACCGCGCGACCGAGTCTTTGACCCGGCACGAGTGCCCCCCTCTCTCTTTCCTTTCGCTCCTTCCAAACGAGCGTCATTTTCAAAACCATTATTTTTAGGGTCTAATTTTTTTTTTTTGGAAAAAGTACGCCCAAGTGTCAAAATTTGACATGAATGGATATTTAAATGCTAAAAATTTGAAAAGTGACACGTAAGTGCCAAAATTAGAACAAAATAAATCAGTTAAGTGTCATTTTGACCAAAATCCGGCCAAAATACCGACGTATCAATTTTCCAACGAAAGACGCGGCTAGATAATGTCAAAAACGACGTCGTTTCTTTGTTGACGTGAAAAAAAAAAAAATTAATATAAAAATTAAAACTAAAAATAAATTTATTTAAAACATTTAAAAATAAAAATATATATATATTAAAAAAAATGGGGAGGCGGCTGAGGGCTCAGCCCTTGCCATCGCCATTGGCGAGGGCCTCAGCCTGCCCCCTTTTTTAATTAAATTTTAGTTATATTTTATTTTTAAATATTTTAAATAAATTTAGTTTTAATTAAATTTTATATTAATTTTTTTACAATGTCGCACCAAAACGGTGTCATTTTGCACTGCCTTCGTCGGAAAATCGTCACGTCAGCATTTTAACCAGAGTGGCAATTAAGTGTCCCTCCGTGCCAAGTTTTGGTACTCTAGGTATCCGTATCTCTTTTTTTTTTTTTTTTTTTGCCACCAAAAACTTCAAATTAGTACATATATAATAAATTACTATAAAAAAACCCCAAACTATTATATTTATAGGAAATTTACCATTCATTAAGTCAGATTATGCCACAATAAACCGCAAACCAGAACAAACATAGGGTAAATTTATTACGCATGTACCAATTTGACGTTTTATTCTATTTTCAAAAACAATTTCTCCTTATAATTGTTTTTTTATTTTGTCCCCTACACAAATTTCTAGACACATACTGTTAAAAAATTTTACTCCTGCAATAGAAATACATTTAGTATGACTCGATTTTTTTGTGACTTATAATTTCTTTTAATTTTTAATGATTTTATTATGTTTTTCTCTCTTTTCTCTTTTCTCTTTTCTCTTTTTTCTTTTCCTATAGCCAATTGTCAGTCTTGGGCAGCCTCACCAACCAAGGCAAGGTCGATCTCGCAGCAGCTAGGGAAGGTCGTCCCTCACTAGGGATCAACAAGGGTCCAATGAGGTCACCGAACCTCGTCTTAACAGTCATCGGCCAACAAGGGTCCAATGAGGTCATCGGACCTTGTCTTAACAGTCATCGGCCATCAAAATGGTCGGCGACCTGCTAGGGAAAGAAGAAGAGGAAGAAAAAAATAAAGAAAGGAAAACAAAAGGAGGGAAAAAAAGAAAATGGTTTAAGCTTGATTTTGAAGTTGTTCCTAGGAACAGATAGATAATTTTTTTAAACTTATTTATTCTAATCAAATTTATTTTTGGGAACAAATTTATTCCGAGGAACAAAAACCTTAATAAACAGATTTCTATTCTTTTTTTTGTTCCGATAAATAAATAAAAAAAATTGGACATTGTTTGGCACATTACCAGATATACCTCAAACAAGCTCTTACTAATCAAATATACCCCTTTTCCATAGCATATTATAGTCATACTTTTGCAATCCCCACATGTAAATACAAAATAATTGAGATTTTTCTTTTTGAAATAATTGAGTTGGAAAACTCACTTATTACACGGGTTAATTAAAAAAAAAAGCATAAACTTTAGGTCGATGGACAAATTTGGCCCAAACTTTTTTTTGTCTCGTAAAAAAGCACAAACTTTAGGTCGAGTGACAAATCTGGCCCAAACTTTTTTTTGTCACGTAAAAAAGCACCAATTTTAGGTCGAGTGACAATTCTGACCCAATTTTTTTTTTTCATTTTGAAAAAAAATCACCAACTTTCACTTAAATTTTAAATCTGGCCCCCCTTCACTTAGATTCATTGATTGTCCTGCACTTGCTGGTTAACACCATCCATTGTCTTATTGTTTGAGCCACTGCTCAAAGAATAATGATGCTTGTGTCATCTCCTGTACTTCACTAGCAAGTAAAAAAATCTCAAGATTGAATTTCTCGGCTGACTTTATTGTTTTGTCGTAATATGAAGCTGTAAATCACCGCCCATCAATAGAAACCATGGATGAGATCCACCAACCTCATGGCTATAACCTTTTATCCTAAAATAAGTTTAACTTCAAATAGAAAGTTAATGGTAGGGGTTAGATTTTGCATAAAAGTGAAAGTTTGTGATTTTTTATGAGAAAAAAAAATTGGGGCCAGAATTGTCACTTAATATAAAGTTGGTGTTTTTTTATGAGACAAAAGAAAGTTTGGGCCAAATTTGTCTCTCGACCTAAAGTTTGTGCTTTTTCATGAGACTAAAAAAAGTTTTGGCCAGATTTGTCCATCGACCTAAAGTTGATGCTTTTTTATAGAATTAGCCCCTTATTACACTCATTTAAATTCGGGTTAATACCCTGAAAAACTCCAAACTAGTACATCTTTGACAATTTTACCAAAAACTATTTTTTTTACCATGAAAACCCAAAAACTTGTACACCTGTGACAAATTTACCTCGATAGACCGTAAAAAACCCTAAACTGGTACATTTATGACAAATTTACTCAAAACTAATTTATTTGGCTGCAAAAAACCCCAAATTGGTAAATTCGTAACAAATATACCATCCGCTAAATTTGATTAATACTACAAAAAATAAAAAAAAAATTGTAAAATATGACAAATGGAGTGTAAAATACCAAATTAGTATACCAGTCAACTGTCACGTGTCATTTAACTTAATAATTTGATAGTAAAATTTAACGAAAACTAACAGAGGGTAAATTTGTCGCAAGTATATAAATTTGGGGTAAATTTGTCAAAGGTATACCAGTTGGGGTTTTTAGTGGTCAAAAAAATAGTTTTTGATAAATTTGTCACAGATGTACTAGTTTTGGGTTTTTCAGAATATTAACCCTTTAAATTTATCGTTTATATGTGAAATGTTACTAAGCAAAGTTACTTTTTATTTGGTTGCTTTGATATCTACTTATCATTGTAAAAACACTAAGGTTAATACCACGAATAAACCCTGAACTAGTACGGTCACGACGAATTTATCTCAAATTAATTTTTTTACCAATAAAAATCCAAACGGGTACATATGTGACAAATTTAGCTCATATTAGTTTTTATTAAATTTTACCGCAAAATTATCGAGTTGGGTAACACGTGGAAGTTGACGGGTATTCCAATTTAGAAAATTATACCATCCGTTTGTTATGAGTGTACAGATTTGTGGTTTTTCATAGTATTAATTTGATTTAACAGAAACTAATGGATAGTAAATTTGTTACAAATGTACGAGTTTTGGGTTTTCTTCTTACGAGAACTTCTCAATCACTATACGGCATTACATTTTTTTTGTCTAGTCCGATCCTATATCTATTTTACAAACAACTGCGTGTACTATTCGTTGTGTGCAGAGTGCGACACCTTTCTTCTTCACTCGCACATTCCTACCCTAGTATGTCCCACCCCAACCTCTTAAGAAGTCGTGAAATTGAACTCCCCATCTCTCTCTTTCATTATGCCACAGGGGTAATATGTTATTACTTTGTTAGTCGATATATTGATCCTGGCTCGTTTTCCATGAAAGCCCACGAAGTGTTCATTTGGTAAATTATGGTTATATAGTAGCTCTATTGCGTTGTAATTACACTACAAAACGGTAACTACATATTTTTAAAAAGCAGCAATCGAAAGTTTGATACAACGGCTTCTACTGCAACGGTGGAGGATTTGTCGGACACTAGGCTCCGTTTGTGTTTTGCACAGTGATCTGGGAAATTTCGTCCTAAAAATTATCGCTTACTGTAATAAATGAACAATTTTTTTTAAATCATTACCATAAATATTAGAATATAAATTATTCTCAATAATGAAAATATATTCGCTTAACTAATTAGATGATAATTGCGGCATCCCTCTTCTTTTCTTTAGTTCGGTGGAGCTGAGGTCGTAAATTTACGCCTACTCCTTTGAAAAATGCCCTCGAAACCGTCGGAGAAAATCCGTCCAGGGTTAAAAGATCGGGGGGCAGATCATCGTTTCCTTGAGATCCCCTGGAGGCTTTAAAGTCAAGTTTTAGCGGCAAAGTAAATCCCCAGGATGGTCGGTCGGGCACGTTAGCAGTACTAGCAGGGACCAAAAACCTCTGTCGTTTCTGCAATTTAACCTTTTGACCGGGGAGAGATTAGGAGGACGGGCGGCAAAAGTATGCACGGAAGAGTCCCCCCGGTACCTGGTCGGCTGCTTCCTCGAGAAGAAACTGATCATCCAATCCACAGGAGGGCTGGGGTGAGCAGGGACGCAGGTGGCTTTTTCTGAAGTTACGTCTCCTCGTTCGATGCCACAGCTGGGAGCTGAAAAGGTTCCCGCTGTTCCTCCGCTGGAACCGGAGACGGGTCCAAAATGTGTGAATTTATGGGAAAGTTAAAGCTAACGAAAGTCCAATTAAAGTCGACGATGGTTTTTTTCCCATCGCAGTTCTATTGGCCACGCGACGGTTCTCGTTATTGGCTCGTCGCTGTCACGGATCCCTCCTCTATGAATGAAACCAAGCATGGAAAGTTAATTCGAGCTCCGTTTGTTTTGTGAATAAATAATTGATTTGAAAAATATTTTTCGAAAGTTGATTATTTGTATGTCTAGAAAAATTAATGAACGAATTGAAAAATTATTTTAAGCAATATAAATTATCATATTTCAGAAAAACATTTTTTAAGTCATTCATCTTTAGCAAAATAAATGGAATCTTGGGTCATCTAGGAGAAGTCTCCACCTAATCTCCATGAGCTTGAAAACCCGATCCTCTATTTAGGCTTCAGCCCGAATTTCGAGCCTTGCTTACGCCTATGGTTCGATTCGGGCTTTAAAATGCTTGTGCTCGAAATGGCACAATCGTTTATTACAGAAGCACCATTATGCAGTCATAGATAGGTTAAATAATTCATTGAAAATCAAATGAACAAGAAAGTCAAATGACGGTGCTAAAATACGTGTCAAAAAAGCGATTTTTGAGGCCGAAAAAGGGCTTCAATTGCCTTTGGCAATTGATCCCAGGGCATCGAGCTTTCAAATGAGTTATTTCAAGATTGTATTTACAGGCTTCGTAAGTCTACTTGGATCAAAAGTCGCGGTCGTTTAAGTTGAGGTTTGCAAAATTAATTTTTTTGGATGCAATCTGTAGATTTTAAAGTAATAATATATCAATGATGTTATAACTAGGATGACTACTTCCGTATTCTTTATTTAGAGAATTGAGAAAGGATCAAGCTTAGGATTGAATCGGCTCACATCGGACTAAATTATTTCAGTTTTGGCCTTTTTTCCAATCTGCTTTACAGGGCTGGGAGACCATGGCCAAAAAAGAAATATTTCGAGCCCTAGCCAACCCATTCGACTGTGCTCACCCTGTTAATTAAAACTCAATGGTGCGAATCTCAAGAGAGAAGTTGGTCGCGCTCTTTTAAAGTACACGCGGCGCAATAACCCTCCTCACAAAATTGTCTAATATTCGTGACACACGGTCAGATACGTGGTGATACGATGTAGGAAATCGGGTTGTTTGAGCGTTACGTGTCTTTGTTGTAAAGGTATTTCCATATCGAGTTGATAATTCGCATGTGATAACTTTTCAAAGCTAAGTAATCAATAGAAATTACAGCAAATCTTCTGATATGGTCATTGATTATTCCATATCGGAAATCGAGTTTAAATATATTCCGAATCATAAGAATGTTTTCATATTTAAAAAACCGTTAAAAATTGTTACCGCCATCATCAGTATCTTCTCGGTTGAAATTTTTATGAGTCAGGGAATAGTAACTTTTTTGCCGTGGAAAAAAGCTAAGGATACAGAGAGGTCGAGGTGAATTCAAATTCGAACACGAATGTCAAGGAGGGAAGTAAGGGAGGATGGCATGGGAGAAGCAGCCAAAGTCAAGAGAGAGAAGAGAGGGAGGAAGGCGCCTGTAATTTGCAGAATATTCGACGCCCAAAGAAAAAAAAAGAAAAAAGAAGAATTGGCTGAATATTCAAAAAAGAAAAAAGAAAAAAAGGAACAATAATAGGAGGCGGGGGGGGTGGTCACGAGAAACAATGGCACCCTCTCTCTTTCTCTCTCCTCGCTCTTTTTCCCACCTCCTCCGGAACTCGGCTGGGCTTTTGGCTTTCCTTCCCCCCCTCGGCTTTCTGCTTCAATTTTAAGCTGTCTCTTTTGCTCCAACTCTCTCTCTCTCTCTCTTTCTCTCTCTATTATCCCTACTCCTCTCGGACTCCCTTCGTATTTATACGCGCTCCTCTCTCTCTCTCTCTCTCGGTCTCGGCTTCTCCACCCCTCCGCCTCCGCCGCCGCCTCCGCCTCCGCCTCCGCCTTCCTGCCTGCCGTACTGTTCTAGGGTTTAACTATTACACAGTGACGACTGAGGTGGCCGGTCTCCTTGGCCCCCTCCCCCCACCGCTACCCATGGCGGCCGAGAAGCTTCGGGATTTGAGTCAGCCGATCGACGTCGCATTGCTCGATGCCACCGTCTCCGCCTTCTACGGCACCGGATCTAAGGAAGAGGTTCGCTTCCTCCCCCTCCCCCTCTCCGCCTATCCCCCTTTCCTCCCGCGTTTCGCTTCGGTCCCCTTAATGCTCCCTCGCTCCCTCGCTCCCCGTCGCGGGACCCCGACCCCTCGCGTCGTCTCTCGCGTTCGCGCTGAGGTCCAGCGAAATCCCCCCCGAGACTTAGGTTTTTTCTCTTTTTAGGGTTTAAGGCTCCCGCGGAACTCTCTCTCTCTCTCTCCGTGCCTGTATACTAGACTGTGGGGGACGGGAGAGCGTTGAGCCTGCGGTCTTAAGGTGTGCGATGGACGAGTATATTCTGTGATGGTATCGTTGATTTTCCAGGCGGGCATCAGGAGTTAAGTGAAGCCACGGATTCGAGCCGAGTGCGCCACAGGCTCTAGATATTAGGAATTCCGTCTCCTATTAGAAATCAGGGTCCGCCTGGACGTAGTCTGACTAGTGCGTTCTACTGCTCATCGCGATAGGTTATGCTGACAGTTTCCCTTAGCTCTCTGGCATGGAAAAGATACTGAAGTGTGCAATTTCCCCCTCCCGCTTTCTGTTTATCTTTTAATCGGCTTGCATCTTTTTCCTTTGTAAGTTTTATCGATTGGGATTGCGCAACGTGTCGGATGCCTGCAAAGTAATGGCGAATGTTCTCGCGTGCCATCTATCGAGTGTCATTAGATTATTTCCTCTGCTTTCCTGCATGGATCATTAAAGTCCATGCTACTAGATTTTTACGTGAAACAGACGGGGCATTGCTACGATTGGGTTGCGAAAATCACCATTTGTTTTGGAGGAGCAAAACTATTTACCTTGTTCAGCTCTTTTTGTTTACTTCTTCTTCTTCTTTGTTGTAATTGCTTTTTTGTTGTGATTGCAATAGAGAACAGCGGCAGACCAGATCCTGCGGGATTTGCAAAACAATCCAGATACATGGCTTCAAGTCGTGCACATTCTTCAAAATACGAAGAACTTAAATACTAAGTTCTTTGCTTTACAGGTCAGATGTGATTTTGGGCAGAATCTAAAATTTCCTGTGTCTTTTTTTTTTTTCAATTTTTAGTTGCAAAGGGCATGTCCTTTCTAGCTTGACTGGATTGGCACTACCGGCCAAGACAAAAATAGCCTCTACCTTATTTATGCTCTTGAAAATTTTGTGAGAATCTATTCCGGAAGTCTGGCTGTTACCACCAGTCCTTGTGTTCTGGATTACTACCTCTGAGGTTGCTTTATGACAAAGTACAAAATGTATTTTCTGATCTTCGGGAAGGGACATTGAGAACCAAACAAATATGTTATCCTGCATCACTCGTTGATCTAAAACCTTGCATAATGAATATAGTCTAGATGTAGTTGGGTTGTCGCATAGATTCGGTTTTGATGCTCATAGAATCCACGCACCTTCTAAGTAGTCTTTTCTGTCCTGAATAATGTGGTTATATATGTAGAGTTTGTGGGCTAGATAGAATGAAATTGAGGTCCTCTGCAAGGTTAAGACCTAGACTGAGGCCGACCTCTTCATATTCTGTGATGCTTTAATCCTCTCTTAAAAGATCAGTTGTCGGTAGAGCTCGGTTAGATCTCTGTATATATATAAGTTAAGACCCTTGTCCTGCTGACATTACTCTTCAGGTCTTAGAAGGTGTCATCAAGTACAGATGGAATGCATTGCCTGTTGAACAAAGAGATGGAATGAAGAATTACATTTCTGAAGTCATTGTGCTGGTATGAGTGTGTAAGTTTGTAGAACATCATTCTTTCCTTGCCTACAAACTTTTGATTCCATATCGGTCTGTTCTCTGTTTCTTGCCACAGCTCTCAAGTAATGAAGCCTCACTTCGAATGGAAAAGCTGTATATCAACAAGCTGAACATCATATTAGTACAGGTGGGATTTTTAATGTTTGGGTACTAGACTTAAATTATTCTCAAAGGCCTTGCAGCGTCTTCACCTGTTTGTCTATATTTGATGTTCAGATCTTGAAGCATGAGTGGCCTGGCAGATGGAGAAGCTTTATACCTGACCTTGTTTCAGCTGCCAAAACTAGTGAAACAATCTGTGAAAATTGCATGGCCATTTTGAAAGTAAGTCTTATCTTTGTAATCTTCTTCAGTTGAATTTGGCTTGGAGGGGTGTTGGTAACATGCTGTAATACTGCAGCTACTGAGTGAAGAGGTTTTTGATTTCTCGAGAGGTGAAATGACGCAGCAAAAGATCAAGGAGCTCAAGCAGTCACTGAATAGGCAAGGCATCTGATGAGCTGTTCTTGCTGCCGTTTGTCTTGTATCTTCTGTTTACATGCCTCTTAGTCATTGCTCAATACTGCTCTGAGTGCTGCGATCAGGATGCTCATAATTCCGATATGATGTCAGAAACATGTGATTTAACTTCTTTTCTTAGGCGAATGTTTCAGCAATAAATTCAGCTCCTATGGACAATGATCTCGTTCTCTAATCACAGTATAGACTCATGACTATAAATTTTGGATCTAGTTGAGGGTTTAACATTCGACATCAGATTGCTAGAGGGTCCAGGAATGTCTATCTAATGATTTTCAATAGACAGAATGATGGGTAGTTATCAAGGGAGTGTACTTTGGCCCATTGCTTTACTTGGTTTATTCTGTAATTATTTGCATTTTGAGGATAGTAAAATATGGAGGCCAAGAAAGGTACAGAGAAGAGAGATTGACGTTTGCTAAGCTGTGGACTTTATCTATGATCTGCTTCATTGTATTATTCCCCTTAGCTGTATTCAACATTGTAATCATGATAGTAGGGTTTTCTGGGACCACTCATCAATCTTTTGCAGATATGGCTAGGTTTCGCTGCCTTACAAATTTTTTTTTTCTTTTTTGACAATTTATTGTCAGTTCAAGCGTTATATTTTTTATTTTTTGGTGGTATATTTTGCTGAGGATTACTTTTGGTTGTTGACAGTGAGTTCCAACTTATCCACGAGCTGTGTTTGTATGTACTATCCGCATCTCAAAGAACTGAGCTTATAAGGGCCACACTATCAACGTTGCATGCTTTCCTCTCATGGATTCCTTTGGGTTACATTTTTGAATCTCCGTTGGTATGTTGACCGTCAGTGATTTTGTTTCTCTGGAGGGTGATAGCCTGGAGTATGCCATTCTTTCAGTCACCAGACTTTAATATACAATTTGCCTAATCTTTTCTATTCACATGTTGTCCATCTGAAGCTGGAGACGCTCCTAAAGTTTTTCCCTGTGCCATCCTATCGGAATCTCACTATTCAGTGCCTTACAGAGGTATAGTATGCCTGTTGTGTCTAATTTTTCAGTTTGCCTGGCTTTAAAATTAACATGTTTGCTTGTTTTATTGGTTTTATACAGGTGGCCGCCCTCAGTTTTGGAGATTTCTATAACGTGCAATATGTGAATATGTACAACATATTCATGGTGCAATTGCAGGTGAGCATCCTATCGGTTGTTTGATCCATCTCATCCAAACATCTCATATACTTAGTCCTTAGCTTCTGTGACTTGTGTATTCTTTTGGATCAATTCTACTTTTCGTCCCTGAAATTTCTTGCTTTTTTAACGAAGTCCGTGTACTTCTAATTTGTCTAATCATACCCCTCTACTTTTGCAAGTTTGCTAATTAAGTCCCTCCAATATTGATTTATACCAAATTTAGCTGATGTGGATAAAATATGCGGATGCCCACGTAAATGTTTGTTGAAAAGTTAGCCAGTACATACAACATTGGAGAAAGATGTGGATTAAATGGTGTGGACACCGCATGTGGACGTCCACATCGGAAAAATTTCATCCCTGTCACACTACGACGTCGTTGTATGGCCATGTCAACTGGATTTGGCATTTAGCGTCAGGGCACTTGATTAGAAAATTCGTGAAAGTGGAAGGATTTAATCCAACAAATTAGAAGTACAAGGGCTCGCTCAATAAGAAAAAGCGTGAAAAAGTTCAGGGATAAAAAGTAGAACTTTCCTGTTCTTTTTACTACTTGACCCGCAATGTTGATTTTTTTTTTTATGTTACCAGGCTATACTTCCTCCTACTACAAACATCCCAGAGGCTTATGCAAATGGTTCTAGTGAGGAGCAGGTGTGCATATTCTTTGTGTGAGGTTAAAAGGTTATCATTGATTGGTGGATTATGTTTTGTTGCAACTTATTCAATTTTGATTTTTAATATCTCAGGCATTTATCCAAAACTTGGCTTTGTTTTTCACTTCATTCTATAAGGTGGGTTCTTCTCCCCATCCATGTAGAGATATCTAAATATTTAATTGCGGCAGTTATTTGCATGAGATGTGGTCAGCCCAGGCAATTGTTCTTCAGTTTATATCTTTATGGTGCTCTTTTGTAAAAAGGTCTCTGTCTACTCCTCTAGGTCATATGGGAACTTCTCAATTACGAATTATGACATATTTATGTGCTACTTTGCACTCCTGTCTTGCAGGTTCACATTAGAATATTGGAGTCTACTCAGGATAATATGACATCCTTGCTATTGGGTCTAGAGTACCTTATAAACATCTCATATGTAGATGACACTGAAGTCTTCAAGGTGTGCTATTTATTGCATTGGGTAGCATTCTTGAAAATTTAAATTTTAAGTTAATTGTGTTTTTAGATGTTTGCCCACTGTTTGATTTGACAGGTTTGCCTGGATTACTGGAACGCCTTGGTCTTGGAGCTTTTTGAGGCACGCAATAATCTGGACAATCCCGCTGTGACAGCGAATATGATGGGACTGCAGGTTTAATGTTTGAAATTTTGTGATTAGACATCAAGATAATGTCATTGGTGGTGATTTGATATAATTATAGTTTGTGGACTGAGGTTGCGAATTAGAATTGTTCAGCTTAATTTGCAAGGAGTGGTTAGTCTTGTCAGATGATGACTCTCATCTATATTTGGCAGATGCCTTTGATTCCTGGCATGGTTGATGGGCTGGGTTCCCAACTGCTGCAGCGGCGGCAGCTATATGCCGGCCCTATGTCCAAACTTAGAATGCTCATGATCTGTCGTATGGCCAAGCCTGAAGAAGTTCTTATTGTTGAAGATGAAAATGGCAACATTGTTCGTGAGACAATGAAGGACAATGATGTTCTCGTCCAGTACAAGGTGATGTATATTTAATTCATTACAGAAGCCAAGCTACCAGTTACACTTTCCAAATATTGTGCTCCTCTCGATTCCCTAGATCTTGGTTGATGCCTAGAATCTTTTAGGTGTTATGGGAGAAACCGATTCAACAGATTTTTGTTTGCATGGTATAAGTTTTCAGCTGTGGGATGTTGAGTATTACTCTAACTATGATTGTGCAAAATTACTGAATATTATCAATTTCTAATGAGTTGTTTGTTGCTTGTAGATAATGAGAGAGACCTTGATCTACTTGTCACACCTCGATCACGAGGACACAGAAAAGCAGGTATTTGTTTATGTGACTCGTATGTGCAGTGGATACATCTTCAGGCAATGATGATATGCTTCTAACTTTAACCTTTGCTTATGGTGTGACTCATCCTTACCAACTCTTACTTTTCTGGTGGATGTAGATGCTGAAGAAATTAAGTAAACAGCTGAGCGGTGAGGATTGGTCATGGAATAACTTGAACACATTGTGCTGGGCCATCGGCTCTATTTCTGGGTCCATGATGGAAGAACAGGTATCACTTGAACTCTTTTTGAAGTGGGGAAAAACAATATATTCACTGCCTCCTCCTGGACATGTCTATCTAATGGTTTCTTAATGTAGCTTGACCTTTTTAGTTCACAGATTTTCGCAGCATTGATATTGATGAGAATGCCAAATGCACTCTTAGTTGCTGTCTCGGAAGATTTTTCTTCTTCAGCTGGGTTGGGGTTCTTGAGTTTAGTGAATCATGGATCAGTCATCATATTGTTAAGAAAGCAGCGGAGAATAAAATAATTTGAAAGCTTGTAGTCTCATGTCTCACTTTCTCTTGTATGCTTTCATCCTTTTCTTCCTCTTCTAAGGTATTAGATGACTCATCATTCAGGCATCATTATGCTTTTTCTTGTCAGTGCATAATTTCTGAGTCTGGATGTCAACTTGGATCTTTGGTATCTTGCTTTACTTGGATCTTTGGTATCTTGCTTGACCAAGTGTGCCAACTTGAGGATACAATGTAGAATAATGGAATTGTCTGTAAGGATCTTCAGTACAGAGATGTATCGGTTGATTTTCAGTTCAATGCGATCTGGGGAAATTATCGGACACGGATATAACTATGAGAAGATGCTGGAAAGTTTAGATAGATAGAAGAGAGACTTGATTTTTGTTGGACCAATATCTATTTCACTTTTCTTAGTGTTATTTTTTTTTATTTTTTGAGAAAGTTTGTTCATAGAAGTATTCATGAAAACTTTAATCTTTCTTGCAATTTGTAATCTTAAATTCTAGTATTGCTATGATAGACGGGCTACATTTTTTTTGTTTTAACTCCTTTTTTGGCTGTTGGCAGGAAAATAGATTCTTGGTGATGGTCATCCGTGATTTGCTGAATTTGTGTGAAATCACAAAAGGGAAGGACAACAAAGCTGTTATTGCCAGTAATATCATGTATGAGTTCATGACATTTATTAATTTTTTTGGTCGAATAGCTGTACTTGTTTTTCACTATATAACTTCTCCAATTACTAGTCAATATGTGCGAAGTGGGTTTTCATATGTTGAGAGAGACTTTTGTGTCTATCATTCGTGCAGATGCAAACTTTTTTTTTTTCTTTTTTTGGGAGGGGGGTTAAAAAAAAGCTGGGGATCCTCAATTGCCATATTTATGTTCTTTTTCGGGTTTCAGGTATGTTGTTGGACAATATCCCAGATTCCTAAGAGCCCACTGGAAGTTCTTGAAGACTGTTGTAAATAAGTTGTTGAGTTCATGCATGAGACCCATCCTGGAGTGCAGGTTATGTTTTTGTTGATTATGATATGCCAATATGCCATTGAAATGAGATAAAATGGTGCTGAGTTGTTTTGGAGATGTGTTGAAATTGTGAATCAACGATATATGCTGATAATGGATATTCTATGGCATCTTGCATATGCTAACAAATTATGTTCTTTGCTCAGGATATGGCCTGTGATACTTTCTTAAAGATTGTTCAGAAATGCAAGCGGAAATTTGTTATTGTACAGGTTAGAGGCTTTGATATTTTTGCGCAATACATCTCTTTCGCATGGTAGAATGGTTCGATAGACATGATGTTTGCATTTCAGGTTGGAGAAAACGAACCCTTTGTATCTGAGCTTTTAACAGGCCTTGCAACGACTATTGCAGATCTTGAGCCCCACCAGATCCATTCATTTTATGAATCAGTAAACATCCCTCATCTCTGTGTTAATTGACCTTTTCGGTCAGCTGCTTTTCTGTACTAATCTTACAAACTTCAGGTTGGAAATATGATTCAAGCCGAATCTGATCCCCAGAAGAGGGATGAGTATCTACAGAGGTTGATGGACCTCCCCAATCGGGTTTGTCTTAGGGACTTGATACAATTTTCTTCTTTCATTATCTTTTGACATTCTGATAACTTAATAGGGTTTGCATGCAGAAATGGAACGAGATTATAAGCCAGGCACGTCAAAGCGTAGACTTTCTAAAGGATCAAGATGTGATAAGGACTGTTCTCAATATATTGCAGGTGCCTAGTCGTAGAGAAAGCTTTTATTCGAAATTGGAGAGTTCTAACCAATTGATGCATTCATGCATTTCACCAGCGACCAGTGTACTTGATCAATATTTGATGACACTTATTTAACTAGTGCAGTGGGCACCTAGCTTGCCTTGCTGTTGTGGCAAGATTTGGCAATGAGAATTGGAGGATATGGGCTAGTGTCTCTTGTGGTGTTTTTCATTTGGCATACAAGCTATCTGGTGAAAGATATTAATGGGAAGTTACGTGGTTGGACAGAGCGTTTATAGTTTTCCAGAGCTATTGGACATTTATGGAGTTACTTTGGCTAGGACTGTGACTAAAATCCTTCATGGGATGCTTCCGTCTAATTATATGGCATTTTGTATTCACGCAGTTGATTTGTTTTCTCCATTGTAAATGTGCTCACTGTTCATTACACCATTGTTATCTAATTTCTCCTCTTCTGCAACTTTTCTGCAACTCTTTAGCTATAGAGTTTGAGGATTTCTGAAATACCTTAGCAACTTAAGTATCTTGTCATCAAGTACTTATATCACGTGCAATTTTGATCTGATGTGCCAGTTAAAGACTGTCAATTAAACACATAATAAATGTTCTGTAGATTGTGAGAAAAGTATTTTCCGAAGTTTTTCATTTGCAGAAGTTGGGTAAGCATGGGATTTAAAAATTAACTTTGCTGTCTTAGAGTAGAAGTTGGGCCCTTAGGATTTACTTGTGAATATTCGAGGTTAGAATGAAACGCTCTTCTGGTCCTTTTCTGGAGTGCATTATTTTAAAAGTTAGATGTCCACTGTTTATTCTCAATTTTTTGCTACAGTTTAATTATATTTTAAGCCACCCTTGCTTATCTTTTGTTTTATGGTTTTGCAGACAAACACAAGTGTTGCAAGTTCTCTTGGAACATACTTCTTGACACAGATCTCATTGATCTTTTTGGACATGCTTAATGTTTATAGGTATATCTTTTAACTTTGGGAAGAATAAAAGTTTGGCTTTATTTGCAGCATTCACTTTTGAAATTTGTGACTCATGCTTGGTACTCATCAATTGTTCACTGTTGCAACAGAATGTACAGTGAGCTTATATCGAGTACCATTGCAGGAGGAGGGCCCTTTGTTTCCAAATCATCTTTTGTCAAACTTCTACGGTAAGGTCATCTGTGCACCAGTTTTGAAGTTTCAACAGACATTTGGGGTTGGTTTGTTATATTTTGCTTCTGGAAATAGATCGGTCAAGAGGGAAACTCTAAAGCTGATCGAGACATTTCTGGACAAGGCTGAGGATCAACCACAAATAGGAAAGCAGTTTGTCCCTCCAATGATGGATCCTATTCTCGGGGACTACGCAAGGAATGTGCCTGACGCTAGAGAATCCGAAGTTTTGTCACTTTTTGCGACTATCATAAATAAGTACAGTTTCATTCTTCATCACTTTTTGTTATTAATAGCATCCAAGCAAAAATCTTGACTGCTTGAAACTGCATCACATGACACTTAATTGCGCATATAAGTACTTTTATTTATTTGTAATTCTTTGGATAGAAAGAGAACAATCAGAGGTTTTAATGATATTTTTCACACCTTATACAGTAAAAAGCAAATGGGGTGTAAGGATTGCGCATTTCGGGCTCTGTCCTTTTCTTGAGAAAAGCAAATAGTTTGTTTTTTGATGTTATCGAGTCACTTGACAAATAGTTCAGCAACAAAGAATGTCCAGGTTTTGAATAAGCATTCGCATGACTTGATTTCTCAAATTGGAGGCTATGCATATATTAACTATGTACCTTTGAGGTCTCAAAATTTTGGTTGGTAGTTGATATGGACACTCACATGGTAGTATTTATTTTTCTCGAAGAAAATGAGTATGCTTGGTTGATCTTTCTTTTGATTATTTGTTCCCTGATAGATTAATATTTCTGCTTGTTGTGTTTTCGACTCCTGTTTCTGTCCATCTTTTGCTGTATTAAGTTTTTCGATAGTTTCTGCTTGTTTAATGACTTAATTGATTGCCATGTGATTTCCAGCAATTTGTTATTCTCATCAACATCACTGGTCATGCTTGTAGAATAGTCATGCTTTTTGTTGTTGAAATAATGGTGACGGTTTTGATAGATAAGTTTCCCACCTATGGTTTCACAAGGTGCTTATCCATTCCGCCATTTCTGATGACCTTTTTTTGTTCATCTAGGTACAAGGGTGTAATGATAGAGGATGTGCCTCGCATTTTTGAGGCCGTATTCCAATGCACTTTAGAGGTGGGATGTGCTCCAATCTGGTGCTTGTATGTGTGTTGTTGCCCTTTTCATTCGTAATGAAGCTCATGCGAGGTGCAATTGAGAAGTAATTTGTTTTCTGAGTCATGTGCCGTGTGCCGTGGATTTGTGGTAACGGATGAACATTACCTGGGACTAAATAAAAGTTGGTTGATCTCCTTGAAGGATTGATGATGCAGCATACTATGTATAGAAATTTTTGTTTTAGACCAATGTATGAGTTTGCATATTTGTCATTATGAAGCCATAAAGAATAGGACAAAAGCCATATTGACCGCGCCTTTAGCCAGGGAGAGGGCATGGCCCACTATCTATTGTGAGTTCCCAGCCATGTGGAGTTTTCTAAAGCAGGTCGATCTCTTTGAAGGATTAAATAATGCAGTAGATTATGTATGTTTAAATTGAAAATTTTGTAATTATGATGAGTGCGTTTTGGAATTGTACCTAATGCTGTGGACTTCCATTTCTGCATTTCAAAGTCTAGCTTGCTTATTAGTTTGTTGATTACTTCCTTTTTGTTGTTGCAGATGATTACCAAAAATTTTGAAGATTACCCTGAGCATCGGCTAAAGTTCTTTTCTTTACTCCGCGCCATTGCTGCACACTGTTTTCCTGCGTTAATTAGACTGTCAAGTCAGGTGGATCTATTTTCTCAAGTGTTCTGAAAATATCCTGTTTGCCTTGTGCTTTGCTGACGGATGATTGATGTGAATGCCTTTGGTTTGCTTTAGCAACTTAAGCTGGTGATGGATTCGATTATCTGGGCTTTTCGGCACACGGAGAGAAATATTGCTGAAACTGGGCTAAACCTTTTGTTGGAGATGCTGAAGAATTTTCAGGTTTGCTGGTCTTTTATTTTGAATTATGAGACCTTACGAAGTGCCTGGATGCTTTGTCATGGGATGTCTGGACTTTTAATCTGTTGATGTTTGACTGTTTCATCATCTACTTAATAGCATACATGATGTCGTTTTGGTTACAATTTGGTCTATCCAAGTGACGTCCTTTATTTTGCAGTGTCTTTGCATCATGCAGACTGCTGAATTTTATTTTTTATTTTTGGTGATATGGCAGGCCTCTGAGTTCTGTAACCAGTTCTACAGGACGTACTTTCTGACGATAGAGCAAGAAACTTTTGCTGTTTTAACAGACACTTTTCATAAACCAGGCTTCAAGTTGCATGTTTTAGTCCTGCAACACCTGTTTTGTCTGGTAAATGATGCTTTATTGCCTTCCCTGGATCAAAGATAAATGCAATATGCCTTGGCTAAGAGCAAAGGTTTTGCAGGTGGAGAGTGGCTCATTGACGGAGCCTCTATGGGATGCCTCAACAGTCACTTATCCCTATCCAAATAATGCAGTCTTTGTTCGTGAATACACCATAAAGCTGTTGGGCACTTCATTTCCTAACATGACTGTAGGAGAGGTATGAGGGCCCCGACTCTTCTTACTGCGATAAAGTATTGTGGATAGTGCAGTTATGAGGGAGTCATGATCTTTCTATCCATTCTACTATCATAAGTTGAATGTTGGAAAGAAAGAGTTCATTGAAGTATGTAAACAAGAAATGTTGTTGATGACGTCAAAAAGTTCGGGGTTGGTATTGACAAGCGAGAGATTGGCTTTTTGTTGCTCAGCATCACCTTTTTAAGAAATAGTGGATGAGGGGGCTGATGTTGGGATGTTATGGATTGACCTTTGTAGTCAGTCTCCTGCTTCAGTGAATCTTGTCAGATATTAGGATATTGATGGAATTATCTTTCAGGTCACTCAATTTGTGAACGGTCTCCTGGAGTCAACAAATGACCTCTCTACATTTAAGAATCACATCAGAGACTTTTTGGTCCAGTCAAAAGAATTTTCAGCTCAGGTAGGCAGTACCTTCTATTGGCTGTGTTATCTCATGAGTGGTAATATATTCTTCCTGCTTCTAAAGCCTGCGCTTTCCACAGGATAACAAGGACCTCTATGCTGAAGAGGCTGCTGCTCAGAGAGAAAGAGAGCAACAAAGGATGCTTTCTATTCCAGGGCTCATTGCCCCAAATGAGATACAGGACGAGATGCTGGACTCATAGATTGCAAATGATCTTGAACATGATTTCAGATGCTTTGAATTTCGAGTATGGCTGAGGCACCTTTCATCAACTTACCAAAAGTGAGGCCAACGGATTTAGCAGTTTTCGCCCTATGGATTGTTTCTCTTTTGTCCGCCCGAAGTTTTCCGCTAATTGAACTGGCAAGCGAAAGGTAGCGGGTGTGCAAAGTTATAGGTGCTGGTGATGACATTGCCTTGTTCACCTCGCGGCGGCTGTGTAGATTAGTTAGGTACTGATTTAGGGGTTTTTAGTCCTGGACTAGATTGTGTCTCTGACTAGGAGGAGAGGCAGACCGTAAATTTCTCATTTTCAACTATAGTGATAATTCGTGGTAAGGGAACTGTGGTAACAGGTTGTGCAGCTATATCGGTTTTTTCTTTTCTTTTTGCTTTATAATTTGTAGAATGTTTGGGTTTCGAGGGTATTAACTTGGTCACCCTGTCAATTTTTGGGGAGTGGTTGTACCTTGACATTATTTAATACATAGACTTGGTATTTTCAATTCCAGCTTCTTCTCTCGTTTATGCTTATGTTGGTTCATATAAGAGAATGGCTGCCCCGACTTACAAATGAAAAAATGATGCTGGAATATCTTGATTTGTCTACAAGGAACTGAAGCGGGAGAAACTATCGGTTGCGGAAGCAAACGAAAATTTCAAATTGAGTTGCTATTGTTGCCATATAGGTTGGGCCGGAAAACATGTTAGGGGTTTGATACAATGTCCAAAAGGAGCTTGAAGTTGTGAGTGGAGGACCCATCCGGTCCAACCGCCTTCTCAGCTTGTTGTCGGAGGGCTCTCGTGTTGTCCCTCATGATTTTCCCTCTTTCTTGGGGCAGAAGGAGCTGCAGGCAACTCAACACGCCCTTCTTGGTGAACACCCCACTCTCAACTCCCACTCCAAGCCCCCACACCTCCTCCATCATCCGCCCATTCAACCGCTGGTCCCCAAAGAATGGCCTACAAATCATGGCCACTCCTCCACCCCCAATGCTCTCTAGTAATGAGTTCCAACCGCAGTGCGTTATAAATGCGCCGATTGCATCATGCCTCAGTATCTCTTCCTGGGGTGCCCACGCCACCACCATCCCTCTTGTCTCGGTCCCCTTTAGAAAGCCCTCTGGAAGAGTCTCTCTTAAATGGTCCTTGAGAGACCATATGAATGGCACTCGGCTCGCTTCCAAGGCCTCTGCTAGTTCCACAATCTCCTTGCGAGGAGGCACCGTCACCGACCCAAAGCTAATGTAGGCAACGGAGTCCCGCCCTTGTCCGTCCAGCCACGACACGCACTCGCTTTCATCAGGCGCACGTGGTTGAGTGGCTATGAGGTTGAAGGGACCCACGTTGAGGAAGTTGTTGAGCTTGGACTTGAGATCAGCGGTTATGGTTGGGTCCAACTCCTCGAAGCTGTTCAGGAAAACTGCAGCTGCTCTCGGCAAGGCCCTGCCCATGTCGCAAAGCATGCGGGAGAAGAGTGAGTCCAAGTTCCCGAACACGACTCCTTCTGGCAAGTCCCTGATGCGTATTTTTGACATTCCCGGGATGAATTGCAGGGTCTCATCTGCTCGCCCGTCCATTCCTGCAAATTCAAAAGGAATTTCACTTCACTAGCTAATTCAGTGGAATGAAACGAAGTGACAAGGACAACGGTATGTGACCGGATGATATCGCACATCATATCATGATATCACGTAAGAGTCAGCGAACCATAACACAGTACTTGCCCCATAAAATTACGTCAATACCTAGTAGGCCGGCGCCAAGAGTCTGCCTGATATGCTCGGTGTAGAGATGGACAGAGAGAGAGGCAGGGCCAGCAGTCCAGAAGGCCACCCACGGCAACTCCATCTCTGCGGCCATATCCGCGGCGAACCAGAAGAAGGCGTCAGTGACCAAGCAGCTCACCCTCCTGCCCGTCTTGGCCACCGTCTCTTCCATCCCCTTCCTGAAGTTGGCTGGGGCGCCCCTCAGGAACAACTCGATGTCCTCCTGTGGTTTCCCCACCCACACATATCCCTCTGGCACTCCATCTCCCACGTCGTACCCTATCACGTTGGGCAAGTTGTTGGAAGCCGAGAAGATGGAGGCTATGGACTTGGCAGTGCTGTAGAAAGAGTAGAGCGTGTCTGGGGTGGCGGCGGCCAGGCGGCGGATCACAGCAAGGAGGGGAGCCGCATGGGTCGAGAATGGGAACGCCAGGACGGCAACGTGGGGGCTGCCTCTGCCGGTGGTGCTCATTTTATGAGTTTGTGTCGAAACTCTGAACGTGTCCGGAAGGGTGGGGGGATGAGACATGAACGAATGAAGCCGATTATAAAGCAAAGGAGTAGGGGGATGGGGGTTAGCACGTTGTCAAGTAACTACCGCAGCACAGCGGCTTAGAACTGATGTTCTTTGAGAGCACACACCTTTCATTTCAGGAATCAAATATAATAAACTTAGGCGGAGATGGGTGAAAGAACGGTTGTTGGAAGAATCTACACGGAACGTGGTAACCCCCGTTGCCATTGCCTGGAGTGGAGGTTGGATACCCAGTCAAAGCTGCATGGGCATCACTGAGAGTTGGCTAATAAAAAATTTCTCAATCGCACACGTATCGGCGACAATCTTACGAGGCCCTACCATTTGATTTCGCGAATGCGCATTTCAGAAGACAACTACCTCTTGAATTATCTTCAACAAATTTTTTTTTTTTTTTTTTGGGTCAGAAGACCAAGTCCATTACATTTCTTTCAAGCATAAACATGAAAAACATAAAAGAAAGTCTCCGAACTAGAGCTGGCAAAATGGTCATAAACCCATATTATGACTAATTTTGAGTTAAATGGGTCATATATGGGTCAAGTGAAAGTTAAATATAGATTAGAAATGAGTTTGAGAAAGTAAAGCACAAAAAGAAATGGATTTAAATAGGTTATTAGGAAACCCACTTTGAACCTATACCCTTCTTTTACTTTATAAAATGTTTTTTTTTTTTAATTTTATAAAAAAATTGAAAATTATAATTTTTTTTCATATTTCAATTTTTTTTCTTTTTCTTTTTTCTTTCTTTTTCTTCCTTCCTTAGCCGGCCGGCGGCGGCGACAAAGCGAGGCTAGGTGAGGCTCGAGCCCGCCGACGACTGGTGAGGCTCGAGCCTTGCCTGACGTCAGCGGAGCCTCGGTCTCGCTAGATCTGATGAGGCTCAAGCCTTGCCGACAACCGGCGAGACTTGAGCTCGCCGGCGTCGGGGGAGCCTCGGCCTCGCCAAATTGGTGAGATCAAGCCCCGCTCGATGCCTAGCAAGCTTGATCTCCCCGTGGCTAGTCGCCGCCGTTGTCGTGGCTAGTGGCCGGCCGAAGAAGAAGAAAAAAAGAAAAGAGGAAAAGAAAAAATAATTATTAAAAATTAAAATTATATTTAAAAAATAAAAAATTGATTTTTTTAAAAATATTTAAAAAGAATTATAAAAATTTTCCATTAAATTTTTATTGCATAAAAATTGTTAAAAAATTGTACTGCATAGAAATGTTATAACAATACTTTTTTTTATATAAAAAATCATAAAAATGAGTTTTTTTTAGGTTTAGTTAAAAAAAATTTATGTTACAGTTTTTAGTTATTCAATGGTACGTTCACTTCAAATAAGAGAATCATGTGCATAGTCTAATTCTTTATAAATATTTCAATTTATAGGTTTTTTAAACTTTTCATTTTATTTTATTTACTATTTTAAATTTAATTTGAAGTTTTAATCCAATTAACATATAGTAGAAGTGGGTTTTCCTAGAATATTAATAGATTTTAGCAATACCGATCGGGTCGGGTATGGGTCACTTGATTTACACTACATGAATATGGATTAAAACGGGTTAAATGGGTTAAATATTGGTTGACCCATTTTCGACTCAACTCACCCATTTGACAGGTCTACTTAGAAAAAGAGCTTGTGGAGGATATAGGCTGCGTTTGGGAACCCCTTTGCAAAGCTCTTTTGGGGTCCAAGACCCATTTGCCCAAATATTGGGTGTTTGAGAACACCCAATAAAACCTACCTTGAAGAAATGCCGGCATTCCAAAGGCCCAAGACAGCCCCTAGGGCTTTCAACATTATGGGAATGGCTTGGGCATTGCTCATCTTCTTCTTCGTCAGAGAGGCTAGTGAGGTTATGATGGGTTGGCGACGGGCAAGAAAGGCCGACGTGATCGCGGCACCCCGGCGACCATCGTCGACCAGTCATGTGACCCAAATCTGGGTCACGGCGAGGTGGCGGAGGTCGCGTGCTGCAACCCAGGCGACCTCCACCACCTCCCTGCGATCCAGATCTGGGTTCTAGGTCGCGACGATCACATCGCCTGGGTTGCGGCGAGCTGTCGCCGCGACCTCTGACGACCCAAGACCTCGCCGCGATCCAAATCTGGTTTGCGGAGGTTGCCTGGGTCGCAGTGCGCGACCTCCTCCACCTTGCCGCGATCACTTGGGTTGCGGCGGTCACAGAGGCCGCCTAGGTCGTGGCGACCTCCGGCGACCCAAGACCTCATTGCGGAGGTGGCCGGAGGTCACTGCGACCCAGGCGACCCACGACCTCGCTTGGGTCGCGGTGAGGTCAGTCATTACGACCTCCGGCAACCCTGCCGCAACCGCCGTGACCTTCGACGGCCCTTCACGGCGGTCGCTGGGGGTCGCTCAACCTTAGGCGGCTCTCACCGATGGTGTCGGGCGGCCGTTTAAGGTCTTGCAACTTGAGATGTTTATCTTTGTTGGCCAACTATTTTATTTATTTATTTATTTATTTATCATAATGCAATTTGCATTTTAAAAAATATTTTTGACTCAAAGGCCTTTACATTTTCTCTCCCAAAAGTCTAACCATACGCAGCCAAAGAGACCCAATTTCAGGATAAAGCTTTTCATCTTTGGATTTGAGCAACCGATTCAGCTCTTCTGTCGAACTCTTTTAGACACTGGGCTAATTGAAGATGTGAAAACTCAAGTAACAAATCTTCTCGCTAGCCGGCTGATCTGAGCCTTTCCACGTGCTTATCAGTTTCAGATCATCTGCTTCAAAGAGAATTGACTCTTTCTTGCTCAAACTGAAGTATTTTTAGGCTTTCCACAAAGGCCGGGGTTTCAGCTTGAAAGGGCAGAGGCTACCCTGACGGATCGGGCGAAGCCATGAATGAGTTTTCTAGAGTATTCACGGCAGATACATGAGATGGCACGCTCAGTGGTTGCTTCTATAAGCATCCGTCTCTGTCGATTTTCAGACATCGGGTGAGTCTCTAGTTTCTGTAGCTTTACTCCTGGCTTTCGAGCTCCTATCTCTGAAATTGTGTTCACAGCACGGGCCGATTCCGTTATATTCCTCGAATCTGGTCATTGCTTTGTGAAGATGAAGTTTGTTTCTGGGTTTCCATATGTTCTAGAGAATTAGGACTTGAACAGAGACCTTTATGTCTAGTCCTGGGTCTGTCCACACTGCTTATATCCAGTCGCAGATGTTCGACGGTTTTCGTGTGTTGCTGACAATGAGAGCAAGTTGGCCCAGGTACGATACTCCTTTAGTAGAGATTTTCTTTGTTAGGCAACGCATTTTGGCGGACACTCCACAAGAAAAGTCATTCTTGGAATTGTCTTGAAGCTCCGCACTACGCTCCGTAAAGCTCGCAGTGTCTGGTAAGAAGACGAAGCCTGATTATGTCAAGGCTTATCTCCTTCCTCGTTGAGCCTATCGCACCCAGTCTTCACCGTATAATGTCATGTCTTGGTACAAGTCCACCCGATGTTATCTTCTGCAGTTTCAGTCCTTGATGAAACATGAGGATTTCATTCAGTCTGTTCATCAAATAGACCCTGTAAGGTCTGCTCATCCTTGTTTATTAAGTCAGCAACTCTACGGTTCTCTCCAATTTGCTAGCCCCCAAAATCACTCCTCTTTTAAGCCACTTGTGCTCTCTAATACCGATGTTTTCCTCATTTTCCTACTGACCACATTACAGAATGAGAAATGGCTTTTCTACCCATAATTGCCAGCCCCAATATGGGCTAGGAACCCTCCCTCCATGCAAAAAAGCAATCAAGAGAAAAGTAAATATGGAGTCGTCTCATTGTCCTGTACTCGTTTGCCCAACATTACCCTGTCATAAGTAATCGAATCCCTACAACCGAGCCCCCCATTTCCTTCCTAAGCTCAGGTAATTCCCACCTCTTTCAGTACAATCCAGATTTCAAGTCATCCTTCTTCCACCAAAATGATGCGATTCTCTGCTTTATAGCCCGACAAATGGATATTGAATTTTTAAAGATGGGCATAGCATATCGACAAGGCTTCCAGAATGGCTCTAATTAAAATTTCTTTTCCTGCTTTTACATCAGTTTTTCTTTCTAACCTTCCAACTTCATGTCATAATCACCAGAATTCTTACAAATATTTGATTTTTGGACACACTCTAGTCTGATGAAATACCCAGATATATGTCTGTTTTCTCAACTTCAGGGACTTGCAATTCATGAGCCATGATTCTTCTCAAATTCTATGGATTCCTCATACTGAAATAGATTTCATATTTGTTCAAATTAATTTTTCGACCCAATGCAAAACAATAATGATTTAGAGTAGCTGCTATATTCTTACATTCTCTAATTTTTCCATCAAGAAAGAAAATAGAATGATCCGCTAACGAGGGACGGGCTAACGTTGGACAAAAATCCGCTTAACTTATTTATCCCCCTGAAATCGCCATCGTCTACAGCTCTCCTCCTAAAAAAGGACAGAACATTAGCGATATAGGGAAGTGGGTCAACCGTCCTATCGAATGCCTCTCAAGAGTTGAAAGTACGGCAAAAGCTTCAATTAAATTCAACCCTTTGCTCAACCAAAGCAATGAGCCAGAAATATAGGGAAGTTTCAAATTCAGTCGGTGTGTGCGCGAAGTGGATTGGACGGGAGAACATGTTGGGCGTTCGATACAATGTCCAAAAGGAGTTCAAAGTTGCGAGTGGAGGACCCATCCGGTCCTACCGCCTTCTCAGCTTGTCGTCGGAGGGCTCTCATGTTGTCCCTCATGATTTCTCCTCTTTCTTGGGACAGAAGAAGCTGCAAGCAACTCAACACGCCCTTCTTGGTGAACACACCCCCCTCAACTCCCACTCCAAGCCCCCACACCTCCGCCATCATCCGCCCATTCAACCGCTGGTCCCCAAAGAACGGCCTACACATCATGGCCACCCCTCCACCCCCTATGCTCTCTAGCAAAGAGTTCCAACCGCAGTGCGTTATAAATGCGCCGATCGCAGCATGCTTCAGTATCTCTTCCTGGGGTGCCCATGCCACTATCATCCTTCTTGTCTCGTTCCTCTTAAGAAACCCCTCTGGCAGATTCTCTCTTAGATGGTCCTTGAGAGACCATATGAATGGCGCTCGGCTCGCTTCCAAGGCCTCCGCTAGTTCCACAATCTCCTCGCGAGGAGGCACCGTCACTGACCCAAAGCTAATGTAGGCAACGGAGGCCCGCCCTTGTCCGTCCAGCCACGACATGCACTCGCTTTCGTCGGGAGCACGGGGCTGAGTGGCTGTGAGGTTGAAGGGACCCACGTTGAGGAAGTTGTTGAGCTTGGACTTGAGATCAGCGGTTATTGTTGGGTCCAACTCCTCGAAGCTGTTCAGGAACACCGCGGCTGCTCTCGGCAAGGCTCTGCCCATGTCGCAAAGCACGCGGGAGAAGAGTGAGTCCAAGTTTCCGAACGCGACTCCCTCTGGCAAGTCCCTGATGCGTACTTTCGACATTCCTGGGATGAATTGCAGGGTCCCATCTTCTCGCCCGTCCATTCCTGCCAATTCGAAAGTAATTTCACTTCACTGTCTAGTTGAGTGGAATGAAACGAAGGGACAATGGTATGTGACTGGATGATATCGCACATCACATCATGATATCACGTAGGAGTTAGTGAACTATAATTCAGTACTTGCCCCAAAAATTACTTCAATACCTAGGCCGGCGCCGAGAGTCTGCCTGATATGTTGGGTGTAGAGATGGGCAGAGAGAGAGGCAGGGCCAGCAGTCCAGAAGGCCACCCACGGCAACTCCATCTCCGCGGCCATATCCGCGGCGAACCAGAAGAAGGCGTCGGTGACCAAGCAGCTCACCCTCCTCCCCGTCTCGGCCACTGCTCGCTCCATCCCCTTCCTGAAGTTGGCTGGGGCCGCCCTGAGGAACAGCTCGATGTCCTCCTCTGGCTTCCCCACCCGCACATGACCCTCCGGTATTCCCTCTCCCACTTGGTAAGCTCTCAAGTTGGGCAAGTGGCGGTAAGCCGAGAAAACGGAGGCGATGGAATCGGCGGTGCTGAAGAAAGAGTAGAGCGTGTCCGGGGTGGCGGAGGCCAGGCGGCGGATGGCGGCGAGGAGGGGAGCGGCGTGGGTCCCGAAGGGGAAGGCCAGGACGGCGACGTGGGCGCTGCCGCTGCCCGTGCCTGGGATCCTCATTTCACGAGGTGGGTCAAGGCACTGAACGCTGTCGGAAGGCGAAGACATCACGTCACGGGGGGGATGAACTAGCACCACCCAACGGCTTGAAAGCGAAGGTTCTTCGTTAGCCCATGAATGATAAAGGAGTCGAACGTAAGAAATTTAGGTGGGGATCAGTGAGAGAAGGTTTGGTTGGAAACATCTTAAACCCATTACCATTGCCTGGATCAGTTTGGTAATAATAAACTTGGGGCTGTGCTTTTGCATGACGGCACCATTGCTTTCTATTAGGGACAGCGCAACTTGGACCATTCATCCCTATTTTGCTCACAAGGGGCGACCCGATTAGTAAAAAAATCAGTGGTTTTGCATGTGTAATCACATTTAAAGAAACAAATTCAATGACATCATTCAAGAAAAGGAAATCCATGGTGTGATTGGCTACAATTAGATGGTGGAGTACCGGTCCAAAATAATACAAATGACATTTAAGAAGTCATGGACAAATAATATTCTATATCCAACATGCAAATAATATAGATGGATTCAACTTCCATTTTTTTTCCAACATTCTTTTTTCAACAAACGGTTGGCAATAGACTCGATACCCTAATATGGTTGTAAAGCTTTTGGCCGGAGAGTTATCGCATCCCATTTCCATTTCACAATTTATTAATATGCAACTATTGCCAAAGAGTCTATGCTTCTCAAACTTCATTGGCGAGATAGTTGTTCCCACAACCGATGTCACCAAATATGATATTGTGGTCCCACGATGCTTAATGGGAATCGGACTGAATTTTGATCATTAATAATTCTAGATTTTTTTCCCAGTAAACTTACATTTGGTAACGTTTTATTTATTTATGGAATCAAATCCCAACAAGTGGGATTTTGAAATCTGACAATAAAGTCAATCGATTGGGAAATTGTGGGGTGCAGATTGCATTGTTACCCTACCAAGAGTATCGGTGCAGTCAGCTGAGTTTTTCCAAAAAATTTGTGAGATTATTTCCATTTAAGAAGAATAATTGAATGTGCTGATATTTGAACAACAAAAACATAGTTTTAGTGCTCTGAATCCAAAGTTCCAGACACCATCCCCTGCTCCTTAGGTTTCTGGGCACGCAGTGAAGAGCAGTTGAAGGCCACTCCACTGGCCTATCCTCGTCCAAGGGGTGTTGCCACCTATGAAGGCTGCCTGCAGTAGTCCCTTCAGCGAGGGCACCCAGCCAGGTTACATTCCTTATTTTTAACGTTTTGGTACCCCTTGTTGGTAAGAGAATATTTTTCTTCTCCTCTAACCTAGGAATACTCTTGAATTTTACCTCCTAGAGTTCAGACGAAATAATTTAAGGACTTGCTCGAGTCTAAAATGTGCTTATATTTAAACGACAAAAACATAGTTTTAGTGCTCTAGATCCAACATTCCAAACACCATCTTTTGCTCCTTCTTAGGTTTATCTTGGGGAGGCCTTTTCTCTGTTGATCACCAACTTGGAAGGGAGAGGTGGGGGGTTCGAATCCTTACTTTCTCAGGAGGTTGGGGTGGGGACGAATTAATTTAAGGAGTGGGTTTTAACTCCTACACCCAGCACGGAGGCATGACAAAAGTCTGAGAGTGAGAGTTAGAATAGGAATAGAATAAGACCGACCAAAAAAAAAAAAAAAAAAGTAGGATACATTGGTCTCCTTATTTTTATAAAGTGATAAAAATTATGCTTTCTTCTTACTTTGGTTATGTTACATTGGAATTCTCTGAAGTGTGGCTGTTAGACAGGTTAACTCTTGCTAAAAACTTAGAATCAAAGCCAGATAGAGGATCCATTTTACTAATCAATAAAATAGACAAGGTACTGTCATTATTGAAAGTCGTTGACACTGAAAAATGTCCCCAAGTGTTACTCTGTCATGTACCTATATTCAATAGGTTAAGTCCTCGTATGGATTAATTATATTCAGTAAATGAATTATAAATAAATTTAAATTGGCAAAGCAAAAAAAAAATACCGTATTGAATGGGTTCATAGATTAACTAGATCCATGTCATTTTTGTGACCCTATTTTCACCTTCTATGGGAAAATAATGGACTCTTTCGACCATTCCAAGTATAAAGAAGTTTTGGTGGGCTCTCAGAGTCCGACTTCACTTTTATTAAAAATATCAAGATGGCTTCTTCTTTTATGCCCATTTTTTTTTTTTTTTTTATTAATCTTGTAAGCTTTGTTTGTTAGTTATTATAGTTTAGCTTTCATTGGTTGTATTTGGCATTGTTATTTTTATGTCACTACAATCCATGGTCAGGAAAAATCATCTTCTTTGACATCTTACATTCCGTTCAATTAAAATTTCAATTCCTCCGCCTTTTTTGTTGCAGTAATTTATAAATTCACTACCAAATGTTAACTTTCTCTTGTTTTTATTGTGAATTAATACAAAACTTGAAAATTCTATGTAATATTAAAAGCCAACTTTTTAGTATCTTGTAGTCGAGATAGCAATTTTATCCCAATAACATACATACACATAAAAAGTTTAAAGTGGGTTAACTAGGTCGATATAAATTTTCATAGGTTAGATTAAATATGAAAGTATTTAAATAAATAGATTGGGCAAAAGTCGGAACGGGTATGGGTCACTAAATTTGTATTATATATAAATGGGTCAAACGGATTAAATGGGTTAATTTGAGTCGGATTATTCTTGACCCAACCCAAATTTGATCTACCCACCCGTTTGACGGCCCTATATGTTAGTAGTCAAGTTGATGAGAACTTGTTAGACCAATGACAAAAGCAGAAATGACAAAGTTTTAAAGATTAGTCAATACAACACAATCCATACATAAGGGGATCCAGTGCTAATCGACAAAGATCGTCAATGGCAAGCAAAGTGTTGAAACCTATTAGTTGACAAGCCTAGTTGACTACAACTAATATAATTGTCTAGGAAGTTGGAATGAGTTAATTGTCGAGTCGTGAACCTAACTATTTCGGTTGTGGTTGCTAGAAGTGGAGCCTATTATTGTGGGTACAATTAGTGATGATAATTGCGAAGGAGCGGAAGGGATGTAACCTTCATAATGGTGCTAGGGATCTCAGACGCAACTGTCAAAAAAGATAATTATTGAAGAACTGGAGGCGGCAGCCGTTAGGCAGTAAAGCCAGTGATTTCGGAGATTGTAAATAAGTAGTGCTGGAACATGGAAACCATATATTGCTTGTGTGGTTTAGTAAATGTTGTTAAATGGTAGTAATAGGTAGAAACACCCAAATTGTTGTATGTAAAAAGGACCGTCAAATAATCAAAAGGTATTTACTCATCGATCTATATTCGAAAGGTATTTCAACGGCGCTTTTCAATGAAAAAAAATTGCAACATTATCGCACGGATAAAAATATACAAAAATATATATGGTGGGTGGCTATAATAATCCACCCAGAATTGAAGTAATAAAAAGAGAATGATAAGAAGGAATATAAAGACCTATTTGGTAACTATTTCGTTTCCAAGAACAATTTATACTTAAAAATAGTTCTTTTCGCTTCGTTTCTCTTGATGAGTTTGAAGATTCAAAGGTATTTGGTAATTACATAAAATATTTATTTTTAGAATAAAAATAATATAAATGCATTTGGTACGATTTACAAATTTTTTTATAATATAGAATTTCTTTTAATTTTTTAATAATTTTATGATTTTTCTTTTCTTTTTTTCTTCTTCCTCTCTCAAGGAGCCTCACCTCACTTAGCCACGCAAGGCTCTGACGAGGTCGCCGGCCATCACCGTGTCAGGTGGCTGGCTAGAAGAGGAAGAAGAAGAAATGAAAGAGAAAAAAAAAAGAAGATAACTTGGACTTAATTCTAGGATTTTTTTCAAGAATAAAGAAGTAATTTTTTTTTTTTGCATTTTGATTCTGTTTCAAATTTATTTCTAACCGTGTTCTTGGGAGTAGAATAATTAACCGACGTTACCAAACAAATTTATGTTATTTTTTTTTTGTTTTGAGAAATAAAATAAAAAAAGAGTCCAGAATTAACCAATACTAAATAGATCCTAAGCTTGCTCAATAAATTTTAAGTCAGGAGGAAAATGAGTATTTTCAGTTCAACAAAACAAAAAGAAAAGGATATCAATTTATTGAAAAAAAAATTCCCCGAAAAGAGCTCCTCTTTTTCCCGGAAAGAACTTAGAAAGGAAAAGGAAAAAGAGAAAGAGAGAGAGAGAGAGAGAGAGAGAGAGGAGCTGCGTCTGCGTCTGCGTCTGCGTGCTTCGGGCTGTGGTGGGCGGAATCGATCCATCATCGCGAATTCGGATTTCGCAAAAGCTGTTGCTGCGGCTGCTGTTCTTGAGAATCATCGACTCGTTGCTGGTCTCCGATCGCCGACCTGATCGACCTTGACCGGAGCAGGAGGAGGAGGAGGAGGAGGAGGAGGAGGCAAAGACAAACATGGGTCAAGCCTTTCGCAAGCTCTTCGATACTTTCTTCGGCAACACCGAGATGCGGGTACTCTCTACTCTTGCCCGCCTCTTCTTCATTCGTCTTCTCTTCTGTGCTGCACTTGTCGTCGCGAATGATTTCTCTCTACCCGATTCTTTTCTCTGCGTATCAGGAAAAGGGGAATTCGGACTATGTTTTTCTACCCATCGATGTAGTCTACAAACACGGAAACTCCAGAATCCCCCTGTTTTTTCGCATCTCGACTTTACCTGCAATGGACGTGATTAGAGAAAAATTGTCCTTTAGTGGTGATGACAAATTTTTTACTTGCACGAGTTTCAGTTTGGTCGAGCATCAGCTCAGGTTCTACAGATATCGTATCTGAAATCGGTTTGGTTATCATATCTGAATGCATATTCCCGGTTGCTTGCCGTCTGAGTTATATAGATTGATTTCGTGCTACTGGGTGGGGCAAGTCATGTTTTTGTTTCTTTATCTGCATATCCCGATAAGTGTGTCGGGTAATAGCCTTGTTCTTTGAGTTGGCTTAGGTTGTGATGCTTGGCCTGGATGCAGCTGGTAAAACAACCATTCTCTACAAATTGCACATTGGAGAAGTACTATCGACTGTCCCTACCATTGGTAGGTCCATCTTCTTTGTTCGCACTTTTGGATGGCCGTTTCATTTGGAATTAGCCTCGGAACTACCCTTTACGATTTCCGGCAAGCGGTGCTCATTGTTGCTATGATATTCTATCCACGTGATTTGAACCGTGTACTCTATTTCTTAAAGATTCATCCATCTCCCGGTGCATGAAAGAGCAGGAATTTTCTTCCATCTGATCAGTTTGTTGTGCTTGAGAACTCACTTTTACTTTGTCGGAGGAGTGACCTTCTATTTTGAAAACCAGCGTTCACCATTCACAACAGGCTTTGACTGAACTGTTGCAACTTTTACCTCTTTCATCAATTGAATATGAGTCTTCCACCTTTGCTTAGAAATGAAATTTTCCTGGACATGCACTAGTCCCTACACTTGGAAATTCGTCTTTATTGTCACGTTTCAAATATTTGCACCTTTTAGGGTTTTTGCCAATTTAGTGTAGAAATTGTGTTTGTATTCAAGTCATATATGGATAAGTTTTAATGAAGGAAGAAAACCTGCTTAGCTTGCTCTCAAAATGGGATTAACTCTTTACCCCAACGTCTCTGTTCTTAAGGATGTCATTATCACACCTCTGAATTAAAGAGAAAATCTCCTTCAAGTTGTTTCAGGGAATGAAAACTCTTATTTCTGTTGTTTTGGCACCTGAGATGTCTACAAAGTAGCAAATATGTCAACTGCTTTGTTGCCATCTAGATTCATTTATTGGGTTCATGGAGTATGCCCCTTAACTATTCCATTGAGATACTGTGTATCTGCTTCTTTGGAACTTTCATCTAGGCAAACTTGCCTGTTTTCTAGGACTTACAAAAGTGCCCTCTGTCCTGGCTTGTTGAGGGTTTCTACCATGCCATGTTTACATCATTGACATATAAATGGTGTTCTGGATGGAACACGATAAGTGCTGATTGTCTTTTCTATGTGTAGGTTTCAATGTGGAGAAAGTACAGTACAAGAATGTCATATTCACCGTTTGGGATGTTGGTGGGCAAGAGAAACTTAGACCTTTGTGGAGGCACTACTTTAATAATACTGATGGGCTGGTAATTCTGCGCTCTTTTAGCCGCATATTTGCTTGTTTACTTCCAAGGTTTTTTTTATAGATTGAGCGTCCTAACAATCTATTCTATAACAGTTATTTTCTGTTATATAACCGAATCGTAGAGCTTAAGAGGGCTGAGTTTTGCAGTGTGCATGTGGATGAGGAATGTATGTTTGAGACAGTTGTTAAATGTTTTGCTGCAGATCTATGTTGTTGATTCACTGGATAGGGAGAGAATCGGAAGGGCCAAAGCAGAATTTCAGGTTTTATTGAGATGGCTGACTTATTGACTGTGGCTTTACATGATTAATGCTTTTTTAAACTTCTGCTTTTCCCCCAGGCCATTATCAATGATCCATTCATGCTCAACAGTGCCATCCTGGTGTTTGCAAATAAACAAGACATGGTATGTTCTGCTAGTGTTTTTATATATCAAGCATTCATGGACCTCTTCATTGCAAGAGGCCAGGGTATCTTGTTCCAATTTCACTTTTTATTTAGGGCAGTTTGGTTATACTGCTATGTCTTCTCTCCAGTCTTTGTATTCATCCGTTGGTGGATTCATTAGAAGTTAATGTATAAACTAATGTATGTAAATCTATCTAAGTGAAAATGGGCTTAAAATTTGGCCCCGAAACTTGGAGAAGCACAGTTGCTAGGAGATAAATGTGTACCGTGTACATGCATGCATGGGAATCAGGATTTAGTTAGCTAACCATTGGGCTGTAACTTACTCGACTAGGAAAGAAAAGTCATCTTTGCTTAACGTTTTCGTGGTACATTCTACTAACTGTCTTTTCATGCTTATACTCTGATTAGTTTCTCCTTGAGACTAATAATTATAAATCGTATATTCAGACTCTGGTTGGAACAATCTATTTGTGTATGTCAGGTAGATATGTGTCGTCTTTAAAAAGAATCGTGCGAATTTGTCTTCTTGGGTTTCATTTCAAATCATGTAGCATTTCTTCTTTAGTAGGTAAAGCTACATGCAATGCCTTTTATCATTGCTTCTTACAGATATATCAATTGATGCTGTAATAATAACATCTGTTCATTTTCGTTTGAGGGGACTATTTTGAGGGGGATATGTGTGATTACCCTTTGAGACTTACCTTATTTGGGACCATGTCCTCTGACATCCATATTCAAGGTCCTTTTTCCAGAGTGCTCGCCACTGACTTCTTAGACCTCTATCCTTTTACTGGGAGACAACTGGGAAAATTTGGTGCATAAATGATGGATGCGGTATGTTTAAGCTGCAGAGATTTTTGGAAGAGATGCAGGGAATGAAGAGCCAGTGTTTAGACTGCAAGATTTCTGAGGGTTGGAGAAGGAACTTTGCTTTGCTAAATGAGATGTTAAATAACTGTTCAAGTTCCGTAATATATGCCTATTGCAATTTCCCTGGACTGATTTTACAAATTAAAGGAAGCAAGTTCACATTGGTCTATACATTACATAAATTGTTTACCAAATTAGCTGCTAGATTACACCCTTTTAGGAGATTAATCTGAACAGGCACACAATCAGATATGCTAATATGGTTTAGACTAGGTTCTGTTACCACCTTGTGATTTTTTGTATAATTCTGGCAATCAGCAATCAGCTTTAGATTGTTCTAAAGTGGCTAAGACATGATATGAGGCTTATGATGTATCTTTTATTTCTAGAAAGGAGCCATGACACCAATGGAAGTTTGCGAAGGCCTGGGTCTCTTTGACCTTAAGAACAGAAAATGGCACATACAGGGGACTTGTGCACTCAGGGGAGACGGGCTTTATGAGGGCTTGGACTGGTTATCAGGAACCCTAAAGGAGATGAGAGCAGCTGGGTACTCTTCTGTTGGAACCTCATCCTTCTAGTGGTCAAGGTTGAAATTCTTACTCGCTTCTTGTGATTACCATTAATTGGAAGTCCTTACGTTGCTCCTAGATGATATTTTAGAGCTTTCTGCTGGTTTATCTCAGGTCTGCAAAATGGTAATCTGACATTCCAGTAGTTACGCATTGGAAGTTGCTCGAGCATTTTCTCTGAATTTTTTCAGGTCATTAAAAGGTGAATGAAATCATCGCCTCATGTACTATTGGAATTCAGTAGTCCCGTGTACTTTTCATATGCAACGCCACTTTCAGGTTGCTGAATTGTATACCCTTGACCAATCAGGGATTTGGACATACCGAAGATGCTTTTTACTGTGTATATTTTGTATAAATCTCTCTCTCTCTCTTTCTCTAACCAAAAATGCTTGTGATGTGTCCAAGACATTCGAGAGTCTGAAATAGCCTGCAATATATTACCTTCCTATGCTGGGAACTGCAGGTGGTCATGCTTGACCAAGTTGCCGTTCTCACGAGGGTTGGGCGTGGCAATGTGTTGGATGGCGCCTCTTTTGTATAAATGAAATAGCTTATCTATGAGCGTGTAGGTAAGTACCTGACCTGCTCATGGCTTCTTCTTGATCTTTTAGGTTGATCCAATCAAGATAAATACTTATTGACAGTCTCATACGAATAGCCAGATTTCTCAAATGTTTTCCTTTCCTTCTTTTTTGTCTTTTAGTTTGAATGAGGTATTGCTGACTGGGTAAATTGGTTCATGGCATCACGATTTCCTCGCCGTCAGAGTAAGATGACCAAGGAATTAGAAAGGCTAATTCGTTCCCATAAAGAATCATTTACAAACATTACGATGACTTCTACACCGTGCTAGAATGTTAGAATGGAAGGTCAAGCTGAGAGCAAACAAGGTCTTAGTAGTTTCAGAGTCACATACCAAGAAATATTTTTTTATGCATGGTCATCAAAGGCTATATCGATTGGTTAATTTATGTATAACTATAATAGAAGTTTGGCTCTCATAGCTCGCTTAGAGCATCCGAAGGGTAAGATGGGTAAAGCAGGAGGTCTTGAGCTCAATTCTCAACAAAAGCAGACTTTAGACAGTGTGATATTTTGAGGAGCTCAACCATCAGACCCTGAGCCATTGCTATCGACACCTACTTCAAATTGCAAGCCAAAACCTATTGTGCAACCTAAGGCCGTAATTGACCTACATTCTGTGAAATATCATTCATTTTTTTTTCTGTTTACAACTAATCCAAATCAGGTGATAATCAGCTACTCGCATTGCAAGCTAACATAGTATCTCCCACCAAAATTCTCTAAAGTCCATCGTATAGACAAAAAGCCCCTTGATTAGATAACAAGAAATGCTGAAAATGAATTTTAATAGTCCCGCATAACAAAATGTCAGATAAGTATAGAGCGTATCTTTATGTACCAACATTACCATTTTTAATAATCCATAAATTTAAAAAGATAACAAATTTGACTAATGTAAGCTAAATCATGGGGATCCCCCCTCGAATTAAATCACCAGCAGCGTCATCTACGATGTCTTAGAACGCACTATGTGGTTTCCCTCACCGCTGCAACATGGAAGAAACGATGCCATCCATAATCAAAGCCCACTCTCACCAAGCCGTGATATTGGACAAGCCTCAGCACTTACTGTGCAGAAAGAAGAAATGAACCGGTTCAAACCAGAAAATCAACTAGGAGTAATGGGCGGGGGAGAACTTGTTTCTGATGGGCCAACTATTTCTCCGAAGGTGTCCATATCAGCAGATATACCCTCTTCAACATCAGCCTCCTCCATCGCAGCCACCGTTACATCTCTGTCCCCCATGACGACATCAATTCCATCTTGCTCTAAACTAGATTGCCTCTTAACCTCTTCACCAGCCTTCTCTGGGTTCTCAGAATCCTGTATCATCATTTGCTGGTTGGAACAGCTTGTCAACATAGACGTGACCAGCAGATTCTGCGAGCAGGAGCAGTACGCACAGGTCAGTAATACCTAAATATATGATGAGATACAGACTAGAGATGTGAATGGAGGAGTAATATTCATTCCTTGACTTAGCAATACGAAAATGAAAATCAACTTGAGACTTGATAACATAAAGAACAAGCAACACCAGCAAAAGGTAAAGTTCTAAGGGAAGTGGACATTCTGTCCATGTCTCTTATCCATAACCACTCAATCACCCAGGTGCTTTGGAGTCTAAAAGGCAGAGAATAATGTATTTTTTGTAAAAAAGCTCCATCGTTTTTCAAACAATGTCATAGTCAATTAAAAGACCTCGAAAGATATCCTCCAATTTGATGTCTGTTGCACCACCATGGTGGAGGTGGCGATTTATTACTCTTATCTTGCAGATTGGCCAAATTGTTTAAGGAGACACAATAGACTTGTGCATTAAATTTTTAACAGAGATAAGGGTTTGAAGTAGAACCAGTATAAAAAAAGAGGCCGATGAGAAAACAAAAGCCAGAAAGTAGAACAGCCTGAACTTTCAAGGAAGATGGATATACGAAATATAAAAATCAACCTCTAAAGCATCAAAGTATCAAATTATAAAGCAATTTGCTTTGCACCTAATGTTCTCTATACCAAAGCCATAATTTTAGCATCACAACAATTTCATTCCAGAGGCCAATCAAACAAGATATGGAGCACGGCCATGACAGATTAAGGACACGTTTGGCAACTTGCCAAATAGTGTTTGATTCTGTTGTTTTATTCTCAGTAATAAATTTAGAATAGAAATCCATTTGGTAAATTTTTTGTTTCTAGGAACAAATTTGTTCTCGGGAACAAAATAAAGGAGTTCAAAAAAGTTGCTTATTTGTTTCCGGGAACAATTTCAGAATCAAGGCAACCTAATTTCTTTTCTCCTCTCTTCTTCTTGTTCTTCTGCCTTCTCTCTTCTTCTTCCACTGCCGCCGGTTGTCAGCGACCGGTTGGGCGAGGTCTAGCAAGCTCGCCAAAGGCTCACCAGACCAGGATGAGGCCTGGTGAGCTTGCCGATGGCCAAGCGAGCCTCGCCTGGGCCTCCCCCAACCATCGGCAAGCCTTGCCTGGCCACGTGAGGCTTAGCCAAGCTCGCCCAGCCTCGCCGAGCCACCGCAAGGTCGGCATTGCTCGGCAAGGTCGAGCCCTACTTGTGGCTGGGCGAGCTCGGCCTCGCCAAGGGCTGGCAAGGTCGCCGGCCCTTGTCTGGCCGATCATTGATCATCCCAAGGCTAGCGACCTACCAAAAGAAGATGAGAAAGAAAAGAAAAGAAGAAAAAAAGTAATAAAATCACTAAAAAAATTAAAAGAAAATGGTTTGAATTAGAAATTTCGAAAACAGTATTAAGCGCAATTCTATTCCGAAAACAGAATTTTGGACAGTTACCAAACGCCTTAAAATTCTTAGAAATTGTTCCCAGGAACAAAATAAAAAAGAATTATTCCTGATTAGAAATTATTCCGAGAACAGAATGGTTACCAAACACTAGGAGTGATCAGTTCCCAGTCCGATCCGGTTCCGAGGTGGAACCGGGAATCGGACCAAGAGGACTCGGTTCCTAGATTCCGAGATCAAGAATCGGACCGACCGGTCTGGCATCCGAACCGGTAAATTTGCTGTTTTGGGCCAAAAATAAAATGAAAAATGAGAGAAATTGGGAGGAATTAGGATTTTTTTCTTAAGAATTTAAAATAAATATATAAATATATATTTTTTATATATATATATATATATCTTTGACTAGTTTGGTCGGTTCGGTGGATGGAACTGGGAATCGGACTGACCAGCCACCGGTTCCAAAAGCAGGAACCGGAACTGGACCGCCCTTTTTGGGAACCGCCCAAAACCAGTTGGTCCAGGCGATTCCTAGTTCGGGCAGTTCCCGGTGCACACCCCTACCAAACACATCCTAACTGCACTTATTCTTGATAAGCAATGAAGAATTCATCATTGGAACCAATCAAACTTCCATAGTTGAAAATCAGATAAAGTATTCGCTAACCAAAAATTTCATATCAGAGGCAGCATCATCCCCATGTAAAAAGCATTCAGGTTTGCACAACAGTTGTGCAAAATGAGATGATCTCATAGGTAAGTATATACAAAAGTAACCTCCATCTTTTTAGCATGATTAACAACAAACCTTTTCAAGTGCTAAAGCAAGCTTTGAGAGTTTCGGATATATGCTCTGTGCAGACAGAAGTATCTGTAAAAAGGTGGGAATGACAAAAAAAATTAGATGGATTTGAAATTAATCCCTGCAAGGCTAATTAGAGTACAAGAAACAGAAAAACCGTGCAAAAAATGATGACAGACACAGCCATTCACCTACTAACCCTCTGCCTTAAGCAAGGACCACAAAAGTTCCAAAAAAATCCAGCATGTACACCAAAGAATCAGAAGAATGAAATCATATAATTTGGTTACTAAAAATACAAACAAATAAGTAAAAACAAAAATAGGCGATACCTCGCATAGCCTTTGAAGGGTGAATGGTGGACCCTCGTCGAAGCTGAGAAGAGCTGGAAAGTAAAACACATAACAGCATCAGATAAGTAAGTACACCCTAAATTGTAACCATACAAAAATCCAATCGAAGTCACAGACTTGCTTCAAGCACTAAAGGCAGAGAAAAAGAACAACGAAGGCTTGTTACCTAGCAAAAGTATTATGATAAGCACCCAGTAAGCTCTAGTTTCTTTACCTAAGAGACACATTCTTACAGAATAAAGTGTTTGATCTCAGATGCATGACATGCTTGAAGATGACATCACGACAATCTCTGATTAGAGAAACGATATCTAAATATGATAAGAGAAGCACTAAACCGAAAATTTTTTACCATTTAAGATTTTCAAGAAATACAGAGTCCTACCAGTCAATTAAAGGATGTCCTACAACTCTCGAAACTAAATTTCTTACAGGCCAACATGCTAAATTAACCACCTAACCCAAAAAAATAATAACAAATAATAATATTTCCCTTTAAAGAACAGCACTTTATCCTACCATTACAGAGTATTCTACCTACACAATCAGTTCAGAAGACCAGCAGGAAGGGAATATATTGTCAAATTATAAGAAAACAAAGGCAATTCCGAGCTAAAAAGGAAATTTCAGTACAACCTCAAAGGCAAGTGCAAAAACTCGGGATAACCACTGGACTAGCCTCGAGCTTTGAGAAAGAAAGTCCTAATTACATTCTGCCTATATCAAAAGAACCATCAACTAATGCAACTGCAAGAGTAGCTGAGAATTCACAACAACAGCAGATGAAGAGCTGAAGGTGCATTTCAGTATTTGCCAAGTAAGTTATCAATGTTAAAAATTTACCTTCATCCAACCTTGTTACCAACTCTTGGTGGGTCTCTCCCAAAGAAGCACTTTGCTCTTCAGTGGTCATTTTTGCTTCCGGATAATCTGACAGGACCTTCATAGTACATCAAAGTAATAATCATAAACTGACACTAGAAGCCTAAAAAATTCAAACCTAGGACGATAAATGCCGCAATCTTAGACGCTTACATACCTCCCCATACCTGCTTCAATTTAACAGATAGAATAGTCTTCACTTGATCCCATTCAATCCTGAGAGATTAAAGAAAAGTTCCACCAAAGTCAAGGCAACATTCATTCTTCAAAAGCTAAACATTTACAAGTTTAATTAACTTTTGACATGTTGAAGGATGAAAGGACATGCAAATCCCTACATCTATACTTAAACTTAACTATAAGGTTCACCAATCATCGTGAGTCTCATGATCGACTTCTTAAATGAATTATTCTGATTTTTTATTTTTTTTAGCGGAGAATGCTAACGTTGTTGAAGAAATTAAGAAGCTTTATCTGTTATCTCCTATCCTTTTGGTTAAGGACGAAAACCAACCCCCAGTGATGACAAAATTAGAAGAACATCAAAGAGGGAGCAAAACAAGAAACAAGAAGCGTCTCTTCTGGACCATGAATGGAGGTGATGCGAAATATGCAGAACCAGAAGAATAACTACATTGATATAGTGGATGAGACAACCTTTTCTATCGTAATCCAAACACTAAGACCGGAATTTCATCCACAATCAAATATGCCAAGATAAACATGCATCAGACAACCATAATGACTCAATTAATAATTAAATAAAGTAGCATTGACAGCAGAGAGATTAGAATGGTTACTGTGGTCAGTTATGCGCAAAAGTAGGATCATGTGTGCAATGAGAAACAGGATCATTCGAAGGAAAATTGCACGAGGGTACTTGCATACCAGAATGTCCCAGAGGATGCAATTGTTTCTATGACTCTTCTAGCTTCTTCCTCGGGAAGATCAAGCCCAGGCACCATGCTTCTAAATGTCCACAGAGAAGACACATCAACAAACATTAGAGCCAAGCAAGCGCCTTGGACACGAAATATCCAGCTTCATGCAAATCTCATAGGATATAATATATACTTGTAATAACATCAATGCAATTGATCATGTAACAAGCTGCTTAAAGTAGAGAGAATCCCAATGATGCCCATAAAATTTAAGAGCATGCTGCACATGTAAGATTTAAGACAAATAATCTAAATTCGACGGTGGTTGGTCGACAAAGAATATTAAAAATCTAGCATGTCGTGGTAAGGCACTCGGGTATTATTTCTAAGCATCAATGCTTGATGGTCGGTAGGTATTTGCGGGGTCTACTGGGGATAACGCTATACAAGAACCTCCTTTGATCTCTGACTGACTAAAGGACGAGGGTATTGGTGGATATAAATACCGACGTTCGTGGTTTGATGAGAAGGTGAGAACATGAAATGCCTTGACACTACGAGTCGAGGTGCATACTAAAGATCCATCTCAACCGCTTCTGGCCGCCGAGACTAAAAGCACACGACCATGCTTGTCAGTGCGTGACCCATTGTGCATCAATTAGCCTCATCACGAAGCAGCATTCAATTTCAGATCGGTAAATTGGGGTGCACAAGCAAGAACCAATGTGAAGGAGCAGACGGAAAGGGGGAAAAACACGAGCACTCTTCTCGGCATCGTTTTGCTTCTTGGTTTGTCGGATTTCCTTTCTTACACATGGAAAATCTGAACGGGAAAAAAGCAAGAAACTCTGACAAAAGATGAAATAGCCACATCTACAGCCTCAGGCCAGAGGAAAATCAGAGAACTCGTAGGCGAGGGGGGAAAGAAGAGTATCGGAAACTGAAATTGAAGGTGGAAAAGAACGCATCGCAAGAACATTCTGGAACACACGAAAACCAAAGCCAGAGGAGCAACGGGGCTCCAGCGAGAGAGGCGGCGCTACCTCGTTGATATTCGGCAGCAGAAGATGAGCTTGCGCGGTGGCTGCTGGTCGGGGTGGGGTGGGGTCGCCGATGGGAGAGGAGCGAAGGGATGGGTGATTTTGCCCTTTAGGGCGAATTAATGCCGGCGGACATATTCTGGAAAGTACGCATTAATTTCTACGAGCCTTTCCATTTTGAAAAGGAAATTGCAAACGCAAACCAAACGCTTCGGAACTTTTTTTTTAATTGGTTCTACTCTATTTTAACCTCACTCTCATATTTTTACATTGCCTCCTTACAAGGCGTGGGGAGTTGAAACTCATTCCTGAAATTAATTCGTCACTACCTCAACCCTCCTCCTAAGAAGGTGGGGATTCGAACCCCCCACTGTCTTTTTTTTAGGATTCGTTTGTTTAATAATGCTTCTATTTCGGAACTTGTCTACTATCTTTTTTAGGATTCGTTTGTTTAGGTTGCGTTTGTTTTCATTTCCTTTTTCTGTTTTTGAACAATTTTTTTGTTTTTTTCTTTCTTAGGGCAAAAAAGAAAGTAAACGCGTTTGTGTGCGTTTTTGTTTTCAAAATTATTTTTGTTCCTTAAACACATCTGAACAAAAACATGAAACAAAAAAAAAAGTTGTTTCGTTTTAACAAAAATTAAAAACACATTTTCTCTCTCCTCTCTTTTTCTTCTCTTTTTTTTTTTTTTTTTTTTTAATTCTTTCTCTTTTTTTTTTTGACTGGTCACCGGCCTCGGCCATGGTCGGCAACCGGCCAAAGAGGGCCGGCGACCTTGTCGGGGCGTCGTCGGCCCCAGGCGAGGCTGAGCGTCATCGAGATCCGGCGAGCCCGAGCTCGCCCAGCCACCGGCGAGGCTCGGCCTCGCCGGGCCACCTCCCAGCTCGAGGCAAGGCTGGGCGAGCTCGAGCTTGCCCAAGCAAGGTGAGGCCGAGCCTCGCCGGGGCCGGCAAGCCTCGCCATGGCTGGGCGAGGCCGCCGGCCAAAAGAAGAAAAAAAGAAATAAGAAATAAGAAATAAGAAAAAAAAAAAATAAAAAGAAAATAAAAAAAATAAAAAAAGAATACAAATTTACCAAACGCTTTTTTTTGTTCATTTTTTATTAAAGAACAAGTTTACCAAACGTGTCTTTTTGTTCAAAAATTGTTCTCCGGACAGAAACACTTTTTTCTATTTTCTTGGAACAATTTTTAAACGAAAAATGTTACCAAACGCACCCTTAATAACGCTTATATTTCGGAAAATAATTTATTTTTAAAATAATATTTTTATATTTCTATCTTCGGAAATAATTTATGAATAAAAGAACTTATTTTGTAACTATACAAAATTTCTATTCTCGAAATGAAAAAAAAAATATGAATATATTTGATACGATTCACAAAAATTTTATTCCTTTTAATTTTTTAAGATGTTTTCTTTTTTTTTTTCTTTTATTATTCTTCCTTGTTGGCCCGTCGGAGGTCGACATCGGCATTGATGGACAGTGACCAGCTATGGGCGACGGTCGGCTAGTGGTTCGTGGCGATGAACAAGGGCAAAGGAAAATGAAAAGAGAATATTTTTTGGAAGAAAATACCTTGGTTAGGTCACCGGAATACGCATCAGAAATGCATCGGTTTATCGGCCGGCGAGTCAAGTCCTTTTTTAAGACTAAATGACTACTTCGGGTTCTTATTTGAGACAGACTTCACTTCATGTCCTTTTTTTAGAAAATAAAGTCATTTTGGGTCATTATTTGAGATTTTCCCTAAAATTTATAAGAAATGTAGTCAAATCCCAAAATTTGTCAAATTAGTGCAATTAAATCGTTCCGTTAATTTCGTTCAACTTTATTAGCGGAAAATGCGAACGTTATTTTGTTAATATTTTCTCTCTTATGTGGCTAAATATGAAACATAAGGCTACAGCAAGTCGTGCTTGATCCTAATATGATTTTTAACACGAAATTTATTTAAAATAAATTAAGAATAAGCTAAATTTAAAATAAAATGGGAGAACCATGTTATATTTGCATTTTATTTAAATTGCTGGGGATGGCAAGCCACCCTCGCCGCTTGGTCTCGCCTTTTTTTTTTTTTAATTGTTATTTTATATTCAACTTATTTTCTAATTCAATTCAAATAAAAATTGTATTAAAAAGTAGATTTGAATCAAAACAACATCATTTAGGCCTTTCGTGCTTTAGCCACATAGGTTGGAAAAGATAATAACAAAAAAAAGTTTCAATAATCGTATCAATTTGACAAGTTTAAAATATGATTGCATTTTTTTTTTATAAATTTTAAGATTTAATTATATTTTCATGAAAAGTTTTAAAAATTTCGGGGCACCTTTTCTTTTTATATTTTTTATATGTCGATACTCACTCAAGTCATTTTGAAAATATATAATCAGATCAAGAAGTAATTATTTATTGAGGGGTTCAAGATTGATCTTTCTACGTGAATTTTTTTGATAAGTATATGTTTTCACTAGGGGTGTCAAAAAAACCTGACCCGACCAAAACACGACCCAAACATGAAACAAGTTGAGTACGTGTTTCGGGTCTTAAAATTGTTCAGGAAACATATATGAAACAAGGAGAGAAATATGTTTCGGGTAGGGTCATGTTCAAACATTGTTCGACCCGAAACACGTTAGTTCCAAATTCCAAACAAGTTAACTAACCCAAACACGTTCTGATCTTTACCCCCCAAACAAGTTCCATTTCTGAACAACGCGCCTCCGCCTCTCCCTCGCCATCGCCGTCGCCACCCCTCGTCTCAACGCCGGAACCCTAGCCGCCGCCGGATCAATCGATCGTCGCCGAAAACCCCTCCCCTTCCCGTTCCCATGTTGAGGGTCGAGCTGAAATTTTGACGTTTAGGGTTCGAGTTGTGGGAGATTGGACAAGTGAGGCTGCTCGCGAAGGAGGACTCCGAGGCGAGGACGACGCTCACGATGCTCGGGGCCATCCCGCCGTTGGTGGAATGCTCGATTCTTCGGATCTCGATTCGCAGATTGCTTCGCTCTACGCTCTGCTCAACCTCGGCATTGGCAATGAGATGTGAGTTCTTGGGATTTTCGGAATGGGTTTAGATCGTTCTTCTCTGACTTCTGCATTTGATCGGTTTCGGCACCTTGTTCTGCCATTAACAGGGGAAAAAAATGTCTTTTTTCGCCTCTTGCATGTGTCTTGTTGTGTCCATCTTGTTCCTTTCTTCTAAAAACTTTCTCTGCTTCATTTTTCGTGCTTCCAATTTAGCCTCTGCTTTTTGGCAAAGTTCTCACCTTGACGATCTAGATGTGTTTTGGTTTCACATCTCAATCTTTCTCTGTGTCACCATCGAATATTTCTTCTTACCTCGACTTCCCATGATGTTGTCTGTCATGTGCTTTTGAATTTGATCTATTTCCGTTTGCAGGTTCTGGTTCTCTGTTTAGTTTCTGTCTTCATGGTGTCATCAATTATTCATCTGCACGCGCTGGGTTCCCCTCTCGTTCCGTCCTCAGTTCGGGTTCCTTGGTGCGTCGTAGATCGATTCAGCAACATTTACTGACTTTGATCTTGCTGATAATAGGACAGGCAAGCTAATTGAAACATCCTACTAGATCATGCATCAAAATAGCACAGAAATCCACAGAAGAGAGCCGCCTATAGGAAATAATGGAAGTTTATGAATATCGCCACACACGCCAGTCAAGAATACCACTTCCCCTCTGCTTAATGTACGATTAATGTGCTTCCACAATGAAAGAAACAGATAAAAGACATTTTTTTTGGTCAGTCATACTCTATTCTTATTCTACACTCACTCTCAGACTTTTGTCCTGCCTCTTGCAAGGCGTAGGAGTCGAAACCTATTCTTGAAACTTACGCGTCCCCACCCCATCCCCTGAAAAGGTGGGGATTTGAACCCCTCACCTCCCCCTTCCATGTTGGAAGGATGGCCACTAGGGCGAATCCCAGTGGTTCCCTGTATACTCTTTTACTTCTATGGAAGGATGAGATCTTATAGAATATGCGCATGTACAGGTAACAAAAATGCAAGAGGTGTTCATCAGTTTGGATAAAGATCTCATATTTTAACTTGAGTAGAGGACGTGCCTTGCACGGGCTTTCTAACTAGTGTATTCTCCAAGGCTGCACATGGGCAACTTCCCCACATGGAAGCAAAAGCAAGGTCTCTCACGACATCTCAAAACTCCAGATTCACCTCAGCAGCATCGTCATTCAAGGGTATACAAAACTTCCTGCACACCATTGTTGGCTGCCGCTTCGTTCTCCTCGACTTCTGGTTTAGTCTGTGACTTTCTTGGCAGAGTTTGAGGGCTCAGGTTGTCAACAAAAGCTAGCATGCAAGAATGCTATCCACTTAGAAATCAACTCAAACCAGCCATCTTGTAGTCAACCAGCCTCCAGATGATTAAACTGGTATTCCTGAGTTTCTTCTCACCTTTCAACTGAACTAAAAGAAGTAAGATCTCAGTTCCCTTTTTCCGGAGTTCTGCTACACAAATCGGACCTGAAGCATCTCCATTCTCCTCGCCATGTACTTCATGGTTGAAGCACTTCAAACAATGATTTCCAGGATCCACATCTACGTTTCAATTGCCTCATCATTGCTATATACTAGCTTCACCTAATTCACCATCTGAAAATCCATTGGTCATTTCTCTTCCATCTGCATCTCTACCTGGCGAACTTTTTGAGAGCTAATGGCTCGCTTCCTGATCGTCCTAGAGGCTGAATTTATTTGCCTCTGCGACTTCTTGGCTTTACCCATGAGATGAATGTAGCGATGCCTCATACCCATCAGTGGATGCCGCTCTATCAAGAAATCCTTCTTGTAAGCCTCCCTGAGCGCCACAGTCTGGGTCTTCAGCTTATTGGAGATGTAAAAGATGCCAGGATGATGAGCCAATACCTTCTTGAAACGTGTTCCGAAACCCATATACTCCCCCCAGCAAAGCAAGTTGTCCCGCTCTGTCTTCTTCGATGGGAGGAGCCACAGCAACTCGTGGAGGACAGCCACCATCCACTTCTCCGCCTGATCACCACTAGGCGCCAGATGGAAAGCATCCTCATAAGGCGATATGTAGGGTAAGTCCTGCCACTGATCCACCCAAGTCTTGACCCTCTTCTCCAGATCGAACCCTCTGGGGAAATTCATCGAGAACCTGATGCGTGTCCCCGGTTTTCCATTAAAGTCCCTGTCTTTTGCCCTCTCCTGCAATGCTGACACAGCCAGCTCGTCTCTCCATGACATGAGCTCCAGCACAAGCAATTCATTACCCATGGCCTCATCCTTGACAGTGCGAACATTGAAGTAATCAGGGTAATCAGAGAGGAGGTCAGCGACATAATTAGGAGGCAAGCCCAAGTCCCACCAGAACATATTAATTATATGGAAGGGCAAAGCCGAAGACCCAGCTAGCATCAAGAGCTTGGCAAGGCGCATGGCGGCAGAGTGACGGAGGGGCGGGGAGAGATGGAGGCCAGACTCTTGGCGGTAAACAGAGAGGGCGGGAGGGGTGAGCCTGACATGGAGAGGGAGGCCAGGGCTGGGCTGGAAGATTGTGAAGACAGAGGGGTATTTCAGGAAGAAGGAGGTGGCGGTGGAGGTGGTGGCGGAGGAGGGCAGGTGGAGAAGGGAAGCAGAGGAGAGTGGGAGGGAGAGGGAGGGAGAGGTGAGGATGTGGCGGAGGAGAGAGCAGAGGGGTTTGAGGTCTTTCTCCTTCTCGACGGCGGTGTCGAGGAATGGATCACGAACCCATTTGACTCGGGCATTGATGAATAGCCGGGTGGCCTGAAGACGATGAGCCAATGCCAGTTGTGGGAGCTTATACAGCTTACTCTGCAGGAACCAATTCATTGCTAATTGATCTACTACAACTAAATATGTAGAAAAGATGCTATTCCCACGATTTTTTTCACATCAAGAGACCAATTTCAGGCCGGCTTCTCTGCTCTTCTCAACATCTCAACTATCTCAACAACACGCACTGGAGTGACATCTTCCTGCAAAATGAGTTGAGCAAATGAGACAATCTATAGCGGACCCACATAATAATTATATCAATCAGATCCATTACCAATCAGGAACAGTGGTCATGGGAGCATTTAACACAACAACCCAGAAAAGAAAACATATTTTTCTTTTAATTTTGCATCGCATATAAGCAACAAGCAACGGAACACATCAAGAGAAATAAAAGATGGCTAGTGTCCTTATGCAAATAATTATACTTTTATGGCCTCAACCTTAGCAACCCATCCAGATGCGCTGGCCGCATCCTATCTATAATATCCATGCAAAGTTCACCAAAAGACACAGGTGGAATAAGTAAAAATATACATATATACTGACAAAGCATTCCATTTCTCCAACAAAGAAAAAACCATCCTTGGTCAATTCTGTGCATCAAAAAATGGTGAATTTGTTGAGATATATCACATAAAATTTTATGGCATAAAGAAATAGTTGTTGCGTGGTATTAAGCAGGAATCGCAACATTGCAATAAACTTGCCATTGTGCTATCCCTCTTAAGTGTTTCAGCAAGACTGCTTCAATGTCACGTGAGCCACGAATCATCCAAGGAGTTGAGCCACAAACCAACAGGTGGTACTTGCCCATCTACAACACCATATCACAAAACGAGGAACTGACCAGTTGCAATTGCCAAGTGCATACAGGACGTTTGTTTCTCACCTCCGTCCCGTTAAACATTGAATCAAAGGTTGCAACTTCAAACACACGGATAGTTGCGACTTCTATGATCTGAGCAACCTGAATCAACAAACATTTTCCATAATCAACTTATGTGACAGGCATATTTTCCATAATACAAAATTAAACTTAATCATGTTTCCCATGAATATCAAAGCATTAAATGCATTGTGTGATTGGATGTGGACATAACAATCAAGAAACTGCAAGTCACATATAACAACGGGTTGAGACCAAGCATGAGAAAAGGCATCTAAGCACAAGAAAGGACACAATGCTAGCTTCTGGAAATAGGATCCAAACATCTCTCCCAAGAGAATTGGCTACTTGTTTTCCCTTTTTTCTCAGTAAAAAATAGAGTTGGGTACTTGTTTGCTACTCCTGAAAACACAAAAGTACCCATGGATACACAATACAGAGGAATTAGCCTTTTTTCAATGCAGTCATGTACTCATTCCATTTGTATGTATAGGCAATATCCTTACCTTCATGTTAGAAGTACAATAAACTAATGCAGTATGCATGTTAAGAAGTGCTTCCAGCATCAGATATAGTGGCATCCTAGACAACTAAACAGCAAATACCTTTCAGCAGACAAAGAGCTAGAGCATAAAGCAGTTTGTTCTTCACATGAAACATTTCCTTCCAGTACTTTTCTTGGCTAAAGAGAACATTTAAATGTCATAGGCAATAGGAAGAATGTCAAATAAGTAATGCGTAAACAGACAATCGGTTTAAAATTTAAAAACTGAATCCTAACCTACAAGATTGAGATCCAAAATTACCCATCACAAAAGCATGAAATGAGAACTTCAAAGGAAAAGCATAATGAAAAATCATAGTTTCTTCCACTGATGAGCAATCTCGTTTGTTTATGGGTCGCCTCCTCAGTAGTCAGTATGTCCATGCTTAGACTTCAAACCACGTAAGTAAGATCATGAAAACAAGCCAGGACAAGCTCTTCTTTTTACAACAAAGACAATCTTCTTGTAGATTTTTGCCAGCTAAAAATTATCCTGACATAAAATTGATTCAACCATACTCAAAGTAGAGATTTGATTGTGTAGAGAACATGCATCTTCAAATTCTGCATGAATGTACTTTCATTACTATATTTCACTCGAATGTTAGCACATTGATCAAGTGGCATCCAGAAAAGCATTCCATCTATGTCAAAGTTTATTGATCAAGGGGCATCCAGAAAGTGTCTTCCATCTATGTTTCATTTGATCACCAGGATACAGAGTTAGATAGGAAGAATTTCATGAGAATCTCCCTAGATTTCTTGTATTCAATCTTCCGTTAGGAAAAATTCTGGAAATAGCTGTTGATATGGCCGTATCCCATCCAGTAGTGTACTTGGTGAACCAATCAGACTGAAAAATAAAGTATAAGGGAATATAAAACTCTAGCCAACTGTCGCTGCTGCTGCTGCAGTGGTCACCTGATTGCAGGATTGTTCGAGACCACCATGACATCCACATATACACACAGAGCCAGGCAACCACCACCTGGTGATCACACTTGACCACCTGATGGATTTTTTTTTGGGGGGGGGGGAGAGGGGTGGGGGAGAAACTATCAAACTTCAGTTTTTTTAACCGAACCTAAGCAAGTTCAAAGTATGGTAAAAATAGACAAAAATACATAACCTGATTGTATCATGCAAATGTCAGTACACACACTTCAAGATTGATAAGCAGAATCCAGAATTTTCAGTAAAACATGGAATTTCAAAGTTTAATATTTTCTATTTAGGGAGATTGCCTTTCACTTCTTGTTTTATCTAGATAATGCAACTTTTAATACAATACGATCTAAAATATGAGAGAAAAAGAAACATCAAGATTTACATTTATATGAACCTTAATAATCATTTATGCAAATCCATATCAATGTCTTTAGCTTATCCAGATCAAGAAAAAAAACTCCAGATCAGGGTACAGAAAAGTGTGTAGTGTGACAAAAACATCTCATGAACATTTAAAGCTATAAATAATTACTTGGGGTATTAGCAAATATTTAACCACATAATAATTTCAGAAGCAATCTGTCTTTGGAAAGAGTTGCTAAACTTTCCTTTAGAGAATGCATGTATGTAGACCTACATGACCAATTGAGGAACTTCTTTGTAAATCACAGATAGGATACTGCATTCATTGCTGAAACTGGAAACCACCCTCCATGCTGCTGTTGTTGACATCAAGCAGGGGGACAACAGCTGATTACTTGTAATTAGATGGCTAGCGAGACAACATCTCTTTGACCTACAGAAACATGGGGTGATTATCTGATGCCATTCAGTGAACAACTAAATAAAATGCATGCGAGGATATTGACTGCATCGAAATGGATATCCAAGAGAAACGCTATTTCTTCTCTTATAAGTTGGAAAGAGTTATCTATTATGTCCATTCAAATAACCTGAAAACATTAGTCTTGACAAAAGACATCTCAGAAAAGAATGAGCCACAGGCAAATATCCCTTGAGATGAAATGTGGCAAGATAATGCATACACTACTTGAGAAAGCAAAAGCTATTGCAGCCTATTTTAACATCTCTACGCCACAAAAGAGAAGTGCTATTGCTTTTGCTTTGAATTTGAAACCACTGGAAAAGTATATAGTTCTTCATTCTACTTATTGGGCATAAATAATTATGCAGCCAGAACAATGATCCTTACACCCTCGACTCCCCAAAATCTAAATAGAAACAACTACAGAATGCATCTAATGATGTAGACCTTTTGCAATTGCATCAGGATTTGAGGTGCAAAGCGCCTCCAATGATAATAATGTAGTTACATGGTGCCCTCTTTTCTAACTTTTTCCCAGAAACTAATCAAGTACATAATAGAAGCATCAAAAGAAGATTAACGATAGTATATTCTACAACCGATGCAGCGTCAGTAATGATTTCTCTATTAAGAGGCAGGGCAATTACGATTTGTGTAAAGTGAGCTAAGCATCCTCCAAAGAGCCCAAGAAAAGCTTATCGCAACAGCCTCGACATTTTCAAACGCAGAGTAGCTTATACACTCGCAAAACAGCGGGACTTCGAATTCACATCAAACGATGAAATGGGCTTTAGCTCAAGGAGTCGGAGGAAGCACGAACAAGGTACTTCATCTTCCTTCAATGGCAAACCAAGAACAGGCTCCAACCCAGAATACAGTAGGACCTGCTCATCCTCCCTCACCTAGAAATTCTCCTCCTTTTCTTCAACGTTAACCTGGGCAACGCAGACTTCAACCGTATCATCAAGCAGCCACTGTAGCACTCATCAGACCGACAAGGCGGCGGAGGAGAAAGGAACCTGGGGCTAAGCCCACCAGAAGCGCTGGCCAGAAAATCGTACGGCGGATCTCTCGGAGGAGCTCGGTCGCCACCGCCAGGGGTGTCAATGGGTCGGGTCGGGTTTTGTTGTTACCCGACCCGAAACACAAGGGTCACACGCTATGACCCGACCCGAACCGACCCGAAACACATTAGATGGTCTAATGTGTTTCGGGTCGGGTCGGGTTGCTGGGTTTCCCTTCTTTTTTTTTTTTCTTCTGGGTTTCCCATTACATTCTCCTACTGCTACTGTGTATGTAGAATGTCTTTTATCTGTTTCTTTCATTGTGGAAGCACATTAATCGTACATTAAGCAGAGGGGAAGTGGTATTCTTGACTGGCGTGCGTGGCGATATTCATAAACTTCCATTATTTCCTATAGGCGGCTCTCTTCTGTGGATTTCTGTGCTATTTTGATGCATGATCTAGCAGGATGTTTCAATTAGCTTGCCTGTCCTATTATCAGCAAGATCAAAGTCAGTAAATGTTGCTGAACCGATCTACGACGCACCAAGGAACCCGAACCGAGGACGGAACGAGAGGGGAACCCAGCGCGTGCAGATGAATAATTGATGACACCATGAAGACAGAAACTAAACAGAGAACCAGAACCTGCAAACGGAAATAGATCAAATTCAAAAGCACATGACAGACAACATCATGGGAAGTCGAGGTAAGAAGAAATATTCGATGGTGACACAAAGAAAGATTGAGATGTGAAACCAAAACACATCTAGATCGTCAAGGTGAGAACTTTGCCAAAAAGCAGAGGCTAAATTGGAAGCACGAAAAATGAAGCAGAGAAATTTTTTAGAAGAAAGGAACAAGATGGACACAACAAGACACATGCAAGAGGCGAAAAAAGACATTTTTTTCCCCTGTTAATGGCAGAACAAGGTGCCGAAACCGATCAAATGCAGAAATCAGAGAAGAACGATCCAAACCCATTCCGAAAATCCCAAGAACTCACATCTCATTGCCAATGCCGAGGTTGAGCAGAGCGTAGAGCGAAGCAATCTGCGAATCGAGATCCGAAGAATCGAGCATTCCACCAACGGCGGGGATGGCCCCGAGCATCGCGAGCGTCGTCCTCGCCTCGGAGTCCTCCTTCGCGAGCAGCCTCACTTGTCCAATCTCCCACAACTCGAACCCTAAACGTCAAAATTTCAGCTCGACCCTCAACATGGGAACGGGAAGGGGAGGGGTTTTCGGCGACGATCGATTGATCCGGCGGCGGCTAGGGTTCCGGCGTTGAGACGAGGGGTGGCGACGGCGATGGCGAGGGAGAGGCGGAGGCGCGTCGTTCAGAAATGGAACTTGTTTGGGGGGTAAAGATCAGAACGTGTTTGGGTTAGTTAACTTGTTTGGAATTTGGAACTAACGTGTTTCGGGTCGAACAATGTTTGAACATGACCCTACCCGAAACATATTTCTCTCCTTGTTTCATATATGTTTCCTGAACAATTTTAAGACCCGAAACACGTACTCAACTTGTTTCATGTTTTGGTCATGTTTTGGTCGGGTCGGGTTAAGTTTTTTTGACACCCCTAGTTTTCACTATTGCAAGTAACTTTTCATTTTGAAAAGGTAGAGCTTGATATATTAGTAATTGCAACGAGTGTTTTTTTCCCCATTAGATTGACTAGTGATTTTCATATTAGAAAAGTGAGCACAGTTAAATAAGACTTCAATTTTGGTTAGTCGGTCCACTTTAGAGCTCAATATTTTATTTCGATCGTTTAAGGACTTTAAGGCTGCGTTTGTTTTCACTTCTTTTTTTTGTTTTTAAACACTTTTTCTGTTTTTTTGTTCCTGAGAACAAAAAAGGAACATAAACGCGTTTGGGTGCGTTTTTGTTCCTTTTTGTTCTTTTTGTGGCCCTAGGAACAAATGTGAAAAAAAATAAGAAACAAAAAAATTTTGTTTCTCGTTTAAGAACAAAGAACGAAACACTTCTTCTTCTTTTTTCTTCTTTTTTTCTTTCTTTTTCTTTGGTAGGTCGCCGGCCTCGGCCATGGCGGCGGCGGCCCGTCGAGGGCGGCGACCTCGCCGGAGCGTCGCCGGCCCCCGGCGAGGCTCGGGCTCGGCGGGTGGCCGGGCGAGCTCGGGCTCGCCGGATCCGGGCGAGCTCGAGCTCGCCCGGCTCGAGGCAAGGCCGGGCGAGCTCGAGCTCGCCTAGCCAAGGCGAGGCCGAGCCTCGCCCAACCACGGTGAGGCTCGGCCTGCTAGGGGGGGCCGCAAGCCTCGCCGTGGTTGGGCGAGGCCGCCGCCCCTCGTCGGCCTGGTCGCCGGCCTCGGCCAAGGCGGCGATCGGCCAAAAGAAGAAAATAAAAAATAAAAAGAAAAAAATAGAAATAAAAAATAAAGAAAATAAAAATAAAAATATTAAAAAATTAAAAGAAATAAAAAAATACAATTTTACCAAATTTGTTTTCGTTCATTTTTTATTTAGAGCAAGTTTACCAAACCCTTTTTTTTTTGTTCAAAATTGTTAAGAAACACTTTTTCTATTTCGTTCCCCGAAACAATTTTTAAATGAAAATGTTACCAAACGCACCCTAAGTTTAAAAAAAGCCCCAATAGTCTCAAGCTCATTACCAATGATTTTTTTTTTTTTTTTTTTTTTTGGTTCGAAAAGAGATTGATGTTATTCACTTAAAAGAGTATAGTGAATACAAGTCTAAAACTTCAAAGCATAATAAATTAAGCAAGGCAGGCAGGGGATTCATAACCCAGTTATAACGTAGACAGTTCATCAATTGCACCTTGGCAATTTATCAATGGAATTCAAATATAAAAAAATTGACGTCCTTTATTGTGAAATATTTGATAATTTGTCAGTTCTCGGCATCTAAATTCCAGCAATAATAGCGAGCTCAAAATTTGATTTTTTTTATAAAAATTTAAAGTTCTTAATCGATCGAAGTAAGATCTTAAGTTTTTTAAATTTACTTCATGAAGTAGTTCACTCACTCGTCTCGACTATTTTCTTACTCGATGACTCAATTTCACCCACGAATTTCGGAAATTCAAATGGGCGGGAAAATTTGTAGGCGACGAGGCCCCTCATCGATTTTCAAAAACTCATCTCTCTCTCTCTTCTCTCTCTCTCTAACCCGACGAGTAAGACCGCAGTTTTCTCTCGCGTCATTTCAAAAGGAAATTAGCAAAAGATCGCCAAACGGAGCTTCGTCATCTGAGCTCTCTCGCTCAGGTATTTCTCTCTACCTCAATCCACCGCTCACCTGGTTTTTGGATCCCCCGTCGAAGTCGTCTTCCGATTTCGCGCAGGGATCCTGCCAAATTAGGTAAATCCCAGTTCAAATTCCATCACGGCTTTTCATTGGTACATTGTGCATCGAGGCGTATGACCGGAATACCGCCTGTTTAGTTCCCCTCGAAGTAGTTGCGGCTGCTGCTAGTAAGCTCGATGCCGCATGCATCTGCTTTTTCGGCCTCTTTGATGTGTAGATGTTAACACGCGACCGCATCCGATGATGTGCGCAGGTACTGACGCCAGATGGGTATCGAAGACTACCACGTTATTGAGCTCGTGGGAGAAGGTTCTTTTGGGAAGGTTTACAAGGGAAGGAAGAAGTACACTAGCCAGGTACTGATCAGATGTTCACCTCATGGTGCATCTTTCCTCTTTTTTTTTTTTTTTTCCCTTTTCTTTTTTCAGAATTAATTTACCCAACCGGAGTCGTCCTTGACATCTTGCGTTAACTGATTGCAGACTGTTGCTATGAAATTCATCATGAAGCACGGGAAAAGTGAAAAGGATATTCACAATTTAAGGCAAGAAATTGAGGTAATGCATTGCTGGGTCGATAATGAATCTGCATTTCACTATAGATTGATGCTGCAAAGTGTTAGTTTAGCCAGATGGAGTTCGTGTTTAGAGTTAACAGACACTACATAGGTTACTAATGTAAATGCTCTTGTTGCCGATGTTGTACCAAAGGGTATTAATAGGAAGTTTGGATTGGCTGTCTGGTCCCAGTCCAGATACACGTTACTGGAGTATTTCTCAATGCACTAAAGTGCCGAACACGTAATTCCTTTTTTCTAGAACGTCCTTGACCATAGAAAGCTAGCAAACCATAAATACTACAACCATCGTCCTTTTACGACATTATCAATGCTCTTCATACCATAAAGAAAATGTTCTCTAATTTGCGAGCAACCTGGATATTTGCCTTGGCCTAGCAATTCGTCCACAATGACTGGTTTTAGCATCTTTCTAGCGAGAGGTTCGAGCTAAAGCTTGCTACTACAAGTTCACTATACATCTGCCATTCTTAAAGAGATACTAGACAGTGTGAACTGTTCCCACGGAAAATAATATGCATTTTGCAGTCTGTCCTTCTTGTCCTTGGGAGGTATTGTGAAATTTTTAATAGCGGGCACACAGTTCAGATGTTAATTATAGTCCAATTTGGAGAACTGTTGTTCTCTCTCCTACATGCTAACCCAGGGGCCTTGATTTTAGTCCCCCTGCCCTGGATTCTTACTCATTCTCAAGATATGGCTTTTATGATGTCGTTCCAGTGAATTTAAGTCCTGAGACTCTTGAAACTTGACTAATGTTGTGGAGTTTAAATAGGAATGATGGGACTTTTGGTTGGTTCGTTCTAGGGTCATGGTTCAAAAGAAGCAATGCTTTCTTATGGGGGGATGGAAATGCAGCTCTGGCCTTATAATTTCACACCAATTCAGAGATCTATTTAATCACACGGAACGCAATACGAACAAATGCAATAGCTTGTTACTTAGTAGCAAACATTATCTCTTTAGATAAAGTTGAATTACTCTCCCTCTTTCTCCCCTTTTTATTCTATCTGTCAATTTATCTGTACATATTTTTGCACAACCTTGCAGATTCTGAGGAAGTTGAAGCATGAAAATATCATCGAAATGCTCGATGCTTTTGAGAGTCCACAAGAGTTTTGCGTTGTTACCGAATTTGCTCAGGCAAACATACATTCTTCCTCCTTCCTCACTCTTGTGTTCACATAATTCATCTCCACAGCAGTATCAACAAGAGATTGTATATCAATGTCAAGGACCTGATTGTGGAAATTACTTTACAGGGTGAATTATTTGAGATTCTTGAGGATGATAAATGTCTTCCGGAAGAGCAAGTTCAAGCAATTGCAAAGCAGTTGGTACTTATCAAGGGGCTCCTCCACTTATGTGGCTCTATACTATTATACTTTTACCCTTATTGTGATGTAAGCTTTTTCATACCTTTGATTCAGGTTAGAGCCCTGCACTACTTGCATTCCAACCGTATCATCCATCGTGACATGAAGCCGCAAAATATACTGATTGGTGCTGGTTCTGTTGTTAAGGTTGATAAATCTCTTATTGCTGAAGCTTTTATCTGAAGTATTCCTTACCATGCCTTTTGTTATGCTAGCTGGTGCGAAGTGATTACCAGCCTCATTGTTTAAAAAGATGCGAGCAAACGAGGAACATAATCTGATTCTCAATTCTGCAATTTTATATTGAGTTGGCCAGTTACACATATAACAGGCACAAATGATGTACAGATGCTGATATTAAAAGGGGCTTTGATGTAGCTTCATCCTGAGGTTTTCTTGCCTCTCATTTTTAGGGTTCCCATCAGCTTTTAGTTTGTTTCCAGGCAAAGATTTAACCGGTAGTGATCTTATGACTGCCTACAAATCTATTGGTTTTGTAAAATGAATAAATTTATATCAGCTCAAATATGTGCTCACATGGAGTTTCACACTATTCTTGATGAAGGCGTATCAATTTGCTGATTCCATGCCTCTCATGTAATTCTTTTAATTGCCACAGCTCTGTGATTTTGGTTTTGCCCGAGCAATGTCTATGAATACTGTTGTCTTAAGATCAATAAAAGGTTAGTTTGTCCTCTCGTATGATATAACACAACTAGCTTGCCCATATAATTGGTGCAGCAACGCAAATTAAATAAGCAAGTTTCATTTCAGGTACTCCATTGTACATGGCTCCTGAACTAGTGCGGGAGCAGCCGTACAATCACACTGCAGATTTGTGGTCCCTTGGAGTTATACTGTACGTGTTCCTTGTCCTCAACTCCTTTAGCTTTCAGTCTTCAACAACTTTCATTTCTATTAACATGCTTACAGCAAATAGTTGTCTATTTTGTGATACGTGTGGACACATGTGTTTTTGTCACATGACATGTGTTTGATTTTCAAATCATCAAGAGAAAATAATGTCCTGTCTGGCGTCCACTGGGGCTCAGCCACGTCTTACTTATTTGATGAGTTATTGTATATTTCTTAGGCTCAGGTTCTATCTATCTAATGTAGGGTTTCTCGTCATAAAGAAAGAAGAAATTAATATAATATAAATTAAATTATCTCAATTTTCCTATAACAGGTATGAGTTATTTGTTGGCCAACCTCCATTTTACACTAATTCAGTATATGCTCTCATTCGACACATTGTTAAGGTGACTCTCTTTTGTCCTATCAAATCATGTTAGTATTTGTTAAAGACTTATGCTAATGCTTGAATCCATGTCACATGCCAGGATCCAGTAAAATATCCTGACAACATGGGTGCGAATTTCAAGAGCTTTCTGAAAGGTTTGCTCTGTAAGGTAGTCTACTGTTTGAAAATCGAAATGTCTCACCAATTATAATGTCATTTTTAATATCCACTCCCCGGAATCTTGAAACTGTAACAGTACTATTGGGCCTTGGAATGTAGGCACCTCAGAATCGGTTGACTTGGCCTGCTCTCCTTGAGCATCCATTTGTCAAAGAAAACTCCATTGAAGACGAAGCCACGGTATTTTGCTATCTTTTTTGAAGTTAGAAGACTGGGATATTGTTATCTCACAAGAGAAATATTTATTGCCCTCTTCTATTCATAAAAATATCCTAAAGTGTTAAAATTTTATGGAAATCCATATTTAATAGTTAGGTCCTATCCTCTCAAGAAGTGTATTCCATCATTTTCCCATGAAACCATTGTCATTCTTATCATCGATGATCGGCTGCTGAAATTTTTATGACCCATTATTCTAGGAGATGGATGCTCCTATTGCAGCAACGCGCACATGCTCTCCCACAGAGGAGTTCCCTGGCTTTGCAAATACCAACGATATTGAAAAGAAAGGTAAAGTATACTTTACCATAGTTGCTCTTGCGCCAGATAAGAGAAGCAACGAGATAATTTCAGGTCTTCCTGCAATTTGTCTGCTCAATTTGAAATTCTAAGATAATAGGGAGATGAGTCTGAAATTTTGTTCTCAACGTGCATATCTAGATTACATCACATTGTGGAAGTTACCAAGATGATAAATTGAGTGATTCTCAGTGAATGTTAGTGACATATAACATGATGGTGGAGTATTGTTGTTGACAAAAAAGCAAAAAGAAAACAATAGGAAAAAAAATTAAATGGCTATGCTATACTTGCCCTAGAGAAGAGATACCTGAAATTGTACCATTTCTGTACATGAAAAAATCAATTGTAGTAGACCAATGAGTAATCAATGTATTTTGACATAATCGCTTGAAGGCCGAAGCCGAAGCAACAAGCGCAGAGTTATAATTTGCTTGATAAATACTTGTTGCTCTCATTAGCAAATGCTCTTCAACTTTGCATGGTGTGTTCACTGTCAGCTATATGTCCTTTGTTTGAGGGTCCAGATAATCATCTAAGCCCATTATTCATTTATTTATTTATTTTTTTGCAACTTAGGCTCAGAATTTTGAGAAGCTAACTTTGTGATTAAGTTATATTTCCACTTCAGCCATCTGATTGCAACCATATTTTGATCTTCAGGTTGTCAAGCACTAGACAAGCTAGAGAACAACTCTCGTACAGTCAAGGGTGCAAAATTAATTGGTCAAGATAGTGAAGCACTGGCAGTTATTTTGCTACCTCTAAAGAGATGGTCCAAAGAACTAAGTTCTCAGAGGTACTTCATCTGTAACCTTCTTGATATCCAAGTTTATTCATGCATCCAGTAGAACTTACTGATGCATGATAGATTTGCATATTTTCTCGGAAATGTGCATGGATGATAACGGGGATTTTTGCTGTAATTGTAGTCATGATTGTATAAATGTTAACATGCAAGAAAGTCAATCCGTAAGTATTTCTTATTTTTTGATATTACTTCTCTTGGTCCATATGAATTTGGCCAGAGCATAAGTTTCCTACCCACGAGGGTATGGCACAGGCATGTTGCCACAAAGAAGTGATCACAATCATTGACAGTCCATGGATTGGTGTTGTTGCTGGAATAGAGTTCCAGGTGAACTCATTGACAATGTCCAATCTACAAAACTGAAATTTGGTTATTTCATGAAGGAACCTACAACCTTTTTCTGTGTGACTACGAAATTTCTAACATAGGAAGTTGGAAAACGTCCTATCATACAAGATGCCAGTACTAGCTTCTGTTCAAGTTTTTCCATCCTGGAGCTGATTTTTTCTTTTTATAGATGGCAGAGCTCCATGTTGATACTTATTATTTGATGTCAATGATGCTACCTAGAATCATCATCTCTGTAATAGAGTCTTTGTATGATTAAATGTGGAAACATCTTGCTAGTCTGGTTTTTGCGAATCTACTATATCTCGTGTTCTTTATTTAATGCCGCTTGTGTAAGTCTTTTTTTTTTTTTTATTTTTGTTGGGGGGATGTGAACTTACCACCTGCACAATGAAAGAAAGGGATTGAATTGCTTATCTGCAGCTTGAGCTAGCTCAAATGTACAATGCGCTTGAGATCTGATTCTTTCATAATGAAAGTTTGGAGAATGGCTGAATATGTTTGTTAGCTTCTCTCTTGTGAAACTTTTAGTGTGATTACTGCTCTGGTATCCTGCTGCTCTGTCATGCAAGATTTTGCAGGTTAAGTCACTGCATAGCTTAAGGGGGAGTTTTTAATTTGATATTGTTGTTTGATAATGTTTCAGCATGTGATAAGTTTCATACAATATGCTGATTTAGTTGCCCAACTTTTGCAGTGATCGAGACATCCTAAGGTCCAACCAGGCACTGAGGATTATCTCTAACTTAGTTGCAGCTGGAGCCATTCATTCGAAGGGGCTAAATGATGAACTACTTGCTGAAGTTCTTGAATTCACAGCAACTGTAGTTAGCTTGACATCAGTTGATCTTAATGATTTAGTTACAAAGGTTGATCAGTGCTCAAATTTATATGGATTTTGTGCCACGCTTAATCAAACACATGCTTTGTCTCTTGATGAAAACAGTTACCATAATTGACGTGATGACAAAAGTTCTCTCCATTTTGACTGAACCTCAAACATCCGCCCAACAAACCCCTTGATGATTTTTTCTTCTTAGCTCTTGAAATGAGTGCAATTTTCCTTTGGATGATTCATGCAGTGAAATGTGCAAAATATGTACTTCCATTCTTCATCTATAATTTCTTTTCCTGCATTCCTACGTAATTATACTGATGGTTTGGTCAAATTCTTCAACAATTAATTTTAGTCCTTTTGTTTCGATCCTGAGTGAGCAGCAATGCTCTTGTTACTTTTTTCTTTTGCTAAATTCATCAATTACACGTGAGTATCCACTTTTATGTCTGTCAATGGTTTTTTTCTGAGTGATTTAGTCAAATGTAGAGTGTTCACTTCTATGTCTTACCTTTCAGGGTTTGGCAATTATCAAAGTATTGGTCGACCAATCTGGAAATACGGTTTCAAATTCGTACTTTAAGCACTGGGTCACCTTAGTTAATATCTTCTCACAGGTACTTTTTTTATTGGCATTTCTGAATTGTAACCAGAGTGCAGACTGCAAGCTGCCATATTATGGTGTTGAATATGTAGGTTGTTCGACGCAATGAAGATGCATCTGGAAAAATTTTGAATGAGGCCATCGGTTGCATTTCAGTCGAGTTATCTAAAGTGGCTTATTCTCTTAAAGCATCTTCAGATATCAACAATGATGCAGAATATGTGCCCTCTGTTGTGTTTGAAACTGTGAAAGATATAGTGGATCATGCCAAAGCTTCTGGACTAGTGGAAAAGCTCTGTCTCTGCTTAGAAATTGCCGGTTCAAGTCTATCCTCAGGGTCCCCAAATTTGTTGCGAGCTGTCTCTGAAGGATGCAAGGCCCTGTGGTCATTGATTGATGCCCTTGAAACCCTCTTTACAAAGGAACATGCTTATTTGTATCCTTTGGATGCTGTACGGAGTCCTTCTTTGCTCCGGCTCGACATCAAAGAGAGCGAACAAGGTTTGTTGGTTGGAAAGGAATCTACAAGAATCATCGATACAGTGACAAGGGCATTCCTCAAGTCAAAGCCTGTACAGATTTCGATATATCATTCACTTCATCAGCGTCTTGAGACTGCAGCTTTGGCTGTTATTCAGGTGCTTGTCTCCTGACCTAAACTATATTTTCTTAAATAGTGGTATACATGCCCTTCTTTGTCATTTTTTATTCACAATGATTAATTGAGGAAAGTTGCTTATGTGAGATTTTTAGGCCTTAATGAATTGTTGCAAACTTTTAGCTCATACTCTCTCTCAAAGATTATATAGGTAAAAGGTCATTTTGTGTTAAATGTGTTTCAGCTGTTATCAAGGTGTTGCCTGCAGAACAGAATCATTCCAAATCTTCTATGTGGTTTGCCCAGCTCCTTACCAGTCACCACTGTTGTTAGTGGTGGTGAAGACGGTACTATTATCTCGGAGATATTCTCCCTCTTAGGCCTTTGTGCTTCATGTTCAAGCAAAAATGACCAAACAGGGGAAACAAAGAATTTGAAGAACAAATTAAATAATCCTACTGCTATGGTTCAGCAGGCATGCCTTATCTTGGCCATGGTAGCACAATGTTTGAAGATGTCTGGAAGAAATTCTGCAGTGTCTATTCTGACATCATCTTCCAAAAAGCAAGCTTCTCGACTCACAGTTCTTGCAAGTTATTTTTCTTCTGACGAAGGGGTGAGAAGTAAATGCCAAACGCATTCTGCATCAGCCATGTTGGCTTTTGCTTCCATCCTGTCTCTTGAAACTGCAAATTCCGACTCCTCGGTCTCCAAGATTGCTGCACCTTTGATCCCCCAGACATCTGTACTCTGTGACTATCTCAACACATCCCAGGTGAATAAACAGGGAGGGGTTGATGAAATGCTATCATATTGGCATTGCATCAAAGATGGATTTGTTGGTCTGCTGGAAATGACGTTAAAGTGGAGAGAACAGTTATCTGCTCGCCATTTGTGTTCAGATGGTATTCATATGCTTCTTCTCAATTTGTTAGGTAACAAATATTCAAATGCACCTGATGGAAAAGTTGATAGTGCAAATGATGGAGTTGGGTTGTCCCCAATCGGAGTTTTATGGACGATCTCCTCAATATTTCACTGTCTTTGGAGTGGAGCTCCAATATTTCGCCAGATTTTGCTTAGATCCGAGTTCGTCAATGTCATCTTGAATTTAGTATCTGATGCTCATGTTCAACTTGTGAGGTGCTGGAGTGGGCCTGGGGGAGGGAAGGATGGTGTGAGAGATTTAATTAATGTGGTAATTGATCTATTGGCCTTTCCTTTTGTTGTTGTTCAATATACTCCCACATTGGCATCAGCCACTGCTTCCATAAACAGTGGATCCCTCCTCAATATGGGGTTACCTGGAGGGAGAAAATACACAGAAGACAAAGAAATGGCAAAGGCAATAGAAGAGGACATGGGAAAGTATATTAAGATCCTTCTAGAGGTCTCTCTCTCTCTTCCTTCCTTCAACACATGCATGCACTAAGAAATATTTTATCCTTTACATTGTGTAAAACACAACGAATTTGTTCTTATGAAATTAGATTCTCTATATAAGGAGAGTCGTATACGCTTGAGTATTTTTGTTCTGAAGTACAGAGCGGCATTTTCTACAACATTGCTTATTACACCTGGATAGCTATATAATTATGAGAAATTATAGTTCCTAGTGGTGTTTGTGGAATACTGAAAGTATGAGAAAGACCCGTGACAATACACATTCTTCTGTGTCGCAGGTTGGTGTGCCTGGTATCATCCTGCGTTGCTTGGAGCATCTTGGGCTGAAAGATTCTGGAAAACCAGTTGCCTTTATTGCTAAAATGATAGGTCATAGACCACTTGCTATCCAGTTTGTGAGCAAGGGCTTGCTAAATCCAAACAGGATGAGAATATTACTCAGTGCCTCAAGTCCAAAAGAGGTCGTACTGGATGTTTTGATGATATTATCTGATTTGGCGCGGATGGATAAGGTCAGGTTCCGATTCCTGATTGTTTAATTGCTGCAAGTTCACATGGAATCTGAACCTGGATTCCATCATTGTGGTTATCTTGTTGTAGCACACAAAAATAATGCTAAGGGTTGGCTCTGCTGCCACTAGGAAATCATGATGCCCACTTTTGCACCTAAATCATAATGTGCTAGAATTCGTTGCTCTGCACAAGTACACAGAATGGCCTTTGTCTCTGTAGAGTACATTAGCGTGTCATTTCATGATACATCTCTGCACACTTAGGGATCAATTCGCTGTGGAAATGCCTGATGCCTGCTTGGTTCTTCCACCAGTCCCAGCATAAAAAGTTCTCCACGTATCTCTTGGTTGGCTGTTTTAATTTATTCTGCTTTCTGTCTATCTGTGATGGACATTATTTTAGTCCTGATTTAAAGATGTGTAGTTGTGCCCCCTTCCATTTTCTGGCCTAGCAAATGTTTGTATGAGTCCTTTGGGCTGGGAATTTCTCCAGATACGTGTTAACTGGCAGAAGTTTAAGGAAAGTATATTATTTGGGGTAACCTATGCCAGTGGATTAGGTTGGTGCCAAGTTGGATCATTCAGGAGGGTGAAGACAGTATAGAAATTCAAAGATTGAATTAAACTTGACCTGGTAATTGCAAGAGCACAACAAACTGAAACTCTTTATATATGATCATTATTTGGACTCTAGTGTGGAGAGTTGTCATTGTCATCCTGAAGGATGTCAATCGATCGCCGTACTGTCTCAAGCCATGCTCATTCTTCCTTATGTCTTCCAGGACACTTCCATCTATGTCATACGCTCAAATATTATTGCTTTTGTAGATTTAACTGCAGTTTTGTAGACTCTAATTTACTTCCTATGCAAATACTCATTGGTAATATATAGCCATAAAGAAAGTGCAAATCTGTATTCATGATGGAATAGGCTTGGATTGGGGTACCCTTCTGTGTCTGATTCCTTTTGCTTGGCATCACCACCAGAAGCGAAGCATGGGCAGTAACCAATAGAATAGTAGTAAATATTTTATTTCTAATTCCATTTTTTTGTGGAAAATGAATGATTTGGAAAATATTTTTCTAAAAATGATTGTTTGTATTTTTTAATTAATTAATTAATGAAAAATATTTTCATTATTGACAACAATTTTTTGTCCAAACATATTTGTGGACAATGAATAGGTTCTTTGTTCATTTACTTTTGTAATTAATACAATTGATCATTTTTAGGAAAATATTTTTCAAATCATTCATTTTTTGTGAAAGAACGGAACCTAAGCATAGTCCTATTTTTCGCTTAATTAGGAAAATATTTTTCAAATCATTCATTTTTTGTGAAAGAAGAACGGAACCTAAGCATAGTCCTATTTTTCGCTTAATTATAATTTATTTTGAGGACATCTTTGACTTATCAATACTATTTTCACTCTATTCAAAATTTTAATTTGTCTGACATAACATAAGAAAGAAGAGCGATCAATTCATTACTATATGGTTCTTCTCACAAATATGGGGCTCTAGTGTACAAGCTTAAGCATATTGATCTTATTTGCCTTTTCACAACCGAAACTTTGCAGGCTTTCTATGAGTACATCAATGGAGCTGCTATCCTGGAAAATATGAAGGAATTTCTTAACCATGAAGATTCAAATATTCGTGCAAAGGCTTGTTGTGCTCTTGGTAACCTGTGTCGTCACAGCGCCTACTTTTATAATGTGCTAGTAAGTAGTGTCTTTTGGTGGTTTATGATGAACTAACAAATGAGATCTAGTTTTCTCTGACTTCTGTACAAGTTTTTCTCTGTGAGCTCTTAAAGCAATGTCAACTGAATCACTGCTCCGTACTTTTGAGTAGGCAAGACACCATATAGTTGATCTCCTCATTGACCGCTGCTCTGATCCAGACAGACGAACAAGAAAATTTGCTTGCTTTGCTGTAAGAGAATTTGCTTGCTTTGTGAAACATTTAATCTGCTCGCCCCACTGATTGTCTTTGAATGTTCTCCTTCTAGATTGGAAATGCAGCATATCACAATGATATGTTGTATGAAGAGCTCAGGAGGTCCATACCTCAGCTAGCAGCCGTATTGCTTTCCACAGATGAGGACAAGACCAAAGCAAATGCTGCCGGTGCCTTAAGCAACCTCGTTCGCAACTCAAACAAACTGTGTGAAGACATAGTGGATAAGGGAGCCATGCAGGTATGCACATCCTTTGCTTCTATTGGCATGAATATTGACGAAACAATGTAGCAGAAGATATCTTCCAGTACTGAAGTTGTCAACTAGTCATTGCAGAAATGTTTCGAAAAAAAACCTACTTCTCTATTATTTGGCTTTGTTCTATCTGCTATGGCTTGACGTGGATAGAAATAACAAAAGCATTGGTTTGCTTAAGTAGCACCAGAATCACGATCTGGTACTGTTATCAGAAAGCTGTTCTCTGCTGCCTAGCTAAATTTGTTCGTTTATTTTGATATAATGTAATGAAGTGAAGAAATTAGCATAGAACCGTAATGTAGTCCTTTGCTACTGTTGTACAACAATGTTTGTTTCCTGAGCAAACAGAACTCTTAATACTGTTTCCCGTACTGTAGGCTTTGCTGAAGTTGGTGGCCGACTGCTCAGCTGTGGCCCTGAATCCAAGTCGAAAAGATGCGGCCAACGAGTCGCCTTTGAAAATAGCTCTTTTCTCACTAGCGAAGATGTGTGCGCACCAGCCGTGCAGACAGTATCTCGTTTCTTCGGAGCTTTTCCCAATAATTGGAAGGCTACGCCAATCCCCAGAATCCACGATTGCCACTTATGCATCTAACATCATGAGCAAAGTTGCCAACGGTTGAAACTTCAAGCTACAATGATAATAGCTTAGAGATGCCAACCTCTGATTATAACGATTTCGTCTTTCTTTCTCAGAAAGTTATTTTGGCAGTTTTGATGGCGGGTGGGATTGGGGTGTTTTGCTATGTCAGCAACACCAGCCTGTCACATGTAACGTGTTTGCGACATTATTCCTCATGTATATAAGCTATAAGCTTCTTAGTTCGTATCCTATCTCCTCCACATTGTCTTTGCTTCAGTAATTTTTTTTTTTCCCTTTTTCTTCAAGGACTATAAGGAGGAGATATATGTTGGATTGAAAAATCAGTCAATTTGCAAATGAATTTATTTGGGAACACCCCAAATCCCCGATGACTCTTTTGATCGCTTCAAATCAGATTCGCCCAAAGCAAGTCTCATTGTATATTTGATTATGTAGGGATCAAACAATTACATTTGATTTGGTCATTGCTTAAATTGACTTATTATTGGGTGACTTTATACTGCAACTTTATAACTCTTTGACGGAACAATAGAGCATGAGTTTATAGAATTGCGCTTGGATTGGGGGAACTAGAATTCTTTGTTCTAGTCATATAGCATCCTCCTTATTAAGTCTAGAAGAATTATATATCTTGATAGCCAGCGCTTCTTAAAAAAAAGGGTTATGAAAGATGATATCTGGACAAAGCATTTAGAATATTTAAGGGGGCGCTGAAATGAAACTTTTGATATTAATTTGAAATAAAAAGATTTTCTACAAAGAGTTCATATATTTATTATAACGGTACGCTCATAATTTCTAATTGTAAAAAATCAATTGGCATTATTGAATCAACTTCTAATTATCTTTGCTAGCATTTAAACAAAAAAAAAACAAAAAATTAAAAGAATAACTCTATTTAAATAGAAGATTCTTATTTTCGTTTTTGACATGTTCCGCTAGGAGTATATGTAGAGTAACTAGACTTGAGTGAACCGACCAAAAAAAACAGAAAAAGGAAAAAAGACTTGAGGGCCTTTTCGTCATGAACCATTCAACGGCTATGTTTTCAAATAGCCGTTGGAAGCGTCTTGGGCTCGACACGCCGCCTGGATTTTGGACGAGGATCGGGAAGAAAAACCCTAGTTCGTCTTCACCGATCAATTCGTATATAGACCCCCCTTCATCTGCCCCACAATTCACCCAATATCATCTCTGTCTCTCTCTCTCTGTCTCTCTGTGGTTGCCTGCGGAGACGCACGGATCAGCTCTCTGCAGGCGCTTGAATTGTGAAGCGCACTCTCTGGGGCAAACTCAAACTCTCTTGAGGAAAAACCCTAGTTTCCATTAACCGCATTTTGCCAGGACTCTTGCAAAGATCTCGCGTCTGCGTGCCTCTTTACTTAAAGATCTGATTTTTGTCTCGAATCACCTTGTTTGTGTTGCAGGGTTCCTTCTTTTATTTTTATTTTCTTGCGAGGTTTCTATCTCTCGCTCCATTCGCAAGTACTTTCCCTTCGCCACCATTACGTAACTCGAATAGCCGGATCTTCGTTTTCGTTTTTATTTCCCCGTTAATTTTCTGCATATCACCTTTCTTGTGCTTCCCCTTTTTTGGTGTTTGTGTAGTATGGATGCAGGATCTGCGCACTCTTCATCGAATATGAAGACGCAATCCCGTTCCCCGCTTCAAGAACAGTTTCTGCAGAGGAGGAATTCTCGCGAAAACGTAAGGAAGATACATTCATCTTCATGTGCAAATCATAATCATACGTTCGAATGACATTTTGGAGGTTTTTGTGTGTCGGTATTGGATGGGCGTCGGAGTAATCAATTTTAAGGATGAGCCCTGATCTTTTTCGTTATTAGTCTACATATTTGATCAGGAATCGTTGATAAAGTTTTGTTCTTTCGTTGTGACACCAGCTGGACAGATTTATACCCAATCGCTCAGCCATGGATTTCGATTATGCGCACTACATGCTGACTGAAGGGAGGAAGGGGAAGGAGAATCCAGTGGTGAGTTCCCCGTCAAGAGAAGCCTACCGGAAGCAACTGGCGGAAACGCTCAACATGAACCGGACTCGAATCCTCGCTTTCAAGAACAAACCCCCAACCCCCGTGGAGTTGATTCCGCATGAACTCACTTCTGCTCAGCCAGCCAAGCCAACAAAAACCCGCCGATACATTCCTCAGGTGAGAATACTTTTTAAATTTTTGGTATCTTTGTCATCTGTTTCTCATGAGGTGGCCCTCAAGCTTAACATCGCTGATCTCATTAACAGACCTCGGAGAGGACACTGGATGCTCCTGACCTTTTGGACGACTACTACCTCAACTTGTTGGACTGGGGAAGCAGCAATGTACTTTCAATTGCTTTAGGGAATACAGTTTATCTCTGGAATGCTTCGGATGGCTCTACCTCAGAACTTGTCACGATCGACGACGAAACTGGCCCTGTAACCAGTGTCAGCTGGGCCCCAGATGGTCGCCACATTGCCGTCGGCTTGAACAATTCTGATGTACAGCTATGGGATTCTGCTGATAATAGACTGGTCAGTGTTCTTCTCACCATGAAATTTTGTATGTGTAATCATCTCATGAAACCTGCCTCATTAGTTGTTGTCCCAATTTGGTTGGAATTTATTGCAGCTAAGGACTTTGAGAGGCGGCCACAGATCTCGGGTTGGGTCTCTGGCATGGAACAATCACATCCTTACAACGGGAGGAATGGATGGACAGATCGTCAATAATGATGTGAGAGTGAGATCTCACATTGTCGACACCTACAGGGGTCACACCCAGGAGGTTTGTGGGTTGAAATGGTCAGCATCAGGGCAACAATTAGCTAGTGGAGGGAACGATAACATCCTCCACATCTGGGACAGGTCCATGGCATCTTCCAATTCACCCACCCAGTGGCTTCACCGCCTCGAAGAGCACACAGCCGCTGTTAAAGCCCTTGCCTGGTGTCCTTTCCAGGGGAATTTGCTGGCTTCCGGTGGAGGTGGAGGTGATCGGACCATTAAGTTTTGGAACACCCACACTGGTGCGTGCTTGAACTCTGTGGATACCGGTTCCCAGGTCTGTGCTCTGCTATGGAACAAGAACGAGAGAGAGTTGCTTAGCTCTCATGGATTCACTCAAAATCAACTCACCCTTTGGAAGTACCCTTCAATGGTAAAGATTGCAGAGCTGACTGGTCATACTTCCAGAGTGCTTTTCATGGCCCAGGTACCTTGCAAATTCTACTTTCTGGCTCATAGAAATTGCATTTCTGCATTCACTACTTTTCTGATAATATTTTAGATCCTCAAGTAGTAACATTTTCTCTTTCCTGTCAGAGTCCGGATTGTTGCACTGTAGCATCAGCGGCAGGGGATGAAACACTGAGGTTTTGGAATGTGTTTGGTGTTCCGGAAGTGGCTAAACCAGCTCCAAAAGCTAATCCGGAGCCTTTTGCACACTTGAATCGCATTCGCTAAATGAAAAGTCATCTTTGCTGGTCATGTCTATCGTTTTGATCTTCAAGAATGCCAAACAATGGGATTCACAAGTCAAGAAGACCGCAAGGATTGTGAATAGTTGAAGACAAAATATATGCGCCCATACAAACCATAGTAGCAGTTGCCATGAGTGTTTCCGAGTGTATATTTGTACATTTTATATAGTCAAACTAATGTCAACCATAATTTTTTTTCCCAATGGATGTAGTCACTGATGCGTGACCTGCCATGTATATTTTTTGTGAACTAAAATTTTGACTATTGTCACTTCTTCTTAGAGCACACAATCAGACATACTCGTCATGTTGAAGACAAAATATATGCGCCTATACAAAACCATAGTAGCAGTTGCCATGAGTGTTTCCGAGTGTATATTTGTACATTTTATATAGTCAAACTAATGTCAACCATAATTTTTTTCCCCAATGGATGTAGTCACTGATGCGTGACCTGCCATATATATTTTTTGTGAACTAAAATTTTGACTATTGTCACTTCCTCTTAGAGCACACAATCAGACATATTCGTCACGTTCCATCTTTTTTGTTCCCTCACAATTGATTGCTAGCCACCAAACACAGAACCAGCAAAATTTATATAGTACCACCCCAAGAAAATATTTACAGTAAGTAACTTAACTAGTGAATAACATAGATTGGGAAGTAGATGGGAAATACAAATCTGCCTTCAGTATAATTTTGAGAAGATTGGCCTAAATTCTAAAGCAAACCCCAAGTGTCCATCAAGTCAAAGCTAATAATTGCAGATCAAGTGAATTGCCGTCGCATGTATGTATCTTCGTGTACGAAAACAGGTCCCTGAGTGCTCTGTGGTGGAATCTGGGGTTGTCCCATAGCAATGCCTCCAACACCTTGATTAGAAGCAGAGGCACCCCATAGCCGCCCATTATCATCCTTTGCCCGAACTAGGGAGAGATAATATAAAATCCCTAGGGAAACACTAGCAAGTGATAGGACAGCACCTCCGGCAAAAACACCTGGTTTGACAACATAGCAGTAGTAGTTACCAAAATATATGCTATCTTCACCATGTTGATCATTGAGTGCAGCACCCGTAAGTAACAGAAGAAACGCTATGATAAATGTGAACCTGCATTACATAGGACATATAATATATCTATCAGCCTTGCAGTCAATGTGATTTGTATACCGTGAATGCAAACACCCGAAGACCAACAGCAGCATTTCCAAACACTCCACCTTCCAAATTTGCAAGATATGTCCAAACTTCAATTAAAGTAGACCGGTAGATGCATGGCGTCATTAGTCATTTACCGCGAGAAAAAAGACCTGTGGGAGTGGCATCCAATTCCACTCCTCTGGGAGGAGTGTGATCTGTTTAGCCTTTACTTCAATATAAATCTGGACATGACTATCGAATCTACTAGACTATCTAATTTATGCATAAAATTATTATCTTCCCCACATTTGGTTTATGCATTGAAGTCGACCAGTAGATGCATGGTGTCATTAGTCATTTACCGTGAGAAAAAAGACCTGTGGGAGCGGCATCCAATTCCACTCCTCTGGGAGGAGTGTGGTCTGTTTAGCCTTTCAAATAAATCTGGACATGACCATGAAATCTACTAGACTTTATCTAATTTATGCATGAAATTATTATCTTCCCCACATCTATCCAGTGATTATCTACAGTAGACTCATAAAGGAAATCTACTCTGCCCTCCTTTCCCTCATGGAGAAATAGGAACAGAAAAAGATCTATGTTTGATGCAGGACTTCGGAGGATAGAGAGGTGAAAAATAAAAGCATGCTTAATAACCTAACAACATTCTTCAGAACCCTCTATCCTCACACTTCTTATATACACCTCCAAACTATTTTAACAGCTAATAGCTAAGCCATACCAAGGACTATCTGGCCAGCTTAAAGCTCTGAGAAATTTTGTCAAGGAATTAGTTTCAATACCTTCTAAGCATGTTTAATGTCATCAAACATTAAATTAGCCAGGCGATTGTAGACATACCACTACTTAGGGATACCCAGTAGTCTTACTGATTGCTAATAGACTGAAGGAAAAAGTTGAACAAAGCAAGCCACAACAAAAAATCACATGAAGTTATTGCTTTCCACGGCAGACATATGAAATAGACTATAGAACACTTCAATACTACAAAAAGTGAGAAGCCAATCAAATCAATGACATAATGTTTCGAATTCCACATATCGATATTGTAAGTAAACTCATGCAAAGGCAATAAAGGAGTACTACATGGATTTGGTTCCCTGGATTTTCCAGCGAGTACCAGCAAAAAACGTAGAAGACCAGTGCCTGGTCCAGTGAGCTGAGCCACAGAAAGGATTATCTAGTTGGCTTAAAGCTCTGAGATGTCGTGGAATTGGTTTCATTACCTTCTAAGCATGTTTAATGTCATTAAACTATTAATTAGCCAGGCAATTGCAGTTATGCCACCACTTAGGGACATCCATCTAGTGCAATTGAATAGACAGACCGGAGGAAAAAGTAGAATGTAGCAAGCCGCAACAAAAATCACATGAAGTCATCGTTTTTGTAGCATATAAGATTAAATAGATTGTAAAACACTTCAATACTACACAAGGTAAGAAGCCACATCATGTTTTGAATTTCCCATACAGCTCTTGTAAGGAAACTCATGCAAAGGCAATAAAGGAGGACTGAATGGATTTGAATCCCTGAATTTCCAGTGAAAATTACCAGGAAACAACGAAGAAGACCAGTGCCATGGTCCAGTTAGAATTTGATGGGTTCGGGTTCTTTCTGCAGCAAATGCAACCAGTTGCCACGTTGATAATTACTTGAGCTATCATAAGAGCCACAGCGGAAGTTAACCCAAGAGGCAGAGCTGGAGTCCAGGGATAGGCACATTGTGTAGGAGTTGTGACATGCACTTCCGAGCCCTGATTAATGGAATGGCTATTGATCATTTTCTCAGTTTTGATAAGCAACTATCAATTATATGAGAAATAAGAATAAAGACAACGTTTTGCATGCATGTGTATGCACACAGTAAAGTTTCATACTCAAATATGCAATATACAGACCAAATTCCACATGCATGGAAATTGCAATGCCAGGACTTCATTAATTTGCAGACTTTATACACACAAGACTCACCCTCCGGTGATAAGTCATGAGGATTCTGATCTGTGTTAAGCATAGGATGGACAAAGACTCACAGAGAACGATGGTGTAGAAGATCCATTGATCAACCCATTTTGGTTGCAAAAAAGATTAAACTTTACTGTACAGGTGGCACTTCGCATTCCAATACTCAATATACTTTATACCAAGTGTGCTCTTGCCAATCACAATTGATAGAAGCATGAATTTCCCAATGAAACTAGGGTAAATTGCAATACATGATCCAAACTTGTCCAGGACACATGCCCATGGTTGGACCTAAATTCTAGTTGCCACCCTGTAGTTATAAAGTTGCACCATGAGCACTTAAAATCTCATCGTCTGTCTATGTTAACAATTGTGCAATAAGATAATCTCTGAGCTCCTCTATTAAAAATCGGAACACTCTTTGAAGATCCTTCAACTTGTGTTTTTCCATCAATTACAAACTTCAGCAATGAAGACAAAAATCGGAATTCTGTTATGGCTCAGTGCCTAATTCCAAGCAAGAGAAGCACGAATTTCATTTAATCCAAAGCATAAGGTATGTTCTTCCTTCATTGCCAAAGGTAAAGGCTACTTGTAGATGATTCTTTTTTGTTATCTTTTCACGCTAATCTAGGCTTCTCATCTTGGTTTAGCAAGTGGTAATGTTCAGCTTAGATGTACTTAATGTTTGGCCTAGGAAGTTCATCTAACAGCTATACTCAAAAAAGCGTGGAATTCCAATTATCAGACCTTCAATATTTAACAAACTACAGTTTCGATTCTTGTGAAGATGAAGGTTGCAAGGTCTTAAAATATGCCAATTACATGTCTCTCCAACTTCTAGAGCTCACAAGATCAACTTAAAAAGTACCATAAATTTCTTATGATGTTTGTTGCCATAAGATATAGGTGGACAGTGTGCAACTTTTAAATTTACAAGTTAGCAAGTAGAGCTTTCTTTTACAGGATAAATCTGACCACATAGCACTAATAAAAACAGCCTAAGATAGTCATTCGGTATTTAGCTGCTGTATTTTCTAGGCTGGATTTTCTTGAAAGGTTGTAGGACTTCTTTCGTATGTAGCAGCTGAAGCATTTCCTTTGCCCCAATTAACCTCCTTTGATTACACTAAAGCATTTGCTGTTTCTCGGATTACTGCCTTTTGCTCAGCGAATGAGCAAATTCTCAATGTACTGTCATATATACAGAAACATTGAGGAAAATTGTGCTTCCAGAAAGGCATTTTCTTGACAGCAGAAATTTTGTTTCACAATAAAAGAAGGCTCTGCAAATTAAAGCAGAACTACCAAGGTATTCCAGCAGATAGGCTCATTATTTATTTGCAAAGCACTGCTGAAAAATATATCCAGGCCAAATGTGACCTAAACCTAAAACTACGGGGATCAAAAGTGTGAAGAGACTCCAGCAATCGATTGAAGAGAATGAACAGGACAACAGTGCTTAATAAGAGACTGAAATTACTGGTATCAAAAGAGTTAAGAGACTCCAGTAATTGATTGAAGAGACGAACAGGGCGACAGTGCTTAAGAGACTGAAATTACTGGGATCAAAAGAGTTAAGAGACTACAGTAATCGATTGAAGAGACTGAACAGTAAAACAGTGCTTTCATCTGCATTTTAATTTTTGAGAACTCCAGGAAGATCAAAACCAAAAAATATCTGAAGTGAAATAGTACATTCATAGCACTAATCGATTACAAAATATTCCGCACGCTTTTCTCAAGTTGTTCCTAATCATTAGGAACAGAATTAAAAAACAAACCCAGAAAGGAGTCCTATTAAATGGCAAAGGGGTAAAGCCAAGGAAAAAAACCCAAGGAAACAAAGAAATCAGGAAAAATTGAAGTAATGACAAAGAAAAGGATCAGGTAAATCAAAAGAACACATGGGCAAACAAATAGAATCCCAAAGCTGTAATCTTTAAGCACTTAAAACGTGTGTGAGCACAAAAGATCAGCAAAACTGTTTTAGAAACAACAATCGCTTGATGATCTCAAAATTCTCGAGTGCATCAGGCTCGTTCCTGACATTTTCTACAAAGGACCAGAAATACCTTGCTTACCCATCACTGAGAAACGCATTAACATAATGATCACGACGATGCGGAGGAAAAAAACTATCTAGGCATCCAGAACAGAACCCTGTTGGCAAAAAAGAGAGAGAAGCTCAGAGCACTGAGCGACGGATTAGTACCTTAATCCGAGTGGCTTCTGCGCCAAAACCCGTAGCAGCTGACAGAAGCCCCAGGAAACCCACGAAGCCACATATCAGCACCACCTTCGTCTCCATCTCTCTCTCTCTCTCTCTCTCTCTCTCTCTCTCTAATGCTTCGAACACGCAAAGCACAATCTGACTCTCTCTCTCTCGTTGGTCTCTTTTTCACGAGGGAATTGTAAAGTTGGTGAAAGTGGCTGCGGGAATCTCGTCACAGTGAAGTGTTGAGAGCTATGCACGAGTGTACAGAATCCAGTACATTAACTGGTATTGGCTACGGTAAAGCCTTAAAGGTGACGTCCAGCACTCCCGGTCGTCCCCAGTCGCAGGTTGGGCATTTTCTTCGTCCTTAGGCTTGACTTGACAAGTAGGACCACACACACCTTTGCCATTAGGTTCTCACTATTGATAAAAGGGAAAAGCACTCAAAAATCCCAAACTTCATCTATTATGACACATCTATCTCAAACTTTTTTATCATATAAAAAATTTCAAACTTACCCACACGACACATTTATCCTATACTTATACAGTGTAATATATTTATCTCAAACTTATTTTTTGTGACAATAAAAATTCCAAACTTTTATTTATGTGGCACAATTATCTCAAAATTTTGTGTCACAAAAAAAAGTTTAGGGTTTTTGATTTTGCAAAAAAAAGTTTGGGATGAATGCTTCAGAGTGAGTAAAGCTTAGGGTCTTTGGTGTCATAAAAAATAATTTATGATAAATGTGTTACCCTAGGCAAAATTTAGAGTTTTTTGTGACTTTTTTCCTACATAAAAAAATGTTCGTGGCAATATCATAGAAATTCTTTCTTTTAGCTACTAATAGTACCATAATAAATGTTGTGCATTTTGTGGCGAATTGCAATATGGTATGTTGACAAATTCCCATCTTGAATGCGACAGCACTTCTCGTCTTTCATCAACTTCAAAATGCAAAACATGATTGTCCATGATTGCTAATAGATAATTAGATAATGACACAACGACAAAGTAGCATCGTCTTTCGTAAAAGAAATTTGAGTCGAGATTGTCCTAATTGCCTGATTAAATTCACTAATCATCTCAAAAATTCATTTTGAATAAACAAATTTGCTTTTTTCACGTGTTTTATAATATCAACAGAGATAAATTGTATGGATTTACTATTTTTGAGTTAAGAATTTTCTTTTCTTCCTTCGGACGTTCAAAGCTAGATAGTAGCATAGACTAGAATCATAAATTTCTGAAGAACGGCCTAGAACAGCATTTGCAAGGAGTTAAATGGTTGAGATTCTATAGAGTCAGGTACAGTTTTCCTGATTATGAGCCAAAAAAAAAAAAAGAAAGGAAAAGAAATTAGATAGGGGTTCAGGAGAGTATGCTGACTGTGTCCATGTCAGGGCGTTTTTTAGCTGTTTGATCGAATCACGACACTTATCACATGGAAGATTTATAAAGTTGATAAATAAGTTCTTAGTGAGTTAATATATTCGGAGGATGATTGAATGACTTGAAACGAACGGTATTGGCAAGGTCAAAATACAATCTTCCATGTGTCCAAATATCTCATTAGGACTCCAGCAGTTGCAAAGGACCGCTGAAAAATTAGTCCACGACGAATGGGAACCTAAACCTGAAATTACTTGGATCAAAAGAGTTAAAAAGACTCCATTGATCGATTGGGGACATTAGTATTTTCATTTGCATTTTCCTTATTGAGAACTCTAGGATAATAAATCGGAAATTGCAAGCCGAAGTGAAACAGTACATCAGCAGCAGGAATCGATCACAAGATCTCCTGCATGCTTCTCTTGAATCGTTCCTAATCGTGGAGAACAGAATTGAGAAGCAAACCCAGAAAGGAGTCCTATTAAATGACAAAAGGGTAAAGCAAACGGTAGAAAAACCCCAAAGAAACAAAGAAAATCAGGACAAAAGATAAGTAATGACAAAGAAAAGGATCAGGTAAATGGAAAGAACATATGAGCAAGCATAAAGAATTCCAAACATGTAATCTTCAGACGATCGAAATGCGTGTGAGCATAAAAGATCACCTAAACTGTTGTAGAAACTATAATCGTTTCATAATTTCATAATTCTCAAGTCCACCACACTTTTTCCTATGATTTATTTATTTTTATTTTTTATCAAGGGCCAAAAATATACAAACCTTGCGTGTATGTCATCAGAAAATGCATCAAGATGGTGATCGTCACGATGCCGAGGAAGAAGAGCATTTAAGCATTTGATAATAAAACCCTTCTGAAGAAAAGGTGAAGAAGCTCAGATTTGTGAGCGGCAGATTAATATCTTAATCCGAATGGCTTCGGCCCCAAAACCTGCAACAGCTGAAAGGACCCCCAAGAAATCCACGACACCGCATATCACCACCACCTTCTTCCGCATCTCTCTCTCTCCCCCCCTCTCTCTCCCTCTCCCTCTCTCTCTGTGACGCTTCATACACGCAAGCAGAATCTCTCTCTCTCTAGCCTCTATTTCTCCGAGGAAATTGGAGAGTTGGTGAAAAGTGGCTGCAGGAATCTGGTCATAGAAAAGTCTGCGGGGCAAATCTTGACTCCTGAGGTACAATATCAAGGACAAAACTGGTATAAGAAAAGACGTGGTCTTACTTACTGTGGTAAAGTATCACGTCCTGCTGTCGCAGTCCTTCCAGTCGCAGTTGCAGGTGCCATCATTCTTTAAGCATTTTCGTCCTTAGGTTGACTCGATGAGCGGACCATTGCAGCTCGAGCCCGTAGGTGAAAAGAGGTGATGATAGCATAATTGGAATTCTTTCCTTAGCCATTAATAGCACCATAATACACGCTGTTGCGTTTTGTTACGAATCCCGGTTTGGTATGCTGACAAATTCCCATCTAGAATGCCAAAATACTTCTTCTCTCTGTCAACTTCAAAATGCAAAACATATTTGTCAATCGCCATGACAAAATCGATCACACATACTTAAGAAAGAATTAATGATGGCATACAAGCACAACAACATCATCATCGATTGAATTTCACTATTCATAAAATAGGTTTTTGCTTTCACGTGTTATAATATATCAACATATGTAAATTTTGCATGGACTAATTGTGAATTGAGAGTTTTTTTTTTTTCTTTTTACTTGGAGGTTCAAAGGTAAATCATAACATGGATTGCATAATATAACTTTATGAAGAAGGGCCAACAATTTCATAATTAACTAATAGGAATGAAATGGTCGAGATTATGTAGAATCAGGTATGATTTTTCTAATTATGAGCAACAAATTTGATAGGGTGTTTGTCAATCGTTTGACCATATCACGACCCTTATCACATGGAATATTTAATGTTGATAGACAAAACTCCTAGTAAATTTATTCATCCGGAGGATGAGAAAATGTAAAGAAGAGGGTTCATAGCTTGGTGCAGTCGGTTGGCTTGAAAGAAACAGTATTCTTATCGATGTCGAACCCGATCAAGTGATCGGTCTGAGCAAAGTTGCTGACTATCCCACCAGGACCATCGGTGGGAGTCATGGCGAAGCAAAATATGCCATCCTTAGCCTCTATGAACGTGCTCGTTTGCTTCAACTCCACGTCGGCCGGGCCGTCGAACTGCACCGTCAGCACCGGCCCCTTCGCCCTAACGTCCCTCCCGTAGCACAGCTGCGGCCTCAGCTGAGGGTCATCTATGGGTGTCAATGCCACCACTCTCTTCACCTCCGCTTCCAACCTGTTGTAGAAATCTCTCGGCACGATAGTTGGAGGCGTCCCGAGTCGAGGAACATGTTCTTCTTCGTAATGTCCCCAGACCAGAAGAGCTAAAAGGCAGGTAGGTGCTCCCAACACTGATCCCCTTCAGAGTCACGAAGTAGTTGGTCGGGTCTTGCAAGGCCACGAGGCTGGTCGTGACGGTGCCAGGCCCTGAGACCTCGCTGCCGCTGCCAAAGCTCATCTTGCTCGAGACGGTTGGTGGGGTGTGGAAGGGACCAGCCACTGAGAGAACCTCCTGCCCCCAAACGACGTGCCTATCTGCGAGATGAGTGTGACGGGGCCTTTCCCGAGCGCGACGAGTCCCATCTCGTTGTCGTTGAAGGTCCCAGTATTGTTGTGGCCGCAACCGACGACTACATTTGGGAGCGTCACGGCGGCCCCATGGTGGATGCGAATGTCAGCATCTTCGTCGCGAGGACGCCCTTCGTCAGGGATGAATCGCCGTATCCGTAGGTGTAGTTGCACGTGTTGGTGGGAGGAGCGCACGAGGGGGTGTCCAGGAGTTGGCACTGCTGGGAAGGGCATGCGACGTCACGGTATGTGGAAGACGATTTGGGGTCGTACTTGGCTTCTATTGAGGGAAACACTCATCGCAGGGGAGGCACTGAGCCCAGAAGAGATTGCTGCCAGTGTCGGCGATGGCGTACACATCAAAGGGCGGGGTCCCTATCGACACCTTCAGGACATATTCGCCATTGTCTGGGAGGATTTCGGACTGAGCCGTGTCGAGATGGAACAAAGGTGAGATAGGAACGTTCATGTTGAAACGGCATTTGAAGAAAATAAGAGGATTCAAGAAAACAACGATTCAAAGATAAATTTCTCAGGAGAAGAATATTCTTCACTGAAAGCCATAATCCACGATGTTATTCTACAATACATAATGCTATTTATGTTAAGAAGACAACAAGATCTCCTATTCTATATTCTGAATATCTAATCTGATAGATTGACTGAAATCAAATCATATCTACCACTCTAATCTAATATTTCGATAGCAGAATCAAATCATACTCTAATTTAATCTTCTAATGGCATAATCAAATCATATTCTAACATAATCAAATCATATTCTAATCTAATCTTCCGATGATTTACCAATAATATTATCAATCTTATCAGCCTTCCTCAAACTGGGATTAGGTGGAAAACCTAGTCCCAGTTTGTATCGTAGCCTGCAATGATCAAAGCGCGGTAAAGCTTTTGTAAATATATCAGCAAGTTGATGAGTAGCAGGAACATAGCAAACTTCAAGTAACTTGAGAGCGACTCTCTCCCGAACGAAATGAAAATCAATCTCCATGTGCTTTGTCCTTGCATGAAGGATTGGATTCGCTGTCAATGAAATGAGCGATTATCGCTATAAAGCAAAGTCGGCCCCTTGAGCGAAATACCCAAATCTCTCAATACAAAAGAGACCCATGTAAGATCTGCTGTGGCAGAAGCCAAGGCCCTATATTTAGCCTCCGTTGATGATCTTGACACTGTCGCTTGCCTTTTTGCGGACCATGAAATGATATTTAATCCCAAGAAAGTGCAAAACCCGATTGTTGACCTCCGAGTCTCAGAACAGCCAGCCCAATCAGAGTCCACATACCCATATAAATTTAGTGCGCTTTGAGAGTGAAGATAAAGCCCCAGTTGCTGAGTTCCTTTTACATACTGTAACACCCATTTTAACAGTTTGAAATCACCGTTTGTAGGAGATTGCATTTTCTGACAGATTTGATTTACTGAATAAGAGATGTCTGGTCTTGTAATTGTGAGATATTGTAATCCACCCACAAGACTTCGAAAAGAGTGAGGATCATGAAAAGGTTCCATGTCTTGTACCGTTGGATGAGTTTTGATAGGCAATGGGGTCTCAATTGGCTCACTATCTTGCATTTCTGCTTTCTGCAACAAATCACTAGCATATTTAGATTGTGTTAAAAATAGATCTGGACCAGTAAACTTGGCTTCAATACCGAGAAAATAGTGAAGTTGGCCGAGATCTTTCATAGAAAAATTTCTGCTTAAAGCTTCTATTAATTCCCGAAATAGAGATGATGAACTGCCGGTCAAAATAATATCATCAACGTATAATAATAATACCACGGTGTGGTGACTCGTGTGAAGAATAAATAACGATGGATCGATAGAGCTGCAATGAAATCCCCATTCCAACAAAAAGTTGCTAAATTTTTCAAACCAAGCTCGCGGAGCTTGTTTTAAGCCACATAATGCCTTCTTGAGTAAACAAACCGAATTAGGCATCGTAGAACTCACAAAGCCCGATGGTTGTTCCATAAACACCGTCTCATTTAATGACCCATGAAGAAATGTGTTCTTCACATCTAGTTGATGGATAAACCATCCTTTAACAATTGCCACGGAGAGAATAATTTTCACGGTTGCTAGTTTAACCACAGGACTGAAAGTTTCGACGAAATCAACACCTTCCTCTTGATGGTACCCCTTTGCCACTAATCGTGCTTTCATTTTATCAAGGTTTCCTTTCGCATCCAATTTGGCTTTGAACACCCACTCACATCCGACGATATTCATATCTGAAAATCTTGGTACTAGCTCCCATGTTTGATTTAATTCGAGCGCCTTCAATTCATCTGTCATAGCTTTCCTCCAACCTGGATGACTTAGTGCTCCTTTAACTGTTTTTGGCTCCTTTGGAATCTCACGGGCTATGGAGAGAACATACTTTGGATTGGGCTTCCTTATTCCCGATTTCAACCTTGTTTGCATTGGGTGAGTAGACTGCTGTTGAGTGGATGGAACTGGTAAATCACTTGAGACAGAGACTATTGCTTCTTCATGTGTTTCACAGTCTATGCATGGTTCTTGTGAACCCAACTGTGGTTGCTGCACGTTTGTCTCATTAGGTGGCTCATAATATTGCTGTCCAGAGCTGTTATCATCAAATAGAAATCCCACGCTCGAGTGTTGTGATATTTGTCCTTCACTCATTGTTGTTCTAGATTGTCTAGTAAAGAATTTAATCCCCTGTAACCAAGTCTGATACAACTGTGAATGCCCAGGAAAAAGAGTCCTCAATTTATCAGAAAATGGGAATCTCGTCTCATCAAATATCACGTGACGACTTACATATACCCTTCCTCTTGGCGGATAAAGACATCGATAACCTTTATGTCTCTGACTATACCCAAGAAAGACATAGGGTAATGAGCGTGGATCAAACTTTGTTGCACCATATGGTCTAAGGTGTGGATAGCACTCGCACCCAAAGACTCGAAGAAACCCATAGTTAGGCTTTTTACCAAAGAGCTTACCAAATGGACTACTCATTCCTAACATTGGTGATGGCAGCAGACTGATGAGAAATGTGGTAGTTAGAAACGCATCGACCCAATAAATCAACGGTACTCGTGCATGATAGAGCATCGAAAGACCTAACTCAACGATGTGCCGATGTTTTCTTTCAGCATTTCCATTTTGTTCCGGCGTATATGGGCAGGAGACCAACATTTTAATTCCTTTCTCATTCAAATGATTAATAAATTGGCTGCTATTAAACTCACCTCCACCATCGCATTGGAAAGATTTAATTCGACTTTCAAATTGGTTCTCAACAAGATTTTGGAACATGAAAAAGATGGAAAAGAACTCAGACTTTCTCTTCATTGGATATACCCATGAGAATCATGAAAAACTGTCTATGAAGACTACATAGAATTTAAACTGCTGAAAAGATTCTACTGGGGCTGGCCCCCACACATCACAATAGATTTTTTCAAGTGGTTTACTAGCTAGAGACTCCGAGATATTGAAAGGCAACTTGCTACTTTTTCCAACCTGGCAACTTTCACATATTCTCTGTCACCTTTGTAGATTTGATTTGATTGTTGTTCTCCAGAAACTTTATTATCTGAAAGTTTGAGTGCCCAAGCCGAAGGTGCCAGACTTCACTGCTGGCGATCTGCTGTCTTTGAAAGTACCACACCTGTATTTGTGCTTGATTTACCTTGTAAAGGCCCCCGCATTTCTTTCCCAGATTGATTACTGAATCCGTCATATGGTCCTTAATAGATACACCAAGTTTATCAAAGATTAGTGAGCAGGGATAATCGTCAGTTAACTTAGACACCGAAATCAAGTTTTTCTTAATCTCCGGGACCACCAAAACCTCACTTAAAGGAAGTGAATGTAGTTCAGTAGATAAAGATGTTGAGCCAATATGAGTAATGGGCAAACAAACTCCATTCCCTACCATTACCTTGTCTGAACCATAGTAAGGAGAGAAAGAATTGAGATTACCAGTTGATGATGTGATATGGTTTGTTGCCCCAAAATCCGGGAACCAATCTCCTCCTTGATCATCCTTCAAGTGAAGAGCAGCTAAGGCATTTGGTATCAGCTCACTTTGATAAGAATTATCAAAGCGATACCAGCAACGTAGAGCGTCATGTCCTGGCCTCTTGCATATCTGACATTGAAGCTTCGTATTATTCACATAAAACTGATTGTTCGAAGTAGAATTACCACCCATAGGCAGATACTCCTTTGAATCAGCAACCTTGGTCGGAGTGTTTGTATAGGGTCGAAAGCCTTGATTCTGTGAATTTGGTCTGTAATTTCCACTAGATTGATAACCACCAGATGAATCACCAAAAATTACTGAGGATCCATAATTATGAGATCCGGGATAATTTTCGAACCTCCTTCCACGAAAACCATAGCCTCTTCCTCTATTGTTAAACCTGTCATTCCTTCCTTCAAAACCTTTGTTAAAATTTCTTTGGCCAGCAAAAGCAAATGTTGAATTAAATGAACCCGAATCAGCATCACTACTCAGTTTCGACTGATCAATCTTTTCACCAGTAAATGCCAAATTAGGGTTTATTTGATTCGACAAATAATTTTGATGTCGCGCTTCATATCTCTCGAGCTGAGCAATAACGTCTTCGTAGCTTGGCTCAGGTTTGAGACAATACATAGTTGTCTTAAACGTCTCATAGTCACTTCCGAGACCCTCTAAAACACCAAAAACCTTTGTGATTTCATCGACCGGTTTCCCAATCGCGTTTAACTAGTCACAAATCAATTTGAACTCACGTAAATACTCGGTTAAGGGCCTATTATGCTTTTGACAAGATTGAAGCTTACCCCTTAATTCGAATTCTTTTGCCACAGATCTCTGAGTAAAACGATTACATAATGTATTCCATACCTCAAAAGCCGATTCAAGACCGATTATGAGTCCCAGCACATCCTCAGACACGGATCCAGTAATCCACGATGACACAAGTTGGTCCGTACGATACCATTGCTGATACTCCGAATTAAGGACATCTTCAGAATTTTCCCCTTTCGTGCGTAAGATTCTGAATGGTGGAGGTTGAATTTGACCATTGATGAAACCCAATAGTTCCTGGCTTCTAATGAAGCGAAGAAATTGCGTTTGCCATAGAAGGAAATTTCCTTCAGAAAGTTTGATAGTCACAAAGTTTGAGAGATTTACGTGTATCGGGTATGGGTATCTCAATTTTGGGTTTTCAGCCATGATTGTGTAGATGAAGAATAGATGAACTCAAGGAAAATGATGAAGACAAATACAATAAAATTGGCTCTCAGTATAAGGCTCTGATACCATGAAGAAAATAAGAGGATTCAAGAAAACAACGATTCAAAGATAAATTTCCCAGGAGAAGAATATTCTTCACTGAAAGCCATAATCCACTATGTTATTCTACAATACATAATGCTATTTATATTAAGAAGACAACAAGATCTCCTATTCTATATTCTGAATATCTAATCTGATAGATTGATTGAAATCAAATCATATCTACCACTCTAATATAATATTTCGATAGTAGAATCAAATCATACTCTAATCTAATCTTCTGATGGCATAATCAAATTATAATCAAATCATATTCTAACATAATCAAATCATATTCTAATCTAATCTTCCGATGATTTACCAATAATATTATCAATCTTATCAGCATTGGACCTTCGCAAAGGAGTGTAGGAATGCATCGGCATAGTGCTGCGCAAGAGCTTTGCTGGGGTTGTGGATGTGGTCGTGGTGGATGAGATAGGTATGTAAGAGTTTTCCTAATGTGAACTACATTAATTGATATTGTAATTTATTGTTTTACATAATTGATCTAAAGTGAGATAGAATATTTCTTAATTAGTCTAATATGGGGCTGACTAGTGTGGGCCGAATTTAAGCTAGTTTGTAATGAGAGGGCTTAGTTGAAAACTCTATAAATAATATTCAAGTCTATTCTCTAACCCTAATTCTCACAATTATGTTCACAAATGAGCGTTTATTCAGCGTTAAAGGGTGATGGGTTATCTCATTAATATAGAGGGTAATAGATGAGGAAGACTTGCGTTTGGATCATCATTTTTCTCATTTCCGCATCAAGAACGATGGATTCCAAAACAAATATGTTAATCTTTCTACTTGATTATATATGTGTTCATGTTTTAGTTATGGAGATAATGAGATTGTGCGTTTTAGCGTCAATGGGGTAGTGAAACCGTCTCAATGGCGGTGCCCTCGTGGTAGCTAGGATGGCCGTTGTGAGTAGAGCGAAAGAGATGAGAAGAAGGCAAGGGGAAAAGAGCTTCTTCATTGCCATTGAGCTTGCTTCACTTTTCTAAATAATGTTAATGAAGGGAACACCGAATTTTGCAATTAGGTCACTGGGTTAGTCGCCCAAAGATCCAGTCTTCCTCGGGATGTACGATTTATGAAAGTGGTAATGCAATGTAATGTGCGTCAATCCATATGTAAAGGAATGGACAGTGATTTTGTTCCATGTACGTACATTTCAATGAATATACTCCCTTAAAAAGTAGTTTTGGGAAAACTAAGGAATGCAAAAATTCACCCATCAACACCATATGAATATATATTTGAGCTGTTGCTGTGCATGATTTGTCCATGTTAATATTCGATCAATTACATTACTTTCTTCAATGCTATAATGGCTGATCTTTCCATATCTAACAGTTATCTTAAGAATTGGGAGTTTTCGGCTTCCCATACATTTCTAAAGCATTTTCGTGATTGTGAGGAGGATTTGCAATCAGTTACTACAAGAGACTGTTGGATATTCTCTTGATAGTATTAGTGAATGGGATACATGCATGTTGTGAAAAAGAATAGGGAAAAATCAAAGAAGGAAATGAACTTCTAAGATATAAGGTATGATGTTTTTTATATTCATGTGGTCTTCTTGTATCTAGTAATTTAAATTTTGGGGTTTGACTTTTTGAACTAGTGATATCCTTTTTGCCCGATTTGCATGTGAAAGGGGTCTCAATAAAAGAGGAACAATTAAAGACTTATGTATAGGAAGGATACCGGGTGAAAATCAATTCAAAAAAACTGGTCAAAAAATTCGTATGGACAATGGATGCGAGTTCTATACTAGAGAGTGTGAATTTTTTCTATCATCTAAGGGAATAATCCATGAAAGCTCTTGCACATATACTCCTCAGCAGAATGAGATAGTTGAGCGTAAACATTGGCACCTCTTAGAGGTTGCTCGTGCTCTTAAATACGAGGCTTCGATTCCTAAAGATTTTTGGGGAGACTGTGTTATTACGGCAGTCTATTTGATTAATCGAATGCTGACACAGATTCTCAATAGGCGAACACCTTTTCAATTGCTTTATGAAAAGGAAGCGAGAATTGATCATCTCAGAGTATTTGGATGCTTGTGTTATGCCATGACAGTAGGGCCTCGGGATAAAATGGACTCTCGTGCTATTCCATGTATTTTTATGGGATTTCCCTCCTTGCAAAAGGGTTATAGAGTCATGGAGATCTCTACTAGGCACTTCTTCGTGAGCAGGGATGTGGTTTTTTCATGAAGACATATTTCCATTTTGGGAAAGTACCTCCTCATCCTCTATCTCAGCTCCCAATCATTGCCCATTTTTATCAGAAGAAGATTTATGTATGGACCCTCCATCTGTAATCATTGCATCAGAACAAGCTGCACCAGTAACAACAAATCCAGCTCATCATGGAGTTGAATTAGCTGTTCTTTCATATGTGGAAAATCAGCCATCCAATTCTCCAATCACTTCTTCACAACAAGAGTTACAGTGTTCTTCACAAGACTCCTTACCTATCATTACTGAAGAAGGAAGAGTGGGGGAGCCTTGGCGTTCTAGTTGACATACGCGACCACCCACCTAGACAAAGGATTACATATGCCCTATGCTAAATTCTCCAAGTACACAATATTCGGTATCTTCATACATTTCTTTTAGTCGGCTGTCACTAGAACATATATGTTGCATCAGTTGGATCTTTGAAGAATAGGAGCTATCTTCCTATCATGAGGCGGCATGCGACCCCAAATGGCAGGATGCAATGGAAGCTGAGCTTAAAGAACTAACTGAAAACCACACGTGGGACATTGTTCCTTTACCTCCACATTGAAGACCTATTGGCTACAAATGGGTTTACAAGATAAAGTTCAAGGCAGATGGTTCCATCGAAAGATACAAGGCTCGGTTAGTTGCGAAGGGTTTCACACAACGGGAAGGTTTTGATTACCATGAAACATTTTCCCCTGTAGCTAAAGAAGTTACCGTTCGTTCTTTTTTATCTATTACAGCCCTTCGTAATTGGCGACTATATCAGATGGATGTTCATAATACCTTCCTACATGGGGACTTAGATGAAGAGATTTACATGGAACTTCAATCGGGTTTACGCAGACAGGGGGAGTCTCATGTGTGTCGTCTACGCAAATCCTTGTATGGACTTAAACAGGCTTCCAGACAGTGGTATACCAAATTCACTACTGCACTAATCGGTGCAAGATTCTAGCACTCCAAGAATGACTATGCCTTGTTTACTTGGACTGAAGGTACTTCATCAATTTATTTGTTAATATATGTCGACAACATTCTTATCATGGGAAACAATGAGTTGGCTATCACAAGGTTCAAAAAATATTTGCATTCTGCTTTTCATATCAAGGATTTTGGACCTCCCAAATATTTCCTAGGTATTGAAATAGCTTGCTTCGATAAGGGAATCAACCTTAGTCAATGAAAGTTCATTTTGGAGATAGTTTTAGAAGCAGGATTATCAGGATGCAAACTAGCAGCCATACCGATTGAACAAAATGCGAAGCTAACGACGTATGAATATGATATGAGCTTGCCCTCATCCACAATTGATCCATTGCTAGAGGATCCATCGGGATATCAGCGTCTTGTTGGAAAACTAATCTACCTCACCATGACAAGACTCGATATTTGTTATGTTGTACAGATACTCAGTCAGTTCATGCACAAGCCGAAGCAATCTCACATGAATGCCGCATTAAAGGTTGTGAAGTACCCGAAGAAATGTCTGGGACTTGGTATTTTCTTATCTTGTGATTGCGATATGAAGATAACAGCCTTTTGTGATACAGATTATGCCACTTATCCAATGATGAGGAGATTAGTTACTGGTTTTTGTATCAAACTAGGGAAGTCGCTCATCTCATGGAAGACAAAGAAGCAGTTAACCGTGTTGCTGCTGTCAGCTGAATCAGAATATCAAGCCATGGCAAAGACTGTTTGTGAGATAGTGTGGATACGTGGGTTACTCTTCGACTTGGAGTACGAATCGAGGGACCCAGTGAACTATTTTGTGACAATGATGCAACACTCAAGTTAGTGGCAAATCTAGTTTTTCATGAGAGGACTAAACATATAGAAGTTGATTGTCATTTCCCTCGAGACAAGATTCGAGAAGGGATCATCATAGCAAGAGGAATTGGACTATAGAGTAGCTTGCAGATATCTTTACCAAGCCATCATGTCAAAGACAACATACATACCTTTTGAGCAAGCTAGGTCTCCTTGACATATACAGGCCACCAGCTTGAGGGGGAGTGTTGGAAATATGAAGATACCGATTCTGAGTATCAATTCGAGCATCAGTGATTGAATCGGTTTATTGGTGATTAGCTTGGTAAAATAGGACATAGAATCATTATGTAATCAGTGTATATTTCCTTATTTTTTCTTTCCCATCTTACTTCCTATTACTAACATTATAAGTGGAGGATCATACAAGAGATGTACAGAAAATACGTAAATTATTTTTCCTCTCCACTCCACCTCAGTTTCTGTCAGAGACATTTCTCCAACTACCAAATCGAACCGTCATTAGTACAAAGCAAGTCCTTTTTTCCATGCAATTCTGCTAGCTTAAACAGTACTTTCAACTTATTGATTTTTAAACTCCAGGCTAATCAAGTTGTGATCCTGTAAACATGAGTTTAGAACTTGATTGGATTACATCAACCCACTTATCCCTCCACCCTTCTCAACCCCATATCACTCAACTCCACTCCACGACAATTGATTTTATTGTGCAACTTTGCAAAGTTGTTAATTTGTGGAAGGAACTGGAATGCAATTACTTTGATGGAAACCTTTTTTTTTTAATAGGAAAAGTCAGCAAGTGTTCCATTAGTAGCTTTTCTTGTTCCTCTTTTCACTTTTTGGTGTCTAGGTAGAGAGAAACTATCCATTCTGTGGATGTGATTCTCATAATACGCACGACTCTTTATTGAATTTAAGTATATATATATACTCGGCTTCTTAACTAATTATTGACGAATTTGAGTTAAAATTTACAAAGCAGTTTTGGATTTTTAGTAGGTAAAATTTGGGAGTCTGAAATTGAAAGTTAATCCCTGTCCGAACGTGACCCCAAACCTAAATTTACTGGGATCAAAAGAGTTAAGAGGCTCCAGTAACCGATTGAAGAGACCGAACAAGACGATAGTACTTTCGTCTGCATTTTCCTTTTTGAGTACTCCACGAAGATTAAAACCAAAAAATTGCAATCTGTAGTGAAATAGGACATTTATAGCATTAATCGACGACAAGATCTTCTAACATACTTTTCTTAATTCATGCCTATTCATGAGTAACAGAATTGAGAAACAAACCCAGAAGTGAGTCCACCTATTAAATGACAAGAGGGTAAAGCCAAAAAAAAAAAAAAAAAACCTAAGAAACAGAGAAATAAGGAAAAAAGTGAAGTAAAGTCAAAGAAAAAGATCAGGTAAATCAAAAGAACACACGGGCAAACATATAGAATTCCAAAATTGTAACCTTTGAGCACTTAAAACTTGTTCGAACACGAAATATCAGCTAAACAGTCCTGAAAATAATAATAGCTTAATAGGCCTGCATGGTAACGTTTTTATTTCTTCTGATTTCTGTTCTTTTGTTCTCTGGAGTAAAAAAAAGAATAGAAATCCGTTTAGTAACGTCAACTTATTTTTCTATTCCCCGGATTAGAAAAGTGGTCGGGAATAAATTTGGAACAGAAAAAAAAAAAAAAAAGTAGCTTCTTGCTCTCGGGAACAATTTCTAGAAATCAATTTTTTTTTTCTATTTTTCTTTTGTTCTTCTTCCTTGTTGCGGCCACCGCTGACCACCTCCGGCCGCTTGCGACCATTGTTAGCCAACCGCCAATAGCTAATCGTTCGCGGTTCGGTGGTCGTGGTCGGCTGATGGTGGCTGCGGCCGATCGAAGGTGGCCGGCGGTTGGCAAGCGACTGGTCGAAGGTGGCCGGCGGTTGGCAAGCGACTGGTGGTGGCTGCAACAAGGAAGAAGAACAAAAGAAAAGTAGAAAATAAAAAAAAGAACTTATTTCTTAAAATTGTTCCTGGGAACAAAATGGTACTTTTTATTTTATTTTATTATTATTTATGTTTCAAATTTATTTCCCAGCCACTTTTTTATTCAGGGGAATAGAAAAATAAGTTGGCATTACCAAATGGATTTGTTTCTTTTTTTGTTCCGGTGAATAAAAGAACAGAAATCAGGAGAAATAAAAACGTTAGCATATAGGCGCATGGTGTTATTATAATGCATGCCCTCTCTGTTTTATAGTTTTATTATAATGGATGGCAAAAACGATGCTCCCAAGCTCGCCCTCTCTGTTATATAGTATTATTATAATGCCTGGCAAAAACGAAGTCTACAACAGGTATCATGCAAACACTTCTTAGGAACGACAACCAGGATCAGTGGCCATTTATTTGATCCAGTTGACGTGGGGTGCGCTGCGCTTATTTACTGTTAACCAATTACAATTTGACACATAATCAATGACATGCAAATACTCCCGACCGCTGGTGACGGTCGCCGCCGCCCACAGCTTGCCAGCCGCCGCTCACAGCCCATCGGCCGATGACCACCACTAACTGCCGTCACCCTCGCCCGACCGCCAACAGCATGCTGCCGTTGCTGATCGTTGCCCGTCATCGCACGAATGCCGTTGACCGTTGCCGCCGACTGCTGCCCATAGACCACTGGCCGCCGGCGCCGACCGCCATCGGTTGGCCGTGAGCAAAAAGAAAAAACAAATGAATACAAAAATTTATAATTTTTTACCAAACGCGTTTTTATTTTTTTTCTACTCCAAGAATAGAAATTTTGTATAGTTACCAAACATTTATTTTACTAATAAATTGTTCTCCGGAGTAGAAATAGAAAACAACTATTTCCGAAAAGAAATACGCACCAAAAGAACACACGGGCAAACATATAGAATTCCAAAATTGTAACCTTTGAGCACTTAAAACGTGTTCGAACACGAAATATCAGCTAAACAGTCCTGAAAATAATAATAGCTTAATCGGCCTGTATGGTAACGTTTTTATTTCTTCCGATTTCTGTTTTTTTGTTCTCTGGAGTAAAAAAAAGAATAGAAATCCGTTTAGTAATGCCAACTTATTTTTCTATTCCCCGGATTAGAAAAGTGGTCGGGGAATAAACTTGGAACAGAAACAAGAAAAAAAAAAGTAGCTTCTTGCTCTCGGGAACAATTTCTAGAAATAAGTTCTTTTTTTCTTTTCTATTTTGCTTTTGTTCTTCTTCCTTGTTGCGGCCACCGCTGACCACCTCCGGCCACCTGCGACCATTGTTAGCCAACCGCCAGTAGCTAATCGCTCGTGGTTCGGTGGCCGTGGTCGGCTGATGGTGGCCGCGGCCGGCCGAAGGTGGCTGGCGGTTGGCAAGCGACTGGTGGTGGTTGCAACAAGGAAGAAGAACAAAAGAAAAGTAGAAAATAAAAAAAAAACTTATTTCTAAAAATTATTCCGGGAACAAAATGCTACTTTTATATTTTATTTTATTATTATTTATGTTTCAAATCTATTCTCAGCCACTTTTCTATTCCGGGGAATAGAAAAATAAATTGGCATTACCAAATGGATTTGTTTCTTTTTTGTTTCCGGAGGACAAAATAACATAAATCGGGAGAAATAAAAACGTTAGTATGTAGGCGCATAGTGTTATTATAATGCATTCCCTCTCTGTTTTATAGTATTATTATAATGGATGGCAAAAACGATGCTCCCAAGCTCGCCCTCTCTGTTATATAGTATTATTATAATGCCTGGCAAAAACGAAGTCTACAACAGGTATCATGCAAACACTTCTTAGGAACGACAACCAGGATCAGTGGCCATTTATTTGATCCAGTTGACGTGGGGTGCGCTGCGCTTATTTACTGTTAACCAATTACAATTTGACACATAATCAATGACATGCAAATACTCCCAACCGCCGGTGACGGTCGCCGCCGCCCACAGCTTGCCAACCGCCGCGCATAGCCCATCGGCCGACGACCGCCACTAATTGCCGTCGCCCTCGCCCGACCGCCGACAGCATGCCGCCGTTGCCGATCGCTGCCCGTCATCGCATGAATGCCGCCGACCGCTGCCCACAGACCATTGGCTGTCGGCGCCGACCGCCGTCGGTCGGCCATGAGCAAAAAGAAAAAATACAAAAATACAAAAAATCATAATTTTTTACCAAACGTGTTTTTATTTTTTTCTACTCCAAGAATATAAATTTTGTATAGTTATCAAACATTTATTTTACTAAGAAATTGTTCTCCGGAGTAGAAATAGAAAATAACTATTTCTGAAAAGAAATACGCACCAAAAGAACGCACGGGCAAACATATAGAATTTCAAGAATAGAAATTTTGTATAGTTACTAAACATTTATTTTACTAAGAAATTGTTCTCTGAAGTAGAAATAGAAAATAACTATTTCCGAAAAGAAATACGCACCAAAAGAACACACGGACAAACATATAGAATTCCAAAATTGTAACCTTTGAGCACTTAAAACGTGTTCGTACACGAAATATCAGCTAAACAGTCCTGAAAATAATAATAGCTTAATAATCTCAAAATTCTCGAGTGCATCACACTTGTTTCTGATTTTTTTTTCTTTTTTTAATTTTTTTGATCATGAACAGAAATATCTTGGTCACATATCATCAGGAAATGCATAAACGAGGTCAATCGTCAAAGCACTTTTTGTCTCTATCAATTTCCAAATGCAAAACATAATTGACAATTGCCATGATAAGGTCGATCGCATGTGGCCGCCAAGAAAGAATTAATAATGGCACATGGGCGTAGCAGCGTCTTCATCCATAAGAGAAATTTCGATCGAGGTCGTCTTAATCGTTCAATTGATCTTCACTAATCCTAAATAAGTGTTTCCCTTCACATGATTTAAAATGCCAACGGAGGTAAATTGCACGGACTAATTGCGAGTTGAGAGTTATTTTTATCCACTGAGGTTCAAAGGGAGATCGTATTGCAAAATATAACACTCTGAAGAAGGGCCTACAATCCAATATTTAACGCACAGCAATGAAATGGTCAAGATTTTCTGTGGAGTCTGGTATGATTTTCTAGATTATGAGCTACAAATTAAATGTGGGTTATGAGAGAGCATGCTGACTGTATCCAAGTCAGGGCGTTGGTCAATCGCTTGACATATCACGCCTTATCGCGCGGAATATTTGAAGTTCATAGGTAAAACTCCTAGTTAATTTATTAATTCGAAGGATGACAGAACGAAAAGAAGAGGGTTCACAGCTTGGTGCAATCGGTTGGCTTGAAAGAAATAGTATTTGCATCGAGGTCAAACCCGATCAAATAATTAGTCTGCGCATAGTTGCCGAATACCCCATCAGGAGTGTCTGTGGGAGTCATGGCGAAGCAAAATATGCCATGCTTAGCCTCTATGAACGTGCTCGTCTGCTTCAACTCCACGTCGGCTGGGCCGTCGAAGTGCGCCGTCAGCACCGGCCCCTTCGCCTGAACGTCCTTCCCGTAGCACAGCTGTGGCGTCAGCTCAGGGTCGTCTATGGGAGTCAATTGCACCACTCTCTTCACCTCCGCTTCCAACCTGTCGTAGAAATCTTTCGGCACGATGGTTATAGGAGTCCCCGAGTCTAGGAACATGTTCCCCTTAGAGACGTGGCTCGCCCCAGAAGAGTTAAAAGGCAGGTAGGTGCTTCCGACGCTGATCCCGTTCAGGGTCACATAGTAGAAGGACGGGTTTTGCATGGTCAGAAGGCTGGTAGTGACGGTGTCGGGGCCTGAGACCTCGCTGCCGCTGCCGAAGCTCATCTTGCTCGTGACAGTCGGTGGGGTGTGGAAGGGGACAAGGCACTGAGAGAACCGCCTGCCCCCGAAGGACGTGCCTATCTGCGAGATGAGTGAGGCGGGGCCTTTCGCGAGCCCGGCGAGTCCCATCTCGTTGTCGTTGAAGACGCCGGTGTTGTTGTGGCCGCAACCGAACACTATGTTCGGGAGCGTCACTGGTGGTCCAGTGGTGGAAGCGAAGGTCAGTGTCTCCGTCGCGAGGACCCCCTTCGTCAGGGACGAATCGGCGTATGCGCTGGTGTAGTTGCACGTGTTGGAGGGAGAAGCGCACGAGGTGCTGCCCAGGAGCTGGCACTGCTGGGACGGGCACGCGACCGTGACGTATGTGGAAGACGATTTCGGGTCGTACTTGGGCTTCTTCTGAGGGAAACACTGCTCGCAGGGGAGGCACTGAGTCCAGAAGAGGTCGCTTCCGGTGTCGGCGATGGCGTAGACATCGTAGGGCGGGGTCCCTATCGACACTTTCAGGACATATTCACCATTGTCCGGGAGGATGTCGGACTGAACCGTGTCGAGATGGAACAAAGGTGGGACAGGAACGTTCATGTTGAAACGGCCTTGGACCCTGGCAAAGGAGCGTCGGAACGCATCGGCGTAGCGCTGCGCGAGAGCTTTGCTGGGGTTGTGGATGTGGTCACGGTGGATGAGATGAGTGGTGAAACCCTGTGTCCATGACGGTGCCCTTGCGGTGGCACGGATGGTCGTCGAGAGTAGAGCGAAAGAGATGAGGAGAAGGCAAAGGGAAAAGAGCTTCTTCATTGCCGTTGAGCTTGCTTCACTTTTCTATATAATGTTTATGAAGGGAACGCCGAATTTTGGAATTGGGTCAAGGGGTTAGTCGCCCAACAATGCAGTCTTCCTCAGGATGCACGATTTATAATAGTGGTAATCCAATTTAATGTGCTTCGATCCATATGTAAAGGAATGGACGGTGATTTTGTTCCATATACGTACATTTCAATGAATGTACTTTCCTTAAAAAGTAGTTTTGGGAAAACTAAGGAATGCAAAATTCACCCGTCAACACCATATGGATATATATCTGAGCTGTTGCTGTGCATGATCTGTCCATGTCAATATTCGATTAATTATATTACTTTCTTCAATGGTATAATGGATGATCTTTTCATATCTAACTGTTATCTTAAGAATTGGGAGTTTCGGCTTCTCATACATTTTCATGATCGCGAGGAGAATCTGTAATCAGTTATTACCAGAGACCGTTGGATATTCTCTTGATAGTATTAGTGAACGGGATACATGTGTGTTGTGAAAAAGAATAGGAAAAAATCAATGAAGGAAATGAACTTCTAAGATGTAAGGTAAGATGCTTTTTATATTCACGTGGTCTTTCTTTATCTAGTAGTTTAAACTCTACTAGAGCTATCCTTTTTGCTTGACTTGCACGTGAAAGGGGGCGTAAGAAAGATTGTCCTCGATAAAAGAGGAACAATTAAAGACTAGGTATAGAAAGGATACCAGGGTGACGGTTGAGTAACCCAATGGCCATATTGAAACTTTGTAAGTTGTAATTGATTGTAGATGGGATGAGCGCCTAACGGTAATCTTTGTAATTAGTGGGTTATATATATGGCGGCATGTAATTTTGTGGGATCATCCATAATACATACTTCTAATGTACTTTTCTCAGTTTATTAATATGATCATCCTTTTTAGTTTATGTATTTTTCTTTTATAGTATTGACATTTATTGTCTATTCTTGTAATAATACCGATTGAATTCCTATTCAAAATTATCACGGAACTCATCTCGCAAAAAATCATAAATGAACTTTTGGTGGAAGATTTTTTTCGCTATCTAGGTGGATACCTATGTTTTGGTGAGACACATATCAAATTAATACGTAATTGGATGGCCAGATCTTACGGTGACGAGAAGAGACGCCATCGTCAAAATATAGCGGCCGATTTCAAGCCGACCAAACCCTTTGATTGTTACCCGTGTGATGGGATCCCAGAAGATAGATCGTGTAAAGGTGGCGCGCCTATCACCCGGTCCAGGGGGGATGTTCAAATCTGAAAAGAAGAAGAAGCACAAAACAGTTTGGTCCGCAGAGGGGCTGAGACCGTCATTTCGCCAAGGGACAAGACACGTTTTTGCCGTTAAGTAACGGCGGCGGGCGAGGGAAGAGGGAAGAGGGAAGAGCGGGGACGGGAACCGTTGGAGAAACATAGCCGTAGTACGGGGGCCGGGGTAGGTGGACCTGGCCGCCTTGTGATGGCAGTTGGGCGTTCTTCGGGCTCCTCTTCTTCATCCACCTTTCCCTCCCTCCCTCTCTCTCTCTGTCTCTCTGTCTCTGTGCTTCCTAATTGGGCGATCCAACTGATCTCTCGTCTTCCTCTTCGTCTTCAATCCATCTTCTTGTGCTTCTTCGGCACGCAGAGAGTCTCTTTGTGTTTCGTAGCAGAGAAGAAAGTGCTTTTGTATGGCCACCAGCTCGAGGACTTCTGGGATCGCTGGGATCGGCAAGCGAGTTATCTCTCAGATCTGGAGCCCCAACTCCCCCCACCCACCTCCTCCCTCTCTCCCTCTCAGGTTTCTCTCCCTCACTCTCTCTCTCGGAGACTCGTAGCGAGGTTTCATCTTCTTTATATTCCAACGTAGTAACTTGCTTCCAGTTCTGCTGGTTCCGTTTGATTCGGGGTTTATTTGGCTGGCCTCTTTACTCTCTCGCGTGGTCTTACAATCTGTCCTTCATTTTGCTGTTCAGCCAATTCATCGCGTACCATACGGAACAGAACAAGAATCGTACGGAGCCTAAGTCTTTCTCTTTATTATTACTAAGTGACCTGGGAATAGCTAGGTCTTGGCTACCTACAGAGCCTGCTGCACATATCGAATCGCCTGTTGATTTCCGAGTATCGTCTCCCAGTGAAGCGATTTTCCTAATCCTCGTTCCGTGTTGATGAAAGAAAGCGAAATTTTTATTTACGAAGCACCGCATGGCTCGTTGACTTTACTGCTCTTCAGGAACTTCTTCTGCTCGATTGCTTAGGGACGTAAGCTCACGAAGTGGTTTCTATTTTTCCCCTTATTTTCCCAGTTTGGCTCTGTACAGTCAGAAGAGAAGGTCTCCCGATTGCTGCTTTTAGTTTTCCGATGTGCGCATAATTTTTGCACTGTCTTCACTAGGGAATTTCAAATATCAATCCCCATATTCCTGTGTGGAGAACCCTGGTCGATCTCCCCTTCAAAACTCAACCGCAGACCCTAGGCCTCTTCGCAGTCTCACCATGGAAGTCGATTAGAATGTTCTGGCTATCGCGGGATGGATGACCTGATTCCATGAGGGGTCAAATCTGTCATTTCTTAATGTTGGAGGGTCACAAATTAGCATACCGTAGTGGGAAGACCATGTTATTCAACTTATATTGCTAAGGCTCACTCTCGGCACCGATAAAGTGGATGGGGTGCCAAAAAAATATCACCAAAAAGCAAGAAATCAGTAGTGGTGGGCAATGTCCGCAATCCTTAGATAAGACTGGATATCTATCTGCATGTGGCGACAGTGAAAGCTTCGCCTATGGGCTTGGATCCTCAGAAAGGAGTCATTATCTTGTTGTAATGATTATTCAAGATCGGAGACCGTGAAGAATGAGCAACCAATGCGTAAAAAAGATAGTGGGTGGCCGGGACTCACTATCTGTTCAGTTTCCAATAACATAAATATCAACGTCCTAGTCGAACGGTGTGGTACCCTGTCCCCCACTAAATAACAAAAAAATTGAACAGTTTTAAGGAGAAGAGGGTTACAGCTTTTAACGGAGGAGGCGAGCAAGTACGGATCGAGGGGGGACATATGATATAAGTTTATATAATCCCCATTCTGAACGAGAACGTGACCTGCCTCGACTACTCCGCGTGCTTTGGATAAGGTTTTTGGACTTTTCTCTTGCTTCTGGTCCCCTTTTGTTTTCCTGGAATGCCGACGTGCTTTCTTATCTCGGTCTGATCTCTCACCTGCCGGACTAGCCCGCCATAGAAACAAAGTCTCTATGTATTAGGTTGAATTCGCCCCCGGGTTTCCTTTTGTATACTATGTATAACCTCCTAATCAACAGACCTTTCCCAAAGATGGAAGCCGACAACACATTCAGAGTAACTAGAAATTTCAGTCATTCACCTTCATATATTATCGACCAATTCCTAAGTTTTCATTTTGACATGATGTTCATCTAGGTCTATGTACAACTCAAAGCTTGCATTTTTGTTTTCCATGGTTTGTAAATATCGCTGCGTGTTAATTAACCTGGTGAGTGATGGCGATCGATAAATCAATGCATGCTGGTTGTAGGAGAGCTGCCTACACATCCATGTATGACAAGAACCCGGAGGATCAAGTTGCATCGAGTGTGGTCCCCGATGAAGTGATCGAGGCTCCATCCGACAAATACTGGGCTCCCCACCCCAAGACCGGGGTGTTTGGTCCTGCAACCGACCATCACCGCCGTGCCCACGGCGAGCTTCCTAAGCCTGGTAATGCCGAGAACTCGGTGCTGGAGGACACAGCTTGGTTCCGCCCTACTAGCCTCGAGGATCTTGAGAAACCTCCTCACCAATAAATTAGTACATGGGTCCAACCGCTAGCTATCATATGCAAGCCACCTCGGTGTCATCCTTAAGAAGAATAATTCGTTTGTAGCTGTAATATATACTTAAGTACTGAAGTTGTGGATTTGAGCTTGATAGCATGCAAGTATCGCTTCCTACCCATCAAAGTAGGAGCTACATATTGTACCTATGGGATTGTTGTATTTTTCCTGGAGTTTGGTATAAGATGTTCGGATGTGCCTACTTTATATTTCAGTCGCCATCTGTATATTTTCGTGTTTCCCATAGCATTATCTCTGGAAGGACGATGAATAAGGCACGATTGTGTAGAGGATGTAAGGACAAATGATGGGGTACACCGGAGGGAGAGACAACTTCATTTTGCATCACGTGGGAAGCATGATCTATCTATATGGATTATTTGCAAATTGCAAAGCTAATTCAAAAAAGTTTGGTTATTTTACTTCACTGTACTGAACAAATTATCAGGCCATAAACAATGGGCTTGGTTTGTGTCCCCGAAAAGTATTTAGGCATGAATATGTCAAGATGTCGACAGATGATTTGCCCAATTTAGCTGTCTAGCTTAATCTGCATCTGGATGAATATCGCGAGGAGAAACTAGAGCGGTTGAATTGAATTCACCAACGTTGAATTGAATTCACCAACCCAAGAGCACTAGTGGTTGCAGCATCCATTGATGGGCACCGTAGCTGCTTGCACTAGCCTTCTGATTTTCGCATCACCGTGATCCTCTAGGACCCGCTTCGATTCGTCTTCCAAGACCCAATGTATTTCTTGCTCTTCTTCAACCTCTTCCTTCACTACTTCAGTATGGAATTGCGATTCCATTTGCTCCCAGGTGTGGATAGAATTGGCTAGAAGAATGGTATATCAAGTAAAAGCAGTCTTAGATAGTGATAAAGGAAATAACCTCGATTTCCAACACTCAGCCTGAGACACATCACCACACTGCGAAGTGAATTGACTAACATGTTCGACTATCGATTGATCATCTTCGCTAGAGAAGTTGTTAAAATCAGGCATTTCGAAACCTCTTGGGTAAGGTGTTGCATCAATCCAATCTGTATATGATTTTCAGTATACAGGTATATAATGTTCCCCATATCATATTCACAACATTGTACTTCTTGATCCACTAACAACTGGAGATACTGAGGGTTTTGATCAGGGATTAATTAACCAAGCTGCTCCCAGTATGTGCTGTGTAGCTGGACATATTCCCACTTGGTCTAAACAAATGTCCATGGCCTGTGAAAGGGGCATATAATATGCAATACGAGATCAGGCCTGCATGTGCTCAGCTAGTCTTTCAAGAAACATTTCCAAGCTTGTAATGGTTTGAACCAGCTTAGCATTTCTCCAAAATGCTGGTATTTCCCATTAACTTCTCAATGGATTTGATCGATTATCCTTGGCATCTTGGCCGTATAAATTCTATGGTTATCTCATAGCAGTTAAAAACATACAAATAAAACCATTTGAGATCTTCTGGTAAATTATTGTCTGGTGAAAACGTCATGGGATGCTAGGTCGAAGATGTAAACCACCATACTTACCAAAGATCCTATACCGATGGTCCTACATGAGTTTCTTGAGATTGTCAAAGAGAGTATAGGACTTGGTTAACTCTAGTATTTTTGGTGAATGCAATTCGCTTGGCAGTTTGGGTCTCATTTTCTGTGTCCAAAGTTCTCCAGTTGGGCTTATTGAAACATACATATTTATTGATGATGTGGACTCTTTGAGCCTAGACAGGAAATCTACAAGAATATTTTTCTTTCTTGTTATGTTTTTGGTCTCGAAAACCATTCAGCATGTCGGAGCAATTGAGGATGAGGGACTTGTTATTGTTTAAATCTTAGCATCTGCGGAAATGTAGAAATATTCATTTCCACAGGGAAATGTTATCCAATGAGATGTGGCTTGAACTTTTTGATGTCATACTTGATTGCTAGGATTTCTTTACAGCTAGAATGATAGTGCATTTCTCCTTACGTGAGTCTTCCACTTTTATGTCCATAGATTCTACACTTTCCATCAATTTCTACAAAGAGAAGAGTGACCCAATATTCATCACTAGCATCTGTTTCTATAATCCAAATTCACAATGTATTTTCCCAGACAAAAACATTTCAGGGAAACTATGCTTCAAGAAAGGCGTGTTCTTAACAACAGAAATTTTGCTTTCGCAATAAAAGTTGGCTCTGCAAAAATTAAAGCAGAACTACCAAGGTATTCCAGCAAATATGTTCATTTTTTATGTCAAAATGTCACATCAAGACTCCAGCAGTTGCAAAGCTTCGCTGAAAGATTAATCCAGGCCGAGCGTGACCCTAAACCTGGAACTACTTGGATCAAAAGAGTTGAGAGACTCCACGCTCTAGAAATCGATTGAAGAGACTAAACAGGACAATAGTACTTTCATTTGCATTTTCCTTTTTGAGAACTCCAGGAAGATCAAAACCAAAAACTTGCAATATGCAGTGATATGGTACATTTATAGCACTTATTGATAACAAGATCTTCTAACATGCCTTTCTTAAGTCTTTCATACTAGATAAGAATGTGGAAAACATATATAATGAAGAGTACCTTAGTCTATATTTTGTAATATGACTATCTAAGATAACATATATTAATTAAGATATGCATAATTAAAAGAGATATACGTGCAATCTTGAGAGATACAAAAAAAAAAATTAATAGAAATATTCTAATTATCTCTAATATAGGAACATATCCTAAAGAATTATCCTAATTTTCTCTAAGAGAATCGAGGAACAAATCCATAAAGGAGTGCTATTAAATGGCAGAAGGGTAAAGCCAAAAAAAAAAAAAAATCCAAGAAACAAACAAATAAGGAAAAAGTGAAGTAACGAGAAAGAAAAGGATCAAGTAAATCAAAAGAACGCATAGGCAAACGTATAGAATTCCAAAGTTGTAATCTTTGAGCATTTAAAAAGTGTGTCAGCATTAAATATGAGCTAAACTATCGTAGAAACAATAATCACTTAATAAATTCTTGAGTCCATCACACTCGTTCCTAAGATTTTTTTTATCAAGGACTAAAAATACCTGGCTCACGTATCATCCGAAGATGCATGAACGTGGTGATCATAACGATGCCGAGGAGGAAGAGTATTTTAGCATCCATAACAAAACCCTGTGTTTTTTTTTTTTTTTTTTGGTCGGATAACAAAACCCTATTGAAAAACACAGAAGAAGCTCAGAGCATTGAGCGAATTAATCTGAGTTGGTTCTGCGCCAAAATCCGCGACAGCCGAAAGGAGCCCCAAGGAACCCTCGACACCACGTATCACCACCACCTCTCTCTCTCTCTCTCTCTCTCTCTCTCTCTCTCAAATTGTAGAGGCTGTGAAAGTGGCTGCAGGAATCTCGTCGTAGTGAAGTCTTTAGAACAATATCGAGGATAAAACGGTATAAGGAAAGACGGTCGAATTGCTCTATGGTATATGCTGACAAATTCCCATCTCGAATTCGAAAGCACTTCTTGCCTCTAGCAACTTTAAAATGAGAAATATAATTGTCAACTGCCATGACAAACTTGATTATTTATGGGACATGGGCATAGCAGTACGGTCCTCCGTAAATGACATCCGAATCGAGGTAGTCTTACTTGTTTGATTGAATTCACTAATCATCTCTAAATTTCATTTTGACTAAACAAGTTTGCTTTGTTCACGTGCTTTACGATATCAATAGAGGTAAATTGCATGAATTTACTATTCTTGAGTTGAAAGTAATATATATATTTTTTTCCATAGACTGTAACATAGATTGTGACACAAAAATCTCTGAAGAAGGGCCCACAGTCCAGTAATTAACGAATAGGAATCGAATGGTGGACATTCGGGTATGATTTTCTATATTATGAGCAACGAATTAGATAGGGGTTAGGAGAGAGTATGCCGACTGCGTCCACATCAGGGTGTTTGTCAATCGTTTGACCATATCACAACCCTTACACACGGAATATTTAATGTTGATAGATAAAACTTAGGTAAACTTTATTCATCCGGAGGATTACAAAAATGAAAAGAAGAGTGTTCATGGCTTAGTGCAGTCGGTTGGCTTGAAAGAAATAGTATTCTTGTCGAGGTCGAACCCGATCAAATGATCAGTCTGAGCAAAGTTGCCGAATATCCCACCAGGACTATCAGTGGGATTCATGGCGAAGCAAAATATCCCATCCTTAGCCTCTATGAACGTGCTCGTCTGCTTCAACTCCACGTCGGCTTTGCCGTCGAAATGCGCCGTCAGCACCGGCCCCTTCGCTTGCACGTCACTCCCGTAGCACAGCTGCGGCCTCAGCTGAGGGTCATCTATGGGTGTCAATTCTACCGCTCTCTTCACCTCCGCTTCCAACCTGTTGTAGAAATCTCTCGGCACGATGGTTGGAGGCGTCCCCGAGTCGAGGAACATGTTCCCCTTCGTGATGGCCCCAGAAGAGCTAAAAGGCAGGAAGGTGCCCCCAACACTGATCCCGTTCAGAGTCACGCCGTAGGTGGTCGGGTCTTGCAAGGCCACGAGGCTGGTCGTGACGGTGCCGGGCCCTGAGACCTCGCTGCCGCTGCCAAAGCTCATCTTGCTTGAGATGGTCGGCGGGGTGTGGAAGGGGACCAGGCACTGAGAGAACCGTCTGCCCCCAAACGACGTGCCTATCTGCGAGATAAGTGAGATGGGGCCTTTCCCGATCCCGACGATTCCCATCTCGTTCTCGTTGAAGGTGCCGGTATTGTTGTGGCCGCAGCCGAACACTACGTTCGGGAGCGTCACCGGCGACCCCTCGGTGGATGCGAAGGTCAGCGTCTCCGTCGAGAGGAAGCCCTTCGTCAGGGACGTACTGGCGTATCCGTAGGTGTAGTTGCACGTGTTGGAGGGAGCAGCGCACGAGGTGGTGTCCAGGAGTTGGCACTGCTGGGACGGGCACGCGACTCCACGGTACGTGGAAGACGATTTCGGATCATACTTGGGATTCTTCTGAGGGTAACACTGATCGCAGGGGAGGCACTGAGTCCAGAAAAGGTCGCTTCCGGTGTCGGCGATGGCATAGATGTCATTGGGCGGGGTCCCTATCGACACTTTCAGGACATATTGACCATTGTCCGGGAGGATGTCGGACTGAACCGTGTCGAGATGGAACAAAGGTGGGACAGGAACGTTCATGTTGAAACGTCCTTGGACCCTGGCAAAGGTGCGTCGGAACGCATCGGCGTAGCGCTGCGCAGGAGCTTTGCTGGGGTTCTCGATGTGGTCACGGTGGATGAGATGAGTGGTGAAACCCTGTGTCGATGACGGTGCCCTTGCGGTGGCACGGATGGTCGTCGAGAGTAGAGCGAAAGAGATGAGGAGAAGGCAAAGGGAAAAGAGCTTCTTCATTGCCATTGAGCTTGCTTCACTTTTCTATATAATGTTTATGAAGGGAACGCCGAATTTTGGAATTGGGTCAAGGGGTTAGTCGCCCAACAATGCAGTCTTCCTCAGGATGCACGATTTATAATAGTGGTAATCCAATTTAATGTGCTTCGATCCATATGTAAAGGAATGGACGGTGATTTTGTTCCATATACGTACATTTCAATGAATGTACTTTCCTTAAAACGTAGTTTTGGGAAAACTAAGGAATGCAAAATTCACCCATCAACACCATATGGATATATATCTGAGCTGTTGCTGTGCATGATCTATCCATGTCAATATTCGATTAATTATATTACTTTCTTCAATGCTATAATGGATGATCTTTCCATATCTAACCGTTATCTTAAGAATTGGGAGTTTTGGCTTCTCATACATTTTCATGACCGCTAGGAGAATCTGTAATCAGTTACTACTTGAGACCGTTGGATATTCTCTTGATAGTATTAGTGAATGGGATACATGTGTGTTGTGAAAAAGAATAGGAAAAAATCAATGAAGGAAATGAACTTCTAAGATGTAAGGTAAGATGCTTTTTATATTCATGTGGTCTTTCTTTATCTAGTAGTTTAAACTCTACTAGAGCTATCCTTTTTGCTTGACTTGCACGTGAAAGGGGGCGTAAGAAAGATCGTCCTCGATAAAAGAGGAACAATTAAAGACTAGGTATAGAAAGGATACTAGGGTGACGGTTGAGTAACCCAATGACCATATTGGAACTTTGTAAGTTGTAATTGATTGTAGATGGGATGAGCGCCTACCGGTAATCTTTGTAATTAGTGGGTTATATATATGGCGACATGTAATTTTGTGGGATCATCCATAATACATACTTCTAATGTACTTTCTCAGTTTATTAATATGGTCATCCTTTCAGTTTATGTATTTTTCTTTTATAGTATTGACATTTATTGTCTATTCTTGTAATAATACCGATTGAATTCCTATTCAAAATTATCACGGAACTCATCTCGCAAAAAATCATAAATGAACTTTTGGTGGAAGATTTTTTTCGCTATCTAGGTGGATACCTATGTTTTGGTGAGACACAGATCAACTTAATACGTAATTGGATGGCCAGATCTTACGGTGACAAGAAGAGACGCCATCGTCAAAATATAGTGGCCGATTTCAAGCCGATCAAACCCTTTGATTGTTACCCGTGTGAAGGGATCCCAGAAGATAGATTGTGTAAAGGTGGCGTGCCCATCACCCGGTCCAGGGGGGATGTTCAAATCTGAAAAGAAGAAGCACAAAACAGTTTGGTCCGCAGAGGGGCTGAGACCGTCATTTCGCCAAGGGACAAGACACGTTTTTGCCGTTAAGTAATGGCGGCGGGTGACGGAAGAGGGAAGAGCGGGGATGGTAACCGTTGGAGAAACATAGCCGTAGTATTGGGGCCGGGGTAGGTGGACTTGGCCGCCTTGTGATGGTAGTTGGGCGTTCTTTGGGCTCCTCTTCTTCATCCACCTTTCCCTCCCTCCCTCTCTCTCTCTCTCTCTCTCTCTCTCTGCGCTTCCTAATTGGGCGATCCAACTGATCTCTCGTCTTCCTCTTCGTGTTCAATCCATCTTCTTGTGCTTCTTCGGCATGCAGAGAGTCTCTTTGTGTTTCGTAGCAGAGAAGAAAGTGCTTTTGTATAAGATGTTCGGATGTGCCTACTTTATATTTCAGTCGCCATCTGTATATTTTCGTGTTTCCCATAGCATTATCTTTGGAAGGACGATGAATAAGGCACGATTGTGTAGAGGATGTAAGGACTGAAAGAGGCTAGTGAATACACCTAGAGGGGGAGTGAATAGGTGTATATGAAACTTTTCGCAGGACTTAGAAGAATATATTTGATGGATAGTAAAATAAAATTCAACTATTAAATGAGTGAATAACACGAAAACGTAAATAGGAGGTTCAGGGATGAGAGAAGATGAACATAGAATTTATAGTGGTTCGACTTATTCCAAACCTATGTCCACTGCACTGATAGCCCACCGGCTGGATTTCACTATGAATCAAAAGAGTTGTTACAATATCACGTCATTGATTCTACAGTATAGAGACTTTGCCACACTTTCTCAAGGTCTTACAAGTATTTAATCACTCTTTTGAATACAAGTTTCGCTCAACAGTTGAATCAACAAAGAATGAGGATCTTCAAACTTTGAAATTTATTTATCATGCACTACTTCGAATAACCAGAGTTTCTCTCTTTTATACTCTTCCATGCCTTCATACTTGTTGGCACTTTCTAAAGGAGTTCCTCCATCTAACCGTTGGACGGAATCAATTAAGGAAATCTTCGAGTTATTAAAGAATGCGATGATAGCCCACCAATCCTGCTCGCCCATACAATCAGGATCTAAGTTTCCAAAAGTAGAATCTTTCAAGTATACCTTGTCAAACAACGAATCTAACTTATTCGTATCAAGATTAAAACGAATAAAAAGATCTCGAAATGCTATCTCCAACCGTGAGAGACTTCTTTAACCAATTGAAACGAATCTTTAAATAAATCCTTGATATTGGATAAATCTTCTTCGACGATCTAAATACTGTCAATGAGGGCAGACTTTAAATCTTGAATTTGATGGTCTTCAAACTTTGACGATAGAGTCTTCAAGTCTTCAGACTAGACTGATAGAAACGTTTTGTCAACTTCAAAACATATAAGGAAGTTTTCTCCAACAATCTCCCCATTTTTTATGGTGACAAAACTTTCCTGCAGATTTGGAAATATTGACCTGCAAGACAATACTCAAGCAAACAAGAATACGATATCTCATAAACAATGAATGAGTTAAAGATAGTATCAAATCTGCATCCACAGGAAATCGGTTAGTCCTGTAAAAACAACTATCTCGTACCAAGTATGCTTAAGATATTGTAATGCAATCACATAATCAAAACACAATCCACAATCCAAAAGTCACACCAAATAAAAGTTAAAGTCAAAAAAATAAGTCTGATCAAACAAAACAATTCAAACAAAACGAATCTGCAAATCTCTCCCCCTTTTTGTCAGCATTAAAAAGGTAGAGACAAAATAAGAATTGATTTAAGATTGTTTGGGAACGCGAATAAGCTGGAAATCTCCCATTGACTTGACTGTCTCCTCCAGCTTCCTCAGATCCTCCTTCAGCTGTGCTAAACCTTCACCTTTGACAGTTGCTTGAATTTGAAGATTAAGGACCTGAACTTGATTGATCAACGATTCTGAAGAGGCTTTATAAGCATTCTGTATGTTCTGAAATTCGCATCCCAAGGCATAAATCTGACCTTTCAACTCCATGAGTATATCAACCAATCTTCGAAAGTCTGCTGAGTTGTCTGTTTGAGTGCTTGCCTCAGCATGGTCAGATAATGGCACATCCAAATTCGGAGAAGATACCTCATGACCTTCTTCAAGAAAGTGAGAGGCATACACATCTTCTGGATTGGCAGGAGAACGACTAATATCATCACTAGTGAAAGCAAGAGAATGAGTACCTCTTTTCTCTGCAGCTCCCCCTGTGTCTATGCCTTCAGGCGGAGAGAAGTACTCTTCCTGCTCAATTTCCTCTTTAGTGATAGGATGACCTTGTTCTCTTTGATTCTCCTTGTTTTCGTCTTCTTTTTCCTGTCTCCTTCCTCATTGATTCCCTCTCTTCACTCCTCTTCTCAATCTCTTCTGGTCTTCCTCTAAACTTTGTTTCTGGAACAGAACGCTGCAAATTTCTCAAAGCAAGAGCAGAGATGGTAACATCATCATCATCATCATCTTCTTCATCTTGCAAGATGATTGCTCTTCTTCTTTTAGTTGGAGCTGTCACCGGCTCCTTTCCTTTTTGTTTTGCAGCAACAGAGTCTTGATGAGTTTGTTGATGAGTCTTTTCTTTGAATTTCTCCAGAGCCTTGTTCAGCTCTTTCAGACGCATTTTAGAAACCATCTTCAGCCCTACCACCATTTGATCGCACGTTCGAACACACAGAATTCTTGGAGGCTGGATGTTAAAATGTCTGAAAAGCTTTGTAACAAGTGCTGAATAGGGAAGCTGACCCTTGTCTTTCACCATCGATCTGTACATGTGAAACATGATAGTATGTGACAGAGAGAATTTTTTACCAACTTTGATGACATACATCAGCGTTGCTTCTGAATTGGAGACATCAGTCTTCGACGTGGATTTGGGTCTAAGACAATTGATCATAATTTTGTGAAGCATGATATTTGAAGCATTCATCCTTGAATAGGAAATCCGACCTTCTGCCATTCCATCTCGGACAAGCTCCACTGTTGCACGACTAATAGATACGCTAATTGATTGAAATAAACCTCTCTCTACTCCAATCACATCAGCCAAAATGTCCATATCCACCACAAAGTCTTGATCTTTAACACTGAAGGAGAAACTGTTCGCATCCAGAAAGCTTAGATTTGAATAAAAATAAGCAGTAAGTTCTGGATAGGCTACAGTCGAGTCAGAATAAAAATGTTCAAGCTGAAGTAAAGTGAATTTCTCCCGCAATTTCACATTCAGGGAGTCAAGAAAATCAAAATCCACACTCATTGGATTCATCACTCCTCGCTTTAATAACTTAGAATAAGTCTGCTTGTGTTCCTCAAAACGAAACAGATCTGAACTTGGTCTTCGTACATTCGCAACAATACCCATTCTCGGCTTGAAATTAGTGAACAATTTTTCATCATCATTGCCATCAGGCTGACTAACTCCTCCGAAACGTGGATCACTCGGGAAATTTGCAAATGCCCTATCTGCAGAGCCAGCAGGAGCAATTCCCAAACGTTCCATTGTTTGCAAAAAGTGTGTTTCATTTCTATATCCATTCTCTTTCAGAAATTCATCAATAATAGTCATTGGAGAGCCTCCATCCTTTAAAGCTGAATAAAGTTTAAAATTAAAGGCGGGCTTTTGAGTTCTTACGGGTTCAGCATCTTCGATAACTTCCTCTGTTCATTGCTGGGCATTTTGAGGTCTAGCCTGAGGAGATTGACACGGTTGAGAATGTTGTGGGCTCTGCTGTTGCCTTAGAGAGTCTTCTTGCTCCGTAAGGTCAAAATGCGTAGGACCCTCGCCCATATGCTGTGGTCCCCTGCTTGCGATCCTTGAAGACTTTCTTTGAAAAGACATTGTCACAGTCTTTGAGGATTTTCCAAACTCAATTCGCGAGAAAAATGAAAACTTTAAAGATTAAACTAGGGAGAAAAATTAAGAAAGTGGAGTTCTACGCTTTTAGGGTTTGCGAGAAAAAAAAAAAGGAGAAGAAGAACAGTATATATAAGACAGTTGAATCGGGGGTATACGAATCGTCACAAAAATGCCTTTTAAAAAATAATTGCATTTTTGAAAATAAATAATTGCCATAATTAAAAGATAACTTCTTTTTCAAAAAGGAATGATTTCTTCAAAAATTTTGAAAGATAAAGTCAATCAATTACGGATATATAGGCTTACCTTTCAAAAGATAAATTTCTAATACTGAAACAACTTACAGTCGTGATCCAAGATCATCTAGGTTTGAGCGTCTTTTGGGTATTTTTAACCCTAAGTCTGAGCTTCTTCAGACTTTATAACATTAAGCTTGTGCCGAATAGACTCAAATTGGCTTTTCTCTAGAGGTTTTGTAAAGATGTCCATCAGTTGGTTCTTTGAATCAATAAATTGAATCGGTATTTCTCCATTTTGAACATGATCTCTTATAAAATGATACCAAATCTCTATACGCTTTGCTCTTGAATGAAGAACTGGATTCTTGGTGAGGTTGATTGCGCTTGTGTTATCACATTTAATCTCAGTACATGAGTCTTCAATTCCAAAGTCTTTTAACTATTGTTTTATCCATAGGATTTGAGAACAACAGCTTTCAAGAGTCACATATTCTGTTTCTGCTATTAAGAGAGCAACCGTACTTTGCTTTCTAGAGAACCAGGATACAGTCCTGTTTCCAAGTAATTGACATGTACCTGAGGTGCTTTTTCTATCAACTCTGCATCCAGTAAGATCTGCGTCTAAGTATTCAAAAAGAGTAAAGTCTCCCATTTTTGGATATCATAGACCTAACGACGAGGTTGTTGCGACGTATTTGATGATGCATTTTGCAGCACTCAGATGAGATTCTTTGGGATCTGATTGAAATCTGGCACACATACAAATACTAAACAAAATGTCAGGTCTAAAAGCAATAAGATAGAGAAGTGAACCAATGATACTTCTGTATAGCTTTTGATCAACTTTCTTTCCTGCTTCACCTTTATCTAGCTTTGAAGAACTTGACATTGGTATTTAAGTCTTTTTGCAATTCTCCAAACCGAATTTCTTAACAAGTTCCTTAGCATATTTTTCTTAATGAATGAAAATTCCTTCATTCAATTGTTTTACTTGTAGTCCAAGAAAGAAAGACAGTTCACCCATCATGCTCATCTCGAATTCTTATTGCATAGACTTAGAAAATTTCTTGCATAGATTTTCATTAGTAGATCCGAAAACAATGTCATCAACATATATTTGATCAAATAGAAAATTTTTATATTCTCTTTTAATAAAAAAAGTAGTGTCTACTTTACCTTTCACAAAGCCACTATGGATAAGGAATTTTCTTAACCTTTCATACCAAGCTCGAGGTGCTTGCTTTAAACCATATAGAGCTTTTTTCTGTCTGAATACATAATCTGATCTCCTTGAGTCTTCAAAACCAGACGATTGTTCCACATAAACTTCATCTTGAATGAATCCATTCAGGAATGCACTTTTGACGTCCATTTGAAACAACCTAAAATTTTTATAGCATGCAAAAGCAAATAATAAACGAATTGCTTCTAACCTTGCCACTGATGCGTAAGTTTCATCATAGTCTATCCCTTCTTCTTGTGTATATCCTTTGGCCACGAGTCTTGCTTTGTTCCTTATGACTTTTCCTTTTTCGTCCATCTTGTTCTTGAAAACCCATTTAGCACTGATAATAGATTTACCTTTTGGTTTAGGAGTTAATTCCCAAACATCGTTGATGCTGAATTGTCTGAGTTCTTCTTGCATAACTTCAATCTAGCTTTCATCTAGTAAAGCTTCCTCTATACTTTTGGGTTCTATTTAAGAAATAAGAGCGACAGCGCTAGACTCTTCATGCCTTTTGGATCTTGTTCGTATCCCTTCATCGATGTTACCAATGATGAGTTTTTAGGGATGACTTGACTTGTGCTTCCAGTTGCTGGTTAGTCTGACAACCTGTTCATCTTTTTCTTCTTCATGATTCGTTTGTTGTTGACCTTCTATAGTCTGAGCTACTCCAGAGGAATTGGAATTTGCAGAGTCTGGAGTAATCTCAGATTCCTCAGGTTGAGTCGGAACCAATTAATTTTGTGTAAAGTCTTGGAATTTGACATTCATTGACTTTTCCACAGATTGAGTCTTCTTGTTATATACTCTGTATGCTTTGCTGGTTGTTGAATATCTAAGAAAGATTCATTCATCTGACTTTTCTTCAAACTTACCAACACGATCATTTGCATTTTTCAAAATAAAACATTTGCAGCCAAACACATGAAAATATGAAACAATTGGCTTTTTTCTATTGAACAACTCATAAGGAATTTTCTCCAGAATAGGCCTTAGGAAAACTCTGTTAATGATATAACATGCTGTAGAAACTGCTTCAGCCCAAAAACTGTTAGGACTAGAATTAGCACCTAGAGGGGGGTGAATAGGTGTTTAAAGCGATTTTAATAAATTAAACCGAATGAGATATAAGTAACTTAAAACCAACAATTGCAGCAAATGAAAACAGTTAACGATATAAAGGATTAGGGATAGAGAATCAAGACTCTAGATTTATAGTGGTTCGGCTTAGATCAAGCCTACGTCCACTCTCCCGCACGGACAGCCCTTCCGGGCCGGATTTCACTAAGAATCAATAAGAGTGATTACGAGTCTCACGCTCTTGAGTCCACAGTGTAGAAAACTCTACTACACTTCCTCAAGGTCTCACTACAATATGATCTCTCTTTTGATTACAAATACCGCTCGAAGAATGATATCGCAAAATAGAAAAAGGAGATTCAAACTTTGGAATTCTTCTATCCGCACCCTTCAACAACTAGAGCATCTCTCTTATATACTTCTTTATGCCTTCAATACCGTTGGCACCTTCCAAAGAAGTTCTTCCAATCAACCCGTTGGACAGAATCAATTAGAGAGATCTCGAGCTCTTTAAGGTAAGTGTTGATAGCCCATCAATCCTGCTCGCCCATACAATCAGGATCTCGGTTTCCATAAGTAGATCCTTCAAAATATAAGTTGCGAAATCTTTAGAGAATCTAAACATATTCCATATGAAAGTAATATCGTTTAGTACTGAATCCAGTAGAAAGATATCCACTAGTCGTTAGAATAAAGATCATATAAGATCAGAATAAACGTCGTCCTGTAAACTGTCCATGTGAGTAGACTTTGAAATATAAGTCTTGAGTTTTGCTAGTTTCAGACTTTTGATCTTCAGACTTTTGTCAATAGAGTCTGTAAGTCTTTAGACTAGACTGATAAAAATGTTTTGTCAACTTCAAAATACTTTAAGAGATTTCATCCAACAAAAACGAGATGAAATGTTACTTTCAATTAAAAGAGTTCTTGCCATTTCTTGCAAAGATTTATTCTTTTTTTCCACTACTCCATTTTGTTTTGGAGTGTATGACGAAGAGAAAACATGCTTTAAACCACATTCATCATAAAAATTTGCAAAGTCTTGATTTTCGAACTCACCTCCATGATTTGTCCGGATGCTTGTAATAGTATATCTTTTCTCATTTTGAATTTTCTTAGCAAATTTTGAGAAGTGAGAAAAAGTTTCAAACTTACTTGATAAAAAGAACACCCAAGTATAGCGAGAATAGTCATCTACGATTACCAAGTAATATTTCTTCCCACCAATGCTTTGTATTTGAGTTGGTCCAAAGAGATCCATATACAAAAGCTGCAAAACATGATCAGTTGAAACTTGATTTACAAGTTTAAATGAGTTTCTTAACTGTTTACCTAGAACACATGGTGTGCATAATTCTATCTTTTGAAATTTTAGGTTGGGCAGTCCACAAACAAGCTTTTTGGAAGAAATCTTGGCTATTTGCTTCATATTGACATGACCAAATTTTCTATGCCAAAAATTCTCTTTATCTTGAATGGAGATTAGACACTGAGAACTTTCTGATTTGATATCAAGCAGATAGACATTTCCATGTCTTCGACTAGTAAAAGATTGAGACAAATTCTTACTAATTCTTGAATATGTGCCTTCTTGAAAGTTGATTTTGAAACCATTGTCATATAGTTGGCTTATACTGAGAAAATTGTAGTTTAAGTCTTCCACCAAGGAAACATTATTGAATGTGAGACTCCCAATCTTGACAGTTCCAAGTCCAATGATTCTTCCTTTGCCATTTCCTCCAAAGGAAACTTTTCCACCATCTATTTGGGTAAACTTTACGAAGTAATTTGAATCTCCTGTCATATGTCTTGAGCAGCTACTATCCAAGTACCACTTAATCTTTTTCTTGATAGTAACTTGCAATTATGCAAAAATTTCAAGTTTTCTTTGGTACCCATACTTTCTTGGGTCCAGGGGAGTTAGTTCCAAAAATAGTCTTTGCCTAATTTCTCTTAATAGGTTTCCAGACTTTAGGACAATCCTTCTCAAAATGTTCAGAGCTGTTACACTTTGAACATTTTATGAGCACTTCGACCAACAGATTTTACAAAGACTTTTTGAAAATGATTTCTGTAAAAAGCTTTAGCAAGTCTTTGTTTAATTCTTTTTTTTACCTTTGGAAAATCAATTAAATTAACGGTTTCTGGTATCATTCCCAAACCTAATTTATAAAAATAAAGTCTTTGAATTGAAAGAATTTTATCAAGCTTTTCAGATCCATTTGAAAACCTTTTTGAAATAGTTGTAATATCCTTTTTTAAGAGAATGTTTTCTTTTGAAAGAAACTCTTCATTTTCTTTTGAAGTCTTGAAATTGTTATTCAGATTTTCAAAATTTTCTTTTCAAGAAATTTCCTGTTGCCTTAGTATAGAATTTTCTTTTTTAAGTTTGGAAATCCTTTTAAGAGATACCTTTAGGCTAAGACAAAGTTTATCAATGTACTTTGAAACTTTAATGGGAATTTTAAAGTTACTTACCTCAATTTCCTTATCAAAATCTGAGTCCGAGTTTGTCTCAAAGTCTGAGTCTGATTCTGAGTTTGCCATCAGACAAATATTGTCATACTCTTCATTACTCTCTTCACATTCTGTGTCACTCCAAGTCTCTGCTTTGAGAGCTTTCTTGAGTTTCTCTGTATTTCCTTTCTTTTTCTTCAGAAGAGGACAATTAGGTCTGATGTGTCCTTTCTTTTTGCATTCGAAGCAAACCACATCCTTGTTGAACTCATTATCTTCAGTTGCTTTATTCTGAGATCTTTGAGTATACTGCTTCCTCCAGTTGTACTTTCTTCCCTTTTTGTTTAACTTTCTAAATTTCCTTATCATGAGTGCCAATTCTTCATCGTTTAGATCATCTTCAGTATCTATAACATCAGAATCATCGTTAGACTTTAAAGCAATTAATTTTTTACCTTTAGGACCTTCATCTTCATTGATTTGCTCCACTTCGTAAGACTGAAGTGTGCCCACTAATTCATCGACAGATAAAAGTGTGATCCTTTGAGTTTCTTTAATGAAAGTCTTGATGTGATTCCAATCTTTAGAAAATCCTCGTAGCAACTTGTTGACTTTCATTTGTCCTGAGATAGGTTGCCCATGATATGCAAGATCATTTACAATTTCTGTAAAACGGCTAAACATATCAGTAATAGTTTCTCCTAACTTCATTTTGAAAGCTTCATATTGCCCAAGAAGAATGTTGATCTTTGTCTCTTTGACTCGATCAGTTCCTTCATAAGTAACATGTAACCTGTCCTAGACTTCTTTTGTTGTTTCACAGGATGAGATTCTGTTATACTCATTAGGAGATAAAGCACAGTATAAAGAATAGATAGCTTTTGCGTCAAGAGCTTGTCTTTTGGTTATCTCTTCTTGTGTCAAATTTGTTGCATCTGTCACTTCCTTCCCTCTTTCTGAAGTTGAAGTTATTGTTGGAATAACTCATTTTTCCACTACATCCCATTCAAGGGGATCTTTCAATCTGAGGAAAGCTTTCATCTTGTTCTTCCATATGTTGTACTCTTTTCCATCAAAGTAAGGTGGTCTGGTGTTGTTTTGACCTTCGATCAGTCCTGTAACCAAAATACTAGCCATAGATCTTTAGCTTAAAAAGTAAAACACTTCAATAAATAAGCACACATGCTCTGATACCAATTGAAATGGGCTAGTGAATACACCAAGAGGGGGGTGAATAAGTGTATAAGAAACTTTTTGCAGGACTTAGAAGAATATATTTTATGGATAGTAAAATAAAATTCAACTATTAAATAAGTGAATAACACGAAAGCATAAATAGGAGGTTCAGGGATGAGAGAAGATGAACACATAATTTATAGTGGTTCAGCTTATTCCAAACATATGTCCACTATCCCGCATTGACAGCCCACCGGCTGGATTTCACTATGAATCAAAAGAGTTGTTACAATATCACGTCCTTGATTCCACAGTGTAGAGACTTTGCTACACTTTCTCAAAATCTTACAAGTATTTAATCTCTCTTTTGAATACAAGTTTCACTCAACAATTGAATCAACAAAGAACGAGGATCTTTATACTTTGAAATTTATCTATCACGCACTACTTCGAATAACCGGAGCTTCTCCCTTTTATACTCCTCCATGCCTTCATATCGTTGGCACTTTCCAAAGGAATTCCTCCATCTACGGTTGGACGGAATCAATTAAGGAGATCTTCAAGTTATTAAAGAATGTGATGATAGCCCACCAATCATGCTCGCCCATACAATCAGGATCTAGGTTTCTATAAGTAGAACCTTCCAAGTATACCTTGTCAAACAACGAATCTAACTTATTCGTATCAAGATTATAACGAATAAAAAGATCTCGAAATGTTATCTCCAACCATGAGAGACTTCTTTAACCGATCGAAACAAATCTTTAAATAAATCCTTGATATTGGATAAATCTTCTTCGACGGTCTAGATACTATCAATGATGGCAGACTTTAAATCTTGAATCTGATGGTCTTTAGACTTTGACGACAGAGTCTTCAAGTCTTCAGACTTTGACGACAGAGTCTTCAAGTCTTCAGACTAGACTGATGGAAATGTTTTGTCAACTTCAAAACACATAAGGAAGTTTTCTCCAACAAGGACAAATGATGGAGTAAACTGGAGGGAGAGACAACTTCATTTTGTATCACATGGGAAGCATGATCTATCTATATGGATTATTTGCAAATTGCAAAGCTAATTCAAAAAAGTTTGGTTATTTTACTTCACTGTATTGAACAAATTATCAGGCCATAAACAATGGGCTTGGTTTGTGTCCCCGAAAGGTATTTAGGCATGAATATGTCAAGATGTCGACAGATGATTTGCCCAATTTAGCTGTCTAGCTTAATCTGCATCTGAATGGATATCGCGAGGAGAAACTAGAGCGGTTGAATTGAATTCACCAACCCAAGAGCACTAGTGGTTGCAGCATCCATTGATGGGCACCGTAGCTGCTTGTACTAGCCTTCTGATTTTCGCATCACTGTGATCCTCTAGGACCCACTTCGATTCGTCTTCCAAGACCCAATGTATTTCTTGCTCTTCTTCAACCTCTTCCTTCACTACTTCAGTATGGAATTGCGATTCCATTTGCTCCCAGGTGTGGATAGAATTGGCTAGAAAAATGGTATATCAAGTAAAAGCAGTCTTAGATAGTGATGAAGGAAATAACCTCGATTTCCAACACTCAGCCTGAGACACATCACCACACTGCGAAGTTAAAAACATACAATCTGGATATGATTTTCAGTACACAGGTATATAATGTTCCCATATCATATTCAAAACATTGTACTACTTGATCCACTAACAACTGGAGATACTGAGGGTTTTGATCAGGGATTAATTAACCAAGCTGCTCCCAGTATGTGCTGTGTAGCTGGGCATATTTCCACTTGGTCTAAACAAATGTCCATGGCCTGTGAAAGGGTTATATAATATGCAATACGAGATCAGGTCTGCATGTGCTCAGCTAGTCTTTAAAGAAACATTTCCAAGCTTGTAATGGTTTGAACCAGCTAAGCATTTCTCCAAAATGCTGGTATTTCCCATTAACTTCTCAATGGATTTGATCGATTATCCTTGGCATCTTGGCCGTATAAATTCTATGGTTATCTCATAGCAGTTAAAAACATACAAATAAAACCATTTGAGATCTTCTGGTAAATTATTGTCTGGTGAAAACGTCATGGGATGCTAGGTCGAAGATGTAAACCACCATACTTACCGAAGATCCTATACCGATTGTCCTACATGAGTTTCTTGAGATTGTCAAAGAGAGTATAGGACTTGGTTAACTCTAGTATTTTTGGTGAATACAATTCGCGTGGTAGTTTGGGTCTCATTTTCTGTGTCCAAAGTTCTCCAGTTGGGCTTATTGAAACATACATATTTATTGATGATGTGGACTCTTTGAGCCTAGACAGGAAATCTACAAGAATATTTTTCTTTCTTGTTATGTTTTTCGTCTCGAAAACCATTCAGCATATCGGAGCAATTGAGGATGAGGGACTTGTTATTGTTTAAATCTTAGCATCTGCGGAAATGTAGAAATATTCATTTCCACAGGGAAATGTTATCCGATGAGATGTGGCTCGAACTTTTTGATGTCATACTTGATTGCTAGGATTTCTTTATAGCTAGAATGATAGTGCATTTCTCCTTACGTGAGTCTTCCACTTTTATGTCCATAGATTCTACACTTTCCGTCAATTTCTACAAAGAGGAGTGACCCAATACACCTCACTAGCATCTGTTTCTATAATCCAAATTCACAATGTATTTTCCCAGACAAAAACATTTCAGGGAAACTATGCTTCAAGAAAGGCGTGTTCTTAACAACAGAAATTTTGCTTTCGCAATAAAAGTTGGCTCTGCAAAAATTAAAGCAGAACTACCAAGGTATTCCAGCAAATATGTTCATTTTTTATGTCAAAATGTCACATCAAGACTCCAGCAGTTGCAAAGCTTCGCTGAAAGATTAATCCAGGCCGAGTGTGACCCTAAACCTGGAAGGCTGGAACTACTTGGATCAAAAGAGTCGAGAGACTCCACGCTCTAGAAATCGATTGAAGAGACTAAACAGGACAATAGTACTTTCATTTGCATTTTCCTTTTTGAGAACTCCAGGAAGATCAAAACCAAAAACTTGCAATATGCAGTGATATGGTACATTTATAGCACTTATTGATAACAAGATCTCCTAACATGCCTTTCTTAAGTCTTTCATACTAGATAAGAATGTGGAAAACAAATTCGAGAAATTTTTGTATATATCAATATATATAATGAAGAGTACCTTAGTCTATATTTTGTAATATGACTATCTAAGATAACATATATTAATTAAGATATGCATAATTAAAAGAGATATAAGTGCAATCTTGAGAGATACAAAAAAAAAAAAAAAAAAAAATTAACAGAAATATTCTAATTATCTATAATATAGGAAAATATCCTAAAGAATTATCCTAATTTTCTCTAAGAGAATCGAGGAACAAATCCATAAAGGAGTGCTATTAAATGGCAGAAGGGTAAAGCCAAAAAAAAAAAAAAAAATTCCAAGAAACAAACAAATAAGGAAAAAGTGAAGTAACGAGAAATAAAAGGATCAGGTAAATCAAAAGAACGCATAGGCAAACGTATAGAATTCCAAAGTTGTAATCTTCGAGCATTTAAAAAGTGTGTCAGCATTAAATATGAGCTAAACTATCGTAGAAACAATAATCACTTAATAAATTCTCGAGTCCATCACACTTGTTCCTGAGATTTTTTTTATCAAGGACTAAAAATACCTGGCTCACGTATCATCCGAAGATGCATGAACGTGGTGATCATAACGATGCCGAGGAAGAAGAGTATTTTAGCATCCATAACAAAACCTTGTTTTTTTTTGGTCGGATAACAAAAACCCTATTGAAAAACACAGAAGAAGCTCTGAGCATTGAGCGAATTAATCCGAGTTGGTTCTGCGCCAAAATCCGCGACAGCCGAAAGGAGCCCCAAGGAACCCTCGACACCACGTATCACCACCTCTCTCTCTCTCTCTCTCTCTCTCTCTCTCTCTCTCAAATTGTAGAGGCTGTGAAAGTGGCTGCAGGAATCTCGTCGTAGTGAAGTCTTTAGAACAATATCGAGGATAAAACGGTATAAGGAAAGACGGTCGAATTGCTCTATGGTATATGCTGACAAATTCCCATCTCGAATTCGAAAGCACTTCTTGCCTCTAGCAACTTTAAAATGCGAAATATAATTGTCAACTGCCATGACAAACTTGATTATCTATGGGACATGGGCATAGCAGTACGGTCCTCCGTAAATGACATCCGAATCAAGGTAGTCTTACTTGTTTGATTGAACTAATTAATCATCTCTAAATTTCATTTTGACTAAACAAGTTTGCTTTTTTCACGTGCTTTACTATATCAATAGAGGTAAATTGCATGAATGTACTATTCTTGAGTTGAAAGTAATATATATAACGGAATATTTAATGTTGATAGATAACTTTTTGGTCTTTTCTGTTTCTTCGGATGATATGATGGGTCAATCATTTGCTTAGGTAAACTTTATTCATCCGGAGGATTACAACAATGAAAAGAAGAGTGTTCATGGCTTGGTGCAGTCGGTTGGCTTGAAAGAAATAGTATTCTTGTCGAGGTCGAACCCGATCAAATGATCAGTCTGAGCAAAGTTGCCGAATATCCCACCAGGACTATCAGTGGGATTCATGGCGAAGCAAAATATCCCATCCTTAGCCTCTATGAACGTGCTCGTCTGCTTCAACTCCACGTCGGCATTGCCGTCGAAATGCGCCGTCAGCACCGGCCCCTTCGTTTGCACGTCACTCCCGTAGCACAGCTGCGGCCTCAGCTGAGGGTCATCTATGGGTGTCAATTCTACCGCTCTCTTCACCTCCGCTTCCAACCTGTTGTAGAAATCTCTCGGCACGATGGTTGGAGGCGTCCCCGAGTCGAGGAACATGTTCCCCTTCGTGATGGCCCCAGAAGAGCTAAAAGGCAGGAAGGTGCTCCCAACACTGATCCCGTTCAGAGTCACGCCGTAGGTGGTCGGGTCTTGCAAGGCCACGAGGCTGGTCGTGACGGTGCCGGGCCCTGAGACCTCGCTGCCGCTGCCGAAGTTCATCTTGCTTGAGATGGTCGGCGGGGTGTGGAAGGGGACCAGGCACTGAGAGAACCGTCTGCCCCCAAACGACGTGCCTATCTGCGAGATAAGTGAGATGGGGCCTTTCCCGATCCCGACGATTCCCATCTCGTTCTCGTTGAAGGTGCCGGTATTGTTGTGGCCGCAGCCGAACACTACGTTCGGGAGCGTCACCGGCGACCCCTCGGTGGATGCGAAGGTCAGCGTCTCCGTCGAGAGGAAGCCCTTCGTCAGGGACGTACTGGCGTATCCGTAGGTGTAGTTGCACGTGTTGGAGGGAGCAGCGCACGAGGTGGTGTCCAGGAGTTGGCACTGCTGGGACGGGCACGCGACTCCACGGTACGTGGAAGACGATTTCGGATCATACTTGGGATTCTTCTGAGGGTAACACTGATCGCAGGGGAGGCACTGAGTCCAGAAAAGGTCGCTTCCGGTGTCGGCGATGGCATAGATGTCATTGGGCGGGGTCCCTATCGACACTTTCAGGACATATTGACCATTGTCCGGGAGGATGTCGGACTGAACCGTGTCGAGATGGAACAAAGGTGGGACAGGAACGTTCATGTTGAAACGTCCTTGGACCCTGGCAAAGGTGCGTCGGAATGCATCGGCGTAGCGCTGCGCAGGAGCTTTGCTGGGGTTCTCGATGTGGTCACGGTGGATGAGATGAGTGGTGAAACCCTGTCTGTACGACGGTGACCTTGCGGTGGCGCAAAAGCTTGCAATGAGTAGGGCGAAAGAGATGAGAAGTAGGCAAGGGAGAGAGAGCTTCTTCATTGCCATTGGACTTGCTTCAGTTTTGTAAACAATAAGAATGAAGGGAGCACCGAATCCTCAAATTAGGTTAGTGTTGGGTCGCCCAACTATAGTCTCTTCCTCGGGATGTCCAATATATGAAGTGGTAATAACCGCTATAAAAAAAAAGAAAGGTGATTTTGTTCCATATATTTACATTTCCACGAATATACTCCAGTAAAAGTGATTTTGGAAATCTAAAATTTATCCATCAAACACATATGGAAAGGTGACCTATTCCTGTGCATGATCTCGCGATGTTAATTTCTAATTAATCACACTACTGATTTTTCTGTACAATGTTGATCTTCCACATCTACCTGCAATCTTAAGGATTGAGGGTTTCCCCGTCAATTTTCCTTTTTTTTTCCTTTTCAATGACCCGGAGGAGAACCTTCCCTGCGAAAGAAGCCCCGCCATAAGTTTATACAGGACACCGTGCGATCTTCTCTTGATATCATTAGCAAAAAGTATATATGCATGTGTATTGTGAACAGAAAGAGGAAAAATCAATGAAGGGAATGAACGTGTAGGATCCAAGATAGGACAGATTAAGAAATATTGGATCCTTCTTTGGAGGATCGGAGATATGGAGTTGAAAACACAGGGATGTACTGTCCTATTCAGGGTACATGAATATCGTGAGGAATGTTCTAACTAGGACAGCGTCGAGGAGAGTTGCATGCGATGCAAAAAGCTGAAGAGAACTTAGATGGGAACCTAATAAGCAACCAAATCACGAGGCCAATCTTTCCAAATGAATCCATCTACGAGACAACAGGCCCTAAGCAGCTTCTTCAGACGAGTCCATGTGACTTAAATCTGGCCCAACCTCATCATCTTTATTCCCCTCGAAACAAGCAACTTTTAGGGCCCATATATCAAAGTTCAAACGTCAAACCAAGCCCAAACCAAGCAGATATTCCTTTTATCTTGACATCCCGTCTCACTCGATCATGACGTCGTCGGAGGCTTTGAAGTTTTTTTTTTTTTTTGGTCGGTTGGAGGCTTTGAAGTTGAACTAGAGAATCTGACCCTTTTTTTTAGCACCAAACAAGTCACATTTCATGCGGTTGGAACTTGCTGAATTTTCAAGCACCAAACAAGTCCCATGTCATGTGACTGGAACTTCCTGATTTTCAAGCCTTAAAATAGTCGAGGACCCAATCCCAATTAACAAGTTTAGAACTTGATTGAATTCCGTCTACAATCTGTGCCTCCCCCGTTTGTCACCCCCACAGCACTGCATTCCACGACAAGTGATTTAATTAGCCAACCGTGGAAGTTGTCAGCCCGTGGAAGGAACTCAAATGCAAACACCATTTGGGGAGAAACTTTCTTGAATAGGTAAAGTCAGCGATGCTTCCCTTTATTGCTTTTCTTTTCCTTCTTTTGACTTTGGGTTATCTTTAGGGAAGGAATGATCTCTCCATCCGTGGATGGCATTCTCATAAAACCTCGCTAAGTCTTATTCGGAGCGTGCGAAGGATGACTTTGAAAATAATTTATAAAGCAGTTTCCGATTTTGAGGGGGCGAAATTTTGGAATTTTACGTTGTAATGATTCTTTCAATCAAAGGATTTTTGGGATCAAATTGTCTTTCGAGAATTTTCCAACCACCTTCTTGTTCATTAACTTGTGAAAAACGGGTCGTTTGAACAGTAACTTTATTTGTCAATTTTTTTTTTTTTTTTGGTTGGAATTGTTTGTCATGCTTTAGTGTCTACAAAAGCAAGTAATTTTATTATCTCGGCCAATCCCATAGAGGTTTATGTAGGTAAGTGCCATTTAGAGCTATCTTGAGTAGGTTTCGCCTATCTAAACAAATTTTAACTCTATGTTCTAATTGAATATGTGCCATGGAGACTAAATTTGGTACATCCGTGAAGGATTATTTTTGTGTTGATGTCGGTTAAGATCGACTGAGAATGAAGTTGGAGATCTTCTGTATTTTGTGTGGGAAGAGAAGAACGATCATTTATTACATGCTTTACCATCCGATTGATTCTTCGAGTTTTCCATTTGATTACTAATGAGCCACTATTGCCATTTGCTGGTAAAGATATGCCCATCTATTTATTCTTTCTATGCACTTGAATAGCGAGATCTACAAAGACAAAAGGGGATGCTACCTTCCCTGATAATATCGCGAACAAAATCGAGCCGACAAATCTCGCATGCTCTATCTAATAGAGTCGGGCATCTTCTCTCTCGATGGTTACGCGTGTCCCGAATTGAAGAAGATATTTAAATAAAAAAGAATAAAAATAAAGTAGGCAAATAATATATAAATCGGGACGTCGTTGTCAAAACACTTGAGAAATTACTAGAGGTTTCGTAGAAGCACGATTGATATAATATGATAATCAAAAGGCGGCATGCTCTATGGCCCTATTGCGTGCCTAATTAGAGTCTTATCTGGATCGCCATTCCTTCACGGGTGGCCAGGTATTTTCAATTGAATGCCTTGACCGTGACATTCAACTGCCCCCCTCCCTCATTATAAAACGCAAACTAAAACAAATTCGGTACGCAAATGGGGGCGACGGCACGCTTTTGCATGCCCCCGCACGGAGTCATAACGGAATAATTGACACCGACCGCCCAGAGTGACGCCGTCGAGGCCCGCCCCCCGGCATATTCCGTTCCACATTTCCCCGACGTGAATTTTTATAATCTACTTTCGTCCTCGGACCGTTATTTAATTCGATTATAAGCGCGGCGGGACTTTCCGTCAAGTAACGGGGGCGACGGAAAAGGAGGAGCGGACGGTACAGCTGAAAATGCAGGCCGTACTACGGGGACTGGGGACGGCGGATCTGGGTACGACAGTTGGGTCGAACCCTTCGTTCATTCGTTCAGGTTCAGCCACCTCTCTTTCTCTCTCTGTCTGCGCGATCCCGGCTATATAAAGCGTGGGGCTGTTTTCGGAGTGGGCAATCATACTGGTTCACTCATCTCACCCTCTTCCGTTCCGTCTTCTTCTTCTTCTTCTTCTACTATTTCTTCAGCACGCAGAGAAGAGAGCGTTTTTGTATGGCCGCCAGCTCGAGGACTTCTGGGATCGCTGGATTCGGCAAGCGAGTCGCCTCTCAGATCTGGAGCGCCAACTCCCCCCACCTTCCACCTCCCTCCTCTCTTGCTCTCAGGTCTCCCTCTCTCTCTCTCTCTCTCTCTACCCTTCTTCCTCGTGTTCTCCGTCGACGCGTATATCTACTCCTCTCGGTCGTAGACTCGTCGCAAGTTTTCGTCCTCTTTGCTTTCCAACGTAGTAGGTAGCTTCGAGTTCTGCTAGTTCGGTTTGATTCGGCGTTTATTTGGCTGGCCTGTTATTCTCTCATGCTCTTGGAATATTTCCCTCATTTCGCTGTTTAGCCAATCCATGGTGTAAGATCCGGAACAGAACAAGAACGGTATGGAGCCTAAGTCTTTAGCTTTCTACTCGCGACATGGGAAAAGGGAGGTCTTGCCTAGCTGAAGAGTCTGCTGAAATTATCGCATCCCTGTCGATTGCAGAGTGGTATCTCCCAGGGAAACGAGTGTCCTAGTTCTCGTTCCGTGTTAAATAAGAAACGCATGGCTTGTTGACTTTATTGTTCTTTCCAGTTTGGCCCTGTACAGTTGAAGAGAAGGTCTCGCGGCCGGTTGCTGTCTTCAGTACTCCAATATGGAAATATTTCCTCTGTCCTGTCTCGAGTTGCGAACTTCAACCCACAGTTTCTCCTCTTTGGAGAACCCCCGGTTGATTCTCCCCCAGATTCAACCGCGGACCCTAAACCTTTTCCTGATCTCACCATAGAAGTCAAATCAAGATGCTCAGGCCATTGCGTGATAAATGGCTTGATTCCATGAGGGTCATCTAATCAGTCATTTCGTAATGTTGGAGGGTCAAAATTGCCGTGCCGAATTGCGTAATTATCCATTGACTATAATCATTTTGCTAGAGCGCACCTCTCAGAATCGACAAAGATGGGTACCCAAAATAAAGAAACCAGATTAGGTGGGCAATGTCAGCATCCTAAGCTACGCCTCGATATTATCTACACGTGGCGACAGCGAGAGCTTCACCTACGGGCTTGGATCTAAAAAGGGGTCATTTATCTTATTGTTAGCGATTCTTGAAGAATGAGCAACCGGTGCTTTAAAAGGATTTAGGGGTTGGTCAAGACTCGCCATCTGATCATTTTCAGTAACCCGATGCCATCGTCCTAATCGAACGGTGTGGCACACTGTCCCCACTAAACAACAAAAAAATTTGAAGAGGGTTGGCGCATTTCTCGATTACACAGATGCTTCGTGATGAGGGCTTTGTTTACGGATCGAGGGGGACATATAAGTTGATATATCCTAATTCTATAGGCGAATGTGACGTGCCTCGAGTACTCCGCCTGCTTTGGATAGTTTTTGACTTCTCTTTGGCCTTTTCTGGTCTCCTTTTGTTTTCCTGAAATGTCGACGTGCCTTCTTTCTTGGTCTAATCTCATGCCCTGCCAGACTAGCCCGCCAAAAAAACAAGAAGTTATCCATCTTCTGATGGAAGCAAATAAAACTTTTCCTGGAACCAGAAAACTTAGTCAGCCACCTACATTTATTACCTACCAATTCCTAAGTTTTCATTTTGAGATGGTGTTAATCTTGGTTAATGTGCGTTTCGAAGCTTGCAATTTTGTGTTTTCTATGGTATGTAATATCGGTGCATGGTAATTGAGCCAACAAGTGATGGGGATTGAGGGATCATTGCGTGGTGGTTTCAGGAGAGCTGCTCACACGTCCGTGTATGACAAGAACCCTGAGGATCAAGGCACACCGACCGTGGTCCCCGATGAAGTGATCAAGGCTCCATCCGACAAGTACTGGGCTCCACACCCCAAGACCGGGGTGTTTGGGCCCGCGACCGACCTTCACCTCCGAGCCCACGGCGAGCTTCCCAAGCTCGGGAATGCCGAGAGCTCTGTGCTGGAGCACACGGCCTGGTTCCGCCCCACTAGCCTCGAGGATCTCGAGAAGCCTTCCCACTATTAGCATTTGAACACGAGTTCAACCGCTATCTATCATATGTGAGCCAACTCAGTGGCATCCTTAAGAAGAATAACTCGTTTGCAGTTGTAAAATATTGTTTAGTACTGCAACTACCGTGGAATTGTTAGCATGCAAGCACTACTTCTTACCTATCAAAGTAGGAGCTATGTACTGTATTTATGGGATTGTTGTGTTTCTCTCGTACTTCTATATGAAATGTTTGGATGTGCTTACTTTATATTTCATTTACCATCTAATATATTCGTGTTTCCTATAGCATCGTCTTTAGAAGGACGACCATCAAGACATGATCACTGAGAGGATGTGAGGAGAAATGACTCGGGGGGAGAGACAACTTCATTTGTTTCACTTGGGGGCATCATCTCAATAGATGATGCCCCCAAGTATCAAGCCATAAACAATAGGCCTGGTTTCTCTTTGAGTATCCGAAAAGTATCTGGACATAAATATGTCGAGACATCAACAGATGATTTGCCCAATTCCAGCTGTCTAGCTTATTCTGATCTGAATTTTAGATTCCTTAAATTAACCCAAAACCACTTTTAAAAACATATTGAAATATATATGGACTGTTGCTGTGCATGATTTGTCCATGTTAGTGTCTAATTAATAATACTATATGTGGCCGATCTTTCCACATCTCTCCGTTATCTTAAGGATCGAGAGTTTTCGGTCTCCCATCAATTTCTTTTGTGTTTTTTTATGACCACGAGGGGACCCCACAGTCACTTAATATAAGAGTGATGAATCTTCTCTTGATGGTATTAGTAAACATGATATATGAGTGTTGTGGATAGAACGGGGACAAATCAATCAAGGAAAACGGAAGTGAAGGATATAAGATAGGACAATATGAGAATTATGCGATTCTTGTTTGGAGGCTCATAAGATATGGAGTTGGAAACATTAGGATATACTGTGCTGTTCATTTAAATGGCCAATAAGCGGATATGCTCATCAGGGGAATGTTCTCACTAGTCACTAGGAGTCTATACGGCCCGTGAAGGAGCACGGACAGCGTCGATGAGAGTTGCATGGAATGCAAAAAGTTTGAAGATGACATAAATGGGAATTTAAGGGCGCGCATGATAATCATTCTATTTCTGTTCCAGACTTATTTCTATAATAGAAGTCCGTTTGGTAAAATTATTTCATTTTTCTATTTCTGAAACAAATTTTTATTTCAGAAATAGATTTGAAATAAAAATTAAAAGTAAATTTTTTTACTTTTCTATTTATAGAATAGAAATCAGAAATAATTTCTCACTCTATTTCTCACCCAAAGACTTTCCAACCCTAATATCATCCGGACTCTCCCTCTTCTCCTCTACATCATCTAGACGTCTCCCTCTTTTCCTTCAACACCTCCCTCATATCTCCTCCTCCGATCTATGCCTCGCTCAGCTTGACGCCGTCGTCGACTCCGACGGCGTCCCCCTCAACGCTTCCCTCGGATTTACGCCAAACGCCTCCCTCGGATCTACATTGGACACCTCCCTCAAATCTACCGACGACGTCCCCCTCGACACCTCCCTCGGATTTTATGATTGTCGCCGGAGGACTTCGAGCTACCATAGTTGGCCCAACCCGAGCCAGCGTCGGTCGATCTTGTGTCCGACGACGACCGCTTGGTCGCTACGAACTCCTAGTCGATCAAGAGCGAGTATGTCAACACCCTTGACGACGACTAGCGCCACGCCGATGCCGCTAAGGCCCTCCTCACCTTCGGCAACTTCCATGTCGCCGCCTCCGATTATAGGTCTCTCGCGCTCCCTCTCTTTCCTCCTTTCTACCGTGGCTTGGTTCATTTCCAGCTCCTTGGTGTTTTGGGGTCGTAGATGTTATGTGGAAATGTTGGCTACTCTACGTGCGAATGATTGAAGTGGGTTTTTTGCTTGTTAAATTGCTATTGAACTAGTGAGTCAGATTGCGGCGCCGCGAAATTGGCATTTTCAGGGGATTTGTGCTGCTTTGGAGATGGGTTTGCGCTATTTTGGAGATGGGTTTACATTTCTTTGTGGTCACAGTCTGCAAAAAAATTATTTTTCTTTAACCTAACCGTTGTCAATTTGGGATAAGTAGTTTTAGGAGTTCTGCAGTGTGTTTGTATAATGCTTAAGCCTGCGAAGTTTATGCATTTGTCATGTATGTGAGTTTCCTTCTTGAATGGTGTGAGATTAAGCGGAGATATTTCACCCAAAAGAAAAACCTCTAAGATGCTTCCTCAGAGGTGAATACGGAAACTGTAGAGTAAGGTCCAAGAGGAAGAAAAAACTTTATTTCTTAAGTAAATGTTGCCTTTTCTCAGGCGAGCATTTGTTGTTACTGATTGATTCAAACGGGTCAGCATAATTTCAGTGTAGTCGAGTAAGGCTCTCTCAGCCTTGCTTTTGTTGAGTGTGAAATTAAGCTTTTAAATGTCTTTCTTTATCAAATGCTTCTACCATGGGCTGTTGCATATTATCATTGTAATTGTTTTATGTGCAAGATAATGGAAAGACATATATAACTGATGTGGTGGTGCACTGCCCTATTTGTATTAATTGGATCAATGCCAATAAACTGTTGAAACATTAGCCTTTAAGCCTTATTTTCTAATTTAATTTCATAGAACTCACTGGTAGATATTTGGATCCTTGACGAAAACACAAAAATGTATATTTTTCGCTGGGATGAAGTTGTGACCAGTGGTATTCTAACATCTACATAGATGTATGGTAGATTAGCCATGCAATGTATTGCTCATCCTTGGTTTCCTCATTTTGTAATGCTTGACAAAACGAGAAAATTTGAAAAAAAAAAAAAATGGCCCTTGCTGCATCTTGTAATGGGTTCACTGCTAATTATTATGAGCAAATAGCTAGGGCATTGGTGTATGGGGATGTTCCTTTTGCTTGCGACATATGGTTGCTTGTACAATCTTATATGAGGAAGATTCTCTTTTAATTTTCTTTGTTCATTTTGTTTTATTAATAGTCATAGAACATTATATTGATGTGATATTGACATCAAAGTCTTTGCGCTTGAGCTGGTACACCAATTGATATGGCTCATTTGATGCTCAACTAGTTAAGGTTAAATGGCTTCCCAAAAAGAGATTTGTATGGCAAAGTGGACTGAGTCTTTGACTAATGAGCTTGTAAGTTTATTGGTAACAGAGGTAAAAAAGGAAATCACACCACCTCCACTTACAACAAAGCAGGATGTAATAACATACATGCCGAATTCAATAAACAGATGGGACTCCATTTTAGTATAGTTTAGTTGAAGAATAGGGTCAACAAACTGAATAGACAATATAGTAGTTTCAAGAAGCTTTTGTCACAATCTGGATTTGGATGAGATAATATAAACAATGCGATTGCTGTGGAGGATCAAAGTGAATGTGAGTCTCACATCAATGTATCAATTTACTTGGGTCATTTTGTTTTTATTGTAGATGTAAGCTTTGATTATATTGCCGACATCTGTCATTATTGTAAAAATTCTAAGATAATAGCGAATGGGCTAAATTCAGGAAGGATGGATTTCCTCAGTATCTTAATTTGTGTATCATGTTTGATGATACATATGCTACTGGGAAGTATGCGGCAAGAAATGCAGAAGTAGTAGTGTCCTCGGAGAGAAATGACAATGGTGGTGATGATGGTGATGGTGGTGGTGGTCATGCAGTAGGTGATCCAGAGGAATTTAATGAACACCATATTGATGAGGAAGTCTTTACACATAATACAACTACTACCTCAGATCGTAAAAAGTACAAGCAGGATAGGACTCCAAATTTTAAGAGGAGGAAGAGTAACACATATGATGTTAGTGGCACCTACAAAGCTATTCAATAGATGATTAAATTCAAGACTAGTCAATCAACTAGTGGCTCTGTGACATCAGATGCCCCATCACCTGTAGACCCCTACTCCATAGGAGTCGTGGCTGCCGTCTTAAATGGTATGCTTGATTTGGAGCAGAATCTTTACAACAAAGCTGTGAACTGATCATGCCTTAATGCACTTAGAGAGAGGCTTTTATCATATTGCTGCTTGAAAGGAGACGTAGACTTCTTGAATCTCTTTAAGCAAATGTTGAGTAGTATGCTATGAATTTATATATTTGGTTTAATTTCACTCTATGACTTATGTATTTGAGATACTTTGTTTTTTTTTAGGATGTAATTATGAAAACTTTGTGGCTATTATTGATTGTTATTGGATTCCTTACTTATATATTGTGTTTATCTTCTTATTTCATGTGATGACATAGGTAATATGAATGGGGATGAAAGTAGCATGTATAGTGATCAAGAAGAAACAAGTGAATTGGTTGAACTAGACTTTGATGATTTTGATATTGATATACTGATAATATGGTTGCATTGTTGCAATGGATATGTCTATGCACATGAGAGAACCTATTAGGGATAGCATATTGTCAGGACTTGAATGGATGAGGGAGGTTCTTCATGGACATTTAGATAGAATATATGAAACTTTTAGAATGAAGAGATACGTCTTTCTCAACCTTTGTGATTTGATGAAGGCAAGAGGTTGGTTGGAAGATAGTTGATATATAAAAGTAGATGGACAAATTGGGATCTTCTTATCTATAATATGTCACAAGAACTTGAATAGAAATTTATGTGAGAGATTCCAACGTTTGGGACAAACTATCAGCAAGTACTTCACTATACTGTTGAAAGCAGTTCTCAAACTTACAAAAGAGATTATCGTACCACCTTCCTTTGACGTTGTCCCAAATGAGATTCTTATGGATCACAAACAAACTTTACTTCAAGGTAGGATTTTCATACATTTATTTATAGCATCAGTTTCATTTTGTTGCTAATCTTATATAATACTAGTCTTTGATAAAATGACAAGGTTGCGTGGGCGCTTTTGATGGTACTCATATTCATGCTTCTATACCCGTGTCGAAGCAAAACCCATTTAAAGCAGAAAATGAATTACCACTCAGAATGTGATGTGTGTATGTTTGTTTGATATGAAATTTGCTTTTGTGTATGTTGGTTGGGAAAGATCTGCCAACGATTGTCGGGTGCTATCAGCAGCATTCGATACTCATCGCTTGGAATTTCCTTGACCACCACTAGGTATTTACCTATTCTGTAAGAAGTAATTTTCTTTAAGATTGTATTGCATTTACAAATCACAACTAATATATGAATATCTTGTTATAGGCAAATACTATGTCGTAAATTTTGGTTATGCATCAACTTCGGTATTCTTAACTCCTTTTAAAGGTGAACTATATCATCTAAATGATTATAGGGGTAGAGCAAAACGACCAAGAACAGCAAGAGAGTTGTTCAACTACAGGCATTATTCACTAAGGAATGTCATTGAAATATCATTTGTGGCATTAAAGAATCGTTTCTTTATTTTGAGACACATGCCTGCATTTGCAATTCGAAAGTAAACACATATTGTAATTGCATGTTGTACTATCCATAATTACATCCGTGATCAATACAAGGAGAAATAAAAACTTTTCCTTATATAAAGATCTAGAGTACCCATTTGGGCCTACACAAGATGAGGTTATAAGCGATACATCAACCGATGAGGAAACTGAGATGAACATGCTTATAAAAAGTTTTGCCAATAAAATGACAAGGGATCATAATATGCTGGAGATTCCATGAAATTGTGTCTTCAACTTTTGTAATGTATTATTTTGTATTTGGGGATTTCGTATCTTTGCTTTTGTAATGTGATGCTATATTTGATGATTCCTATCTCAATTTTTGTAATGTGATGTTGTATTTGAGGATTTACCTTATTTGTAATGATCCTTTATGACAAGCTCCATCACACTTCGTAAATTTCGCCGATTTTGTAAAATTTGCCCGCAAATTGCTTGATACCCTTCTATGTGTTTCTTTCCAAAATGACTGTGCACAAGCTAGAATTAATGTGCATCGAGCATGCGTGCACCGGACGCATACCATAGATCGTGGTGGCGATCGACGTGACACACTATCATGAAGGGGATTGGAATATTTACATGAGAAGGTTCAGCCTTCTATAATCCATAGGGATTTTAGGTCTATCAATGTGCTTATTTTTTAAGAATTCAAAGCCAAAATTCAGGCACCTGACATGGTTGCCCGCCTTCATTTTACCAGAGTTTTGGGAACCTTCAGTTAGCTTGCTCAAGAGTAATGCATATGGATCTCTTTTTTGTATTGTATGAAGACTATTGATAAATATATTGTTTGATCTTAATTGCCCATCCAAGTGGATGCTAAAAAAAAATTTGTGTGAAAATTTAGAAAATTCGATGTGACAACTATTACTTTGTATTTGTGTTCATAAACATATGAAATTTGTAAGAATGAACATCTCACTTGCTCCAAAAAGAAAATTTTGTTTTAAGAAATAGAAATTTTATACTGCTATCAAACAAATTTCTATTTCAGAAACAGAAATTTTGTGTCGTTACCAAATGTCTTTTTTTGCTCAGAAATTCGTCTAGAAATAGAAATAGAAAAATTTATTTCTGCTTTAGAAATTAATTTATGATCAGAATGGTCATCATTTGCACCCTAAGTAACCAATTCACGAGGCCCAAAGTAGCTTCTTAAGACATAAAGGTCTTTCGAAAAACCCTCTGATTTGCAGAGTTCCTACCCTCTTGTTATGAAGAGAATTTTCTATCCTTGGATAGCCATGTCTACCTGAACCCTAACCCCAATTTACCACACTACCATCCTTCTGTCCTTCTAATTTCTGATCATGTTTTCTCTTTCTCTCGTTTTCACCGTAACCCACTCTTGAGCTATCGACCTCAGCCTCGTAACTGACGGTGGGCCAAGCTTTCCTGTTGCAACTCCTGTGCTTCTGCACATCTTCGATTCGCTTCGCCACCTCTGGATTTTTTGCTGGGCCCAACCCCTGACTGAAGTGTGACTAGTTTCTCTTCGGAATTCTCTTTAGCTGGGTTTGTTATCCGACTGCTTCAACCCCTCTGTTTATCTTTTAAGTTTCTGAATGGATTCCCTACATTTACCCCTGCATGTGCTGTATTGCATCTTTTTTCACTCTGGATGTCTTCTATCGGGGACCAATTCTCGATGGTTAGTAAGCTTCGAGATAGCTCGCCCATAGGTTTAGCTCATATTCCCTCTCTGTGAGATGGCTTCGGAAGACTCCTTGCGCCTGGCTGCCCTGTGCTCCAGATTGGGTAGGCTTTCTACTGAAAAAAAAAAAAAAAAAAAAAAAAAAAAAAAAAAAAAAAAAAAAAAAAAAAAAAGTCCGGGAGGAGGAACCACCACCTGCAAAATTGGCACAATGCAAGTTAACTTTGATAGGAAGGATTCTGTCCAATCCATCCATTAATTTCCCAGCCTTTCAGAGTACATTGAAAAAGGCTTGGAAGACCGACCAAGTCGACTTTTTACAACATGAAGATGGCCTATATATAGTACAATTCTATTTGGCTACTGGTAAATAGCGGGTACTAGAAGGAGGTCCTTGGCTTTTTTCGGGTCATCTCTTCATTCTCAAGCCATGGCAGCCTAATACCCCCTACATTGCTATGATTTCTCGATGTGTGCTTTTTGGATACAAATTTTCGGCCTGCCATTGGAATGGACAACTGATCAGATGATCACAAAGGCTGTGAAAGATTTAGGAAGGGTGATAGAGGTCCGAGTTGACAATAAAGAGGGTATTTCTTCTAGGACTACAAGAGCAAGGGTAGAGTTACATCTTTAGGACCCTCTAAGGGCAGGTAAGTTGATCCATCTAGAAGGGAAGCTATCCTGGCTTGACTTTCACTACGAGCGTCTCTCGCACTTCTGTTACTCTTGCGGAAGGTTAGGTTATTATGCAATGAATTGCTAGACGATTCCCTATGATGAAGCTAACTTTAAAAGACGGGATAGTATGGTGTACGGTCAGTGGCTAAAGGAACCTAGTCCTTTTTGGCAGACTTTTTATACACCTAACCCCTCAGCAGCTCAACCTGAAGAAAATATACATGAGACGCCTCCTTGGCAGCTTCAGAATCTGCCTCTTTTGCTAGCTCCGCCCTCTATTCCAGCAGCAACAGAGGCTCCACAGCTTTTGCCAATAAACTTGCAACCTACAGACTTTGACCAGCAGCATCTTCAAAGGAGTTGTGTTCATACGGCACTCATTCCTGCATCAATCAAACAGAAAACTGTTCAGTCCCCTCTTATGGAGTTTCAACAGTATAGGAAAAAGAAGAGTGCATGCCTGACACCTAAAGTGGGTATTGCTAAAAAACAACGACGATCCACACCAACTGACTCAAAGGGTTTAGTCTTGCACGATCTCGATGAAGCATGTTTACTGGACACACCTGTTCTTGATGGGGGAGAAGCTCGACATTGGGCTCCGGTGGCTGGCCCTCAATAGCCACCATCTTACAAATGAAACTTATATGTTGGAACTGTCAAGGACTGGACAATCCCTTGACAATTCACGCGCTTAAGGCCATGATGGTCAAGGAAAAGCCCAATCTGGTATTTTTAATGGAGACGAAGAATAGTGCAGTGAAGAAAATCCTGAAGGAAGAAAGAACCAATAAGAGCTGGGTTACTGTTCACCGAATCCTCCCAATTCGGTTTCCCGTGTCCCAGTTCATCCTGCTGGTGTTTTGTTGATTCCCGAGGCTGTGGGTGTCGGAATGAGCTGATTTTTGGAGGGAAGCTTCATATCTCTCCCCTCTTCGCTTCCACCGAACGGTTTTGCAAATGAAGGTCTACATTCGGAGAAATCATTTGCTCTAGATTCCAATTTTCTGCCCAGTTTCGCCTTTGGTTTTTCGGCTAGTCTTATGCTCCGTTTGGGAGTTCCTATGGGTGCTTTCAGCTAATTTTTGGAGGAGAGTCTCCCCTCACCTAGTCCTTCCTAACCTCCGAAAGGCTCCGGTTGGATTGAGCTGGGTACGGAGATATGTTTGATCGAGGAGCTGCGCGCGTGAGCGGGTCTGCAAGCGTCTGGAGCTGTTCGGCCCTGTCTTGCGAGCTTGAGGGGAGCGGATTGGGTGTTCGGTTCTTCTTTGGTGGCAGTTTCCTGGATTATTCTAGCGCGATCTCCACCGAATTCGATTCGCAGGTCAGTTCTCCCTCCTCCCTTGCATTTGTCGCTGCTGCATTGGGTGTCTGTCCATTTCTGGTGCGGTTATGCTGGTGTGTTTAGCTGCTGCTTTTCTGGAGTTGGTTGGCACCTATAGACTGGAGAAGGGTGGTTGAAGGGTGGTGGATTCGCTACCTCGCCTTCAATGTTCTGTTTTTCGGTTAATTGTGGGATGCAGTCCAGCTATTTGTAGAAATGTCTGCAGAACCTGTTCTGGCCGCTAATGCTTCTTCAAGCCAACCTTCGGCTATCAACTCTATGGGGGCATCTGAACCCCGCTCTTGGCAATCTTATGACGTCGGTTCAACCTGGTCTATTCGGTGAAGTTGATCCGAGGAGCAAGCTGAAAGGCCTGCAGGTGCCGCCCTCCAGGCCGCACCGCTCGAGAGGCAGAAGTCGCATGCGGTCGGCCTCCAAGCGCCCCGTGCAGCCTCCGGCTGGTCACCACGAAGCCCTGGCAGCTCCTGGGCAAATGTGGCTCGGCTGGCGGTAAAAGGGTCCGACTTATCCTTCATTCCTCCTACATTTGTGGATGGAGAGGCTGTGGTGAACCTTCCGGATGAAGCCCTTGACGCCATGGACCTGAAGTGGCATGATTGTTTGATGGGTTATCTCGTTGGGAGGAGGAAACTCCCATTCGGTTTGATGGAGCAATCCTTGAGGAAGACTTAAGGCTCTAAGCTCGGAGAGATGTTCGCCAATGATCAATGATTTCTTTTCCTCCAAATCTCGGACCCTGGGTTTAAGAGGAAAATCCTTGAAGATGGACCGATGACCATCGCTAGAGTGCCGCTCATTCTAAGGCAATGGAAGCCTCTTATGGACCTCAAGAGAGAAGACCAATCCGCCATCTTGGCTTGGATCCGTTTGCGAAACTTACCACTTGAATGCTGGACGATGCCGGCAATGAGCGCCATTGCAAGTGTGGTGGGGAAGCCTCTCTATGTTGATCAGCGGACTAATGAAATGAAGATGGTATCCTTTGCAAGAATATGTGTCGAGATCACGGCGAATCAGCCGAGACTAGAGTTGGCTAGAGTCGTCTTGAAGGGAGTTTCTCTTACCATCGACATTCAATATGAATGGCTCCTAGCTGAGTGCTTGGATTGCAGAGCTTTTGGCCACAACTGCCGAGCCTCCCCACGGGAACAAAACGCCGATGGGCGCACCTCCAACCCAAGACAGTCCATTCATCGCCCGGCTAGACCCGCCCCTGCTCCGCAGGCCGCCCCTGCTTCGTTGGCCGCCCCTTCCCATTCGGTTGTGGTTGAGCTGGATCCGCAAAAGACAGCTGCTCCCCCTCCCATAGTTGATGCTTTCGGTTCAGTTGTGCCTAATGCCGTGGTTGAATCTGTCCCTCCTCAGTCCGCGATTGGCCTTGCTCGGGTCCAGTCCACTCCGATCCCGTCGCTGTCCATTCCCCCGGAGGCTGAGGATCTTCCGGTGGTGGGTGCTCCTCCTTAGCCCGCCCAGGAACTACCTTGGAGGAAGGTCAAGGGCAGGAAGAAGAAAAATCAGCCCCCTTCGTGTGGGAGTCACCCAGTTCCTCTGCTGCTGCAACGCCTGGACAGTCTCTCAGGACAAAGCCCCGGCTGTTGATCCGTCTCCGCCCATAGCGGGTCCTTCTTCGCTCGCTCCTGTTCGAAAGACAGTAAGGGGATCCAGTGCCCCCAAGGTGGTTCTTTCTCTCACGGGAGACCCACCACAGCTCCCGGTTCTCTCCTCCAACGTGGATCATGGATTGGAGTCGGAAGTCGTGGCTTCTTTTGCATTGTCGAACGAGGAGGACATAACATCCCTTGCTTCACCTTTACATCAGCAGCCTCGTGCCGTGACAACGGTGGAGACTATCCAAGATCGACTTCTTACACTTGCCCCGGATTCGGTACCGGATGAGCCCATTGGCGGCGTGTTGGGACCCCCTCGCAGCAAGCTTCAAAAGCCGAGGTAGGCCTTGCCTCTTTAGTCTTCTTGTATAGCGTAGTTTGTTCTTAGTTTCATTATGTATTTCGGCTTTTGGAATATTCGTGGTCTTATGGATCTTTTGAGGAGAGCCGAGGTTCGTAAATTGGTTCTTTCGAATGGTCTTTGTTTAATTGGGCTTCTAAAGACTAAAGTCCTATATTATCTATTTCGCTCTTTATCGTCTGGTCTGTTGTCGGGGTGGACTTGGATTGCCAACTATAGTTCGTCTCCGGGGGGCAGAATTTGGGTCGGTTGGGACCTTTTGCTTGTTAATTTTGAGGTGATAGCTTCCAATGATCAAGTCATCCATGGCAGAGTTAGGCTTCTGTCGTCGGGTCTTTGTTGCTGCACCTCAGTTGTCTACGCACAGCACTCTTTTGTTTCTAGAAGGCCTTTATGGGCGGACTTGATCAGGATGAGCTCTTGCATCTACAACCTTCCATGGATGGTTGCTGGTGACTTCAACGCTATTAAAGACCCCTCTAACAGATTTGGCGATACTAATGCCTGGCTTCCCTCCTTTGACGAATTTAATCTTTACTTGCATTAGTCGGAGCTTGAGGATTTGAGATATGTGGGCCTTCGGTTTACATGGTCGACGTCTTCGGGGGCCAATCGGAAAGCGAGAAAGATTGACCGGGTGCTAGTTAACGCTCTTTGGAGTTTGCATTTCTCTTACTCTGAAGCGTTGTTTCTGACACCTGGTATTTCTGACCACTCTCTGATGTTGGTCAAGGTGATTCAACCGGTTTTGTGAAGGAAGCCTTTCGAGTTCTTTAATTTCTGGATGGAGCACCCTTCATTTCATGACATTGTTACCTAGGTGTGGGAGGCTCCGGGGGAAGGTGTTCCCATTTTCAGATTGGTTACCAAATTAAAAACCTTGAAGAGACGACTCAAGCAGCTGAATAGAGACTCATTTTCTAACTTGTTTGAGAAGGTTGCCCAATCCAGGAATGCTCTAAGGTTAGCACAAGAGGACCTACAGCAGGATCTGACCAACATCTTCCTGGCGGAGCTAGAGAAGGGGCACCGTAAGGCACTTGTGGAGTTGAGGAATCAAGAGGAGGCATTCTTTAGACAGAAATCCAAGATCCGCTGGCTGGAGAATGGTGACAAGAACACCAAGTACTTTCACCATTCAGTGACTACGAGGCAGCTGAAGAATAGAATCATCTCAATCCTTGATAGAAATGGGAATCTTGTCAGCGAGCCGAACCTTGTTCAGGAGACATTCGTTTCTCACTTCAAAGAGCTGTTTGCCTCGCGATCTTTCCCTCCTAGGCCAGCCTTGGATGACTTGCGGCGAGCTATCCGGTGTCCGCTCTCTGAGGCTCAAGTTGCTTCGCTCACCCGTCCATTTTTAGAGATGGAGATTTAGGATACCTTGTTCTCTCTAGCCAGAGGAAAGGCTCCGAGGCCAGATGGGTATGGTGCTGAGTTCTTCAAGAGTAACTGGGACCTTGTTGGGTGGTTGGTCATGGATGCAGCGAAGGACTTCTTTGTCGGGGAGACTTTTGAGAGAGATTAATGCCACCATCCTGGTGTTGATTCCCAAGGTGCCTAATGTGACCTCGGTAAATGATTATAGACCTATTGCTTGCTGCAACACGATTTACAAATGTTTTACCAAGGTCTTAGCCAATTGTGTCGCGGCTGTTCTTCAAGATACCATTAGCCCTTCTCAAAATGCCTTCGTTAAGGGTCGTTGGATCAAGGATAATATTCTTCTAGCCTAGGAGTTGTTCGTACGGTTTCATCTTCAGCCGTATACCCCCAAATGTGTTGTGAAGGTGAACCTTCAGAAAGCGTGTGACACGGTAGATTGGGACTTCCTTGAGATGGTTCTTCGGGCTTTTCACTTCCCGGACCACTTCATTCGGCTTATCATGGTATGTGTGCGCACACCTATGTTTTCTATTTCTTTGAATGGAGATCTCCATGGATTCTTCCCTAGCAGTCGTGGCCTTCGACAGGGGGACCCTATGTCCCCTTATTTGTTTACCTTGGTGATGGAAGTCTTCTCGGGGATCCTCACTTCCTGTGCGGAGCTACCTGGTTTCAACTTCTCCTAGAGGTGCAAGGCCACTCGGTTATCTCATTTATTCTTTGCGGATGATGTGTTTCTATTTTGCTGAGCGAATATGGCCTCCGTCGGGCTTTTTAAAGACGGGCTTGATACATTCTGGCTTGGAGTGGTTTGATACCGAACAACAGCAAAAGTGAGGTGTTCCTCGCGGGTGGCTCGGATGAATTGAGAACTCAGATCAAGGATGCCCTTGGATTTGTTGAAGGAAAGCTATCGGTGCGCTATCTAGGAGCCCCTATCATCTCCTCGAGGCTCAGCAAGGCGGATTGCGTTGTCTTGGTCTATCGCATTACGGCAAGGGTGCAATCCTGAACTCATCGCTTTCTCTCTTTTTCCGAAAGAGTTCCACTTATAAGGTCAGTGCTCCATGCGATTCAGGCTTATTGGCCCAGTGTATTTATTATTCCTGTCACAGTCTTAGATCGTATAGAGCAGATCCTTAGATAGTTCCTGTGGAAGGGGTGTGGCCTTGGTAAGGGAGGTGCTAAGGTATCCTGGGAGGATGTATGTCTCCCGAGGGAGGAAGGTGGTCTTGGGATTCGTAGACTACGAGAGTACAACAAAGCGGCTATGCTTAAACATATTTGGACCCTCTTCACTGACAAGGAGTCCTTGTGGTGCAAGTGGATTCACTCTACTTTTCTGAGAGGGAAGAACTTCTGGATGGTTAAGGCTCCGGCCTGCTGCTCTTGGGCTTAGAGGAGGATCCTACACCTAAGACCCGAGGTCGGACTCAATTTCCGCTGGAGGATTGGTGATGGGCGGACGGTCTCCCTCTGGTTTGATCATTGGCACCAGAGTGGGCCGTTGGATCTGATTTGCTCAGAGCAAACCATCTTAGAGTCGGGGCTTCCTAGGTGTGCAGCCGTTGCGGACCTTTTCTATGAGCCAGGTCAAGCCTTTAGGATGGTGATGGACTCGTGGGGCCAGCTCCCTATTCTTCTCCCTGAGGTTCCGGATAGATTCGTGTGGAGTGTCGATTCGTCTGGTCTCTTCTCGGTGGCTTCTACATGACATTTTTTCAGAAAGAGGAAAGCGAGAGTGGATTGGTCTTCCTTTATTTGGAACAAAGCTATCACTCCGAGGTACCAATTCAATCTATGGCTGATCATTAAGAACCGTCTTCCTACACAAGCTTTTCGTATGTCCTATGGGAGGATCGGGAGGGAAGTTTGTGCCTTTTGCAAGCTCATGTCGGATTCTATTGACCATCTCTTCTTCGGCTACGGTATTACTTCGAGTATGGCTTATTTTTGGGCGGCCAAGTGCAATCTCCCGTGGAGAAACGAGTCGTGGGTGGAAAATCTTTAGTGGGCGATGAAATTCCTATCAGGTAAGGACTTCTATCATGCTATAGGGCACTTCGCTTTTGCTGCGCTTTGCCACCTTATTTGGAGGTATAGGAACAACATTCTCTTCAGAGGTCATCCAATGGTGCCTGTGGCCAAGCAAAGCTAGAAGGATGGAAAGAAAAGTTTATTTCGAAAGGGGGCAAGGAAATTCTCATTAAATCTGTCATCCAGGCACTTCCTCACTATGCTATGTCGATTTTCAAACTTCAATTGTCTCTTCGTAAAACTATAGAGAAGAGCATTGCTCGTTTTTGGTGGAAAAATGATCAAAATAAAGCAGGGATACATTGGAAGAGATGGGAAATTTTAAAAAGGAGTAAGCACGAGGGCGGTCTAGGATTTCGTGATTTGATGGAATTTAACAAAGCCATGCTCGGTAAGCAAGCATGGCAGCCACAAGCTTTATGGAGTAAAATTTTTAAGGGTCTTTACTACCACTCTACGGACTTCCACTCGGTGAATTGAGGTTCTTGACCATCCTGGGGGTGGCAGAGTCTTTTGGTTGGTAGGGATGCTATTATTCCTCATGTTAGATGGTCAGTGAGTGATGGAAGGCAAATTCGCATTAGGGAGGATTGCTGGTTACCAAGAGGAGTCATAGGTGGACCTGCAGCTAGAGAGGAACCCAAACTGGTGGCTGATCGCATTGATCCCATCCACAACAGCTGGAATACCTCTCTACTCACTAGCTTCTTAGATGATTAGATCGTAGCAGAGGTTTTAACCATTCCAGTTAGACCAACTTTAGCTGTTGATCAACTAGTCTGGACAGCCAACAAGGATGGCCGCCATACGGTGAAGAGCAATTACCATGCTCTGACTACTGTGAACAAAACTCCAAACAACAACACAGCATCAACATCATATTGACATCCTAAGCTACTAGAAAAAAAAATCTAGACAATGCGTACAGTCCCAAAACTACGAATATTTCTCTGGTCTGTCTACCAAAATGCGATTGCTTCTAAGGACAACTTATTCAAGAAGCATATCAGTTTGGAACCTTTCTGTTAGGTATGTAACAAGCAAGTTCCAGAAACATTAGAGCATTTATTTCTATTCTGTTCATGGACAATAGGCATCTGGCTTCATCCACAGATTAATATAGATATCCAGCTTAGTTCGGTCACTTGTATAGAAGTTTGGTTGACAGAAAAAACTAAATCGCCTAATAACTCACCTGCTTTGGAGCTCATAGCCAATGTCCTTTGGCAAATCTGGCGAATGAGGAACAGCTTTATCTTCAGGGGCAATCGCCCGGATCCTTCTTTAGCAACGGAGAATGCACTCTCACAGACGCGACTTCACGAGGTTTCCCTCTCATCCTCTTCAACACGATCTATAGGAAAGAAGCAACAAAATCAGATCTGGCATCCACCGGCACCAAGCACTTTGAAATGTAATATCGACGCCTCTTTTTAGCTAGGGAGCACACACGGATCGATGGCTTTGATCTGCAGAGATCAGTATGGTTGCCTTACTGATGTTTATACGGCACAATTTCCAACAGCATCAGCCTTGATCGCGGAATTTCAGGCCCTCATTTTCGTGCTCCGCCATCTGTTGAACCAAGGGCTTCATTAGGCTCTGATCACGCTTGAATCAGACTTTAGTACTGTTGTTGCTGCTATTACGGGAGAAGAACCGCCGCCATGGGAGGCTCGCGTTTTGCTCACGGAAGCCACCGATTCCCTTTCCTTTTTCTCAAACCTAGTTGTTCAGTTTTGTAAGCGAGAAGGAAATGATGTGGCTGACTAGGCCGCTAAGGCCCAACTTTTCAATTTTTCGGCCCAGGATTGGAACATATATCTGCCTTACCTGTTGCTAGACCTTGCATATGCCGACGCCCTAGCGTCCGGTTGTAAGCTTCCCAAGTTATAATGAAATTTCTAGTTTCGACCAAAAAAAAGTAGCTTCTTAAGACAAGTCTGTGCGACTTAAATCTGGCCCAACCTCATCATTTTTATTCCCCTAAAAGTAAGCAATCAGTGCAACGTAAGAAGTCGAGAGGTGCTCATTAGTTTTTTTTGTGGGTGAATGCTCAAGTCGAACCAAGCCCAAACAACACCGCTTTCCTTTAATTGTTGACATTGCATCTTACTCGAGCAAGACATCATCGGATACCTTCAACTGCAGAATCGAACCCTTTTCCTAGCGCAGAGCAACTCTCATTTCATGCGATTCCCCCAGCTCAAATTGAATACGGAGCTTATTCATTCTCAAGCCTTAGGCTAGTCGAGAAACCGATCCGGTCGTAGCGAGTTCAGAACTTTGATCAAATTACGACTACAACTTGTCCCTCCGCCCCTCCTCAGCTACACGGCGCTGCACTCCACAACAAGTGATTCTATCAGGCAACTGTGGAAGCTGTTCATTTGTCGAAGTGACTGAAATGCAATTACTTCGGGGGAAAAACTTTTTTTTGGAAAAGTCGGCATCTGGTCCATTGCCTTTCTCGTTCCTCTTTTCACTTTTTGGTGTCTGGGGATTGGAGGAACAATTCAGGGAAGGAATAATCTCCCATTTTTCCCAATTCTGTTGATGCGATTCTCGTAAAACGCGTACTTTTTATTCGAGTAAGATTTTATACATATCTTCAGACCAATCTTGTTAAGGACGAATTTGAGATAAAAATTACAAAGCAGATCTGGATTTTGAGTAGGTTAGATTTGGGAGTCCAAAACTGCCTTTCAAAATTTATACCAAACCCATCCTCATATTGTCTTCTCGGTTTGGTAGAATGGTCAATATATACAGTAACTTTGTTCATTGCATTTCGATGCACGTAAAACCAAAGTAGTTTTACTATCTTAATCAATCCCACCGAGGTTATATATGTGATTGTTTTATATTCCTAAAATCAATGTTATCATGCGTAGATTGCGCATATCAGAATAAATTCACCTATATGTTTTAATTGGAGATGTGGTATCGACTCTAAAATCGGAAGATTCGTGACATAATTACTTTTTGTATTTGACTTGACTTGGGATTGACTAATAATGAATTCGGATCTCTTATTTTTGAAAGGAAAAAGATGAACCGTTGTTTAGATGCTTTTGCCATTTGATTGATTCCCTCGAGTTTTCCATTCGATTTCTAAAGAACCCCTAACGTGGTGTGTTGTAGGTAGAATAAACAATCTATCTTTTTGCCAAACAAACTTAAATAAATAAACGGATAGCATAGCCAGATTTACAAAGACAAAAGAAGATGCTAAGGGGCTTTTTGGTAATCATCCAAACAGTACCCAATTATGAATTTTTGTTCTCGGGAGTAGTTTTGGAACAGAATTGTGTTTGGTAAAAATTTTATTCCCGAGAACAAATTTGGAGTCAAATCAAGAATAAAAAAAAAAAAAGTTGATTCTTTGTTCCCGGGAACAATTCTAGAATCAAATCTATCTAATTTTTCCTTTTTCCTTCTCTTTCTTCTTTTATTCTTTTTCCCTCTCTTGTTCTTCAAAGTGCCGTCGCCGCCGCCCCCACCAAACGCTGTCGTTTGTCGGTGAGCTCGCCGGTGGCCAGGCGAGCCTCCCCCGGCCACCGGCGAGCCTCGCCCAACTACCGACTAGAGGTGGCAAAATGGGTCTTAAACCCATATATGACCCATTTAAATCATAAGTTGGTCATATTTGGGTCACTTGTTTTTTGAAGAAACTAGTTAAATGGGTTTAACAATTAAAGATTTAAAGATAGGTGGGTCTTAAGTGGGTCTTAAATGGGTTAGATTTAGAACCCATTTTCAATCAAAACCACAAAATCTCCCCCTTCCCTCTTTAACTTTACAAAAATATTTTTTTTATAAAAATCGAAATTATAATTATTTTATTTATTTTTATTTTTTTTCTTTTTTCTTCTTTCTTCCGGTAGCCGGCACGGCGATGGCTGGCGACCAGCTAGGCGAGCCTCGAGCTAGCCGGATCTGGTGAGGCGGAGGCCTCATCGATTTGGCGAGACTTGAACTTGCCGACGTCGGGCGAGGTTCGAGCCTCACCGACGTTGGGTGAGGCTTGAGCCTCGCCGATCTAGCGAGCCTTGAGCTCGTTGGAGTCGGCGAGCCAAGCGAGCTCGAGGCTCGCCTTTGGCCGGTCGTCGTCATTTGTTGGCAAAAAGGAGAAGAAGAAGAAAAAGAAAAAGAAAATTAAAAATTATATTCTTAAAAATAAAAAATAAAAATAATTAAAAATTTAATTTTTTAAAATAAAAATTAATTAAATTTTGATTTTTTTTAAATAATTATTTTAAAAATTATAAAATTTGTCTATTAAATTTATGTTGTATAAAATCATTTTAGCAATACCATTTAAAAAAACATATATATATATATATATATATATTTTATATATAACCGAACATTTTCATATAATTCGGAGATTAAATTGAATATATACAAAAAATTAGTGGATTACATTTGAAAAAATTAAAAATTTAGGGGCGATAGTTACGAATTATTAACATCTTTTTCCCTATTTTCAACCCACTGGATTTTATTTTTTTTCCGAACATCTCCATATGGTACGACTCCCATTTACATACGCGAAAAAATAAATAATCAGTTCATTTCCCTTTCGTTTTTTTTTTTTTTGGGTCAACTACGGCAGCTACCAATAAGTTTCTCCGAGTTCGCCCTTCGCAAAATCCTATTCTATTTTGCACGATGGGATTTTCTATTCCGGTTTTACCGCCTCGTCACTCTTCTCCTTAATTAATTAAGGAATTAATTAAATTAACTAACATCATCGAAAATATTTATCCTTTTCCTTTTCACTCTTCTCCTAATGAACCCCTAACGTGACGTGTTGTAGGTAGAATAAACAAATTTATCTTTTTGCCAAACAAACTTAAATAAACAAACGGATAGCACAGCCAGATTTACAAAGACAAAAGAAGATGCTAATCTTCACAAGGTACGCAAAATTTCGAGCCGACCAAAACCCTTGATCGTGACACGCGTCTCCCGTCAAGAAGGTACTACGGTCAAAAAAGAAACAAAAACAAAAACCCGTCAATTAAAATCAATTGCGGTAAAAATTAGATTGTATTCCCTGTCAGGCGGGCGTGCCCATCACCGGTCAGGTCAATTTAAAAGAAAAAAAAATGCATTAAACAATTTGGGTAGGCGGAGGGGCATAACCGTCATTTCTCAAGGGACAAGACGCGCTTTCGGATGCCCCACGGAGTCGCCAAAGAAGCGTAGTGGCAGTGGGGGTGGGGGCAACAGAGATAAATTGACCGAGGGGAGGACAGAGACACCCAACCTTCGCCACTAAGAAAGCAACGCCGTCGCGTCCATCTTCTCAAAACAGGAGTCGAATCCGTGTCTTTTAGTCTTTTCACATTTGTTCGCCGTTAAAGTAACGGAGGAGGCGAGGGATGGGAAAAGCGGACGGTACTATTGAATACATAGCCGTACTACGGGGACTGGGGACTGGGTAGGTGTACCTGCCACCTGGCCACCTAGTTTGGCGGTTGGGTTTTTCTCTCCGAGTTTCTCTGCGGTCCCTCTCTATTTAACGCGCCGGGCTGCTTCCTCATTTGGATATCAGACTCATCTCTCGTCTTCCCATCTTCCGACCATCGCCTTCTTCTTCATCTTCGGCGCGCAGAGAAGAGACGGGCTTTTGTATGGCCGCCAGCTCGAGGACTTCTGGGATCGTGGGAATCGGCAAGCGAGTCGCCTCTCAGATCTGGAGCCCCAACTGTCCCCCTCCACCTGCCTCCTCTCTTCCCCTCAGGTCTCTCTCTCTCTCTCTCTCTCTCCCCCCGTCGTAGACTCGTAGCCAGGTTTCGTCTTCGTCTTCGTCTTCTTCATTTTTGCTCTTTAGCCAATTCATGGTGTTCAATCCGGAATAGAACAAGAATCGTACGGCCCCAAGTCTTTAGCTTTAGTATTACTAACTGACCTGGGAAAAGCGAGGTTGTCTGTTGATTTTAGATTATCATCTCCAACCGAAACGATTTTCCTAATTCTCTTTCCGTGTTAAAAAAGACGGAGAAATTCTAAAGTAAGAAACGCACGGCTTGTTGACTTTAGTGCTCTTCAGGTGCCTCTTCCCTCCCGAACCAATCGGAGTCCTCTAAGTGGGTTTATTGGTTTCCCCTTCTTTCCAGTTTGGCCCTGTACCGTTGGAGAGAATGTCTCCAGATTACCGTCTTTAATGACTACGATATTTCACCTATCTTTACTCTGTCCTGACTTGGGAGTTCCAAACTTCGATCCCCTGTTTCCTGTGTGGAGAACCCTCTTCATAATCTCTCCACAGAAGTCAATTAAGATGTTCCGGCCATTGCGGCATGGATGACTTTATTCTATGAGGGTGGGGTCGAAAAGCAAAGCCATGTTATTTAATTTCTATCTTTACAGCCCACTCACGGGACCGATAAAGAAGATGGGTTACCGAAAATTATCACCAAAAAGCAAGAAATCGATTGGAGGTGGACTATGTCAGCAATCCTTAGACATGACTGGATATCTATCTTCGCCAGTGGACGTGGATCCTTAAAAGGAGCCATTATCTTGTTGTAGTGATCTGATTATTGAAGATCGGAGAGCGTGAAGGATGAGCAACCAATCTTTAAAGAAAGGATAGTGGTCGGTCGTGACTCATCATCTGATCATTTTCAATCACGTAATGTTCCCAACTTTATCGACCGGTGCGGCACACTGTCCCCCACTAAACAACAAAAAAAAAAATTGAAGAGGATTGCATTTCTCGATTACGGAGACACACTTGGTGATCAAGGCTTTGTTTACATCCAATTACGGATCGGGGGGACATGTAAGTTTATGTCCTCATCCTAAAAGCGAACGTGACCTGCCTCGACTACTCCGCGTGCTTTGGATTGTTGTTTGGACTTTTTCTCTTGCTTTTCCGGTGCGCTTTTGTTTTCCTGGAATGTCCACTTGCCTCCTTATCTCGGTCTTATCTCTTACCTACCGGACTAGCCCGCCAAAGCAGCAGCAAAGTACCTATCTGTTGATAAAAGTGGACGACACTTTCGGGGTAACTAGAAAATTCAGTCAGTCGCCTACATATATAAATGTAATCGAAACAATTCCCGAAATTTCATTTTGCGATAGGGTTATCGAGGTTTGTGTGCAATTCAAAGCTTGCATTGCTGTTGTCTACGATCTGTGATTAAGGCGATAACTGATGAAAATCATGTGCTGGTTGTAGGAGAGCTGCTCACACATCCGTGTATGACAAGAACCCTGAGGATCAAGGCACGGCAACCGTGGTCCCCGATGAAGTGATCAAGGCTCCATCCGACAAGTACTGGGCTCCACACCCCAAGACCGGGGTGTTTGGGCCCGAGACTGACCTTCACCTTCGAGCTCACGGTGAGCTTCCCAAGCCTGGGAATGCGGAGACCTCGGTGCTGGAGCACACGGCTTGGTTCCGCCCCACTAGCCTCGAGGATCTGGAGAAGCCTTCCCACCATTAAATTAGTACACGAGTTCAACCGCTAGTTATCATATATGTCAGCCAACTCGGTGGCATCCTTAAGAAGAATAACTTGGTTGCGGTTGTGATATATTGTTAAGTGCTGGAGTCGTGGATTGAAGCTTTGTTATTATGCGAGTACTACTACTTACGTGTCAAAGTGTGAGCTATGTATTGTATCTATGGGATTGTTGTACTTCCCCTGGACTTCTGTATGAAATGTTCGGACGTGCCTACTTTGGATTTCATTCGTCATCTAAAATCTTCGTGCTCTCTTATGGCACTGTGTTTCGAAGGGCAACCGATGAGACATAATAATTTAGAGGATAGAGGATGTAAGGACAAATGATGCGGCGTTATGGATAAATTAAGGAAGCAGCGAGGGAGAGACAACTTTCGTTAGATGTCGCATGAAAGCATCGAGTATCGAGACGGTTGGTTCCTTTTCCAAATCGCAAAGCCAATTTCAGTTGCTCAGTTTCGCTTCACGGAACGGACGTATCAGGCCATAAACAATGGGCCTGATTTTCTCTCCAGGCATAAATATCTCAAAGATGTCGACAAATTTCCAGTGAACCCACGATTCCAAAACCCAAAAGATTTGCCCGATTCACAAGTGTATGTAAGCTTTTTCTTTTTTTTTTTTTTTTGTCAGTCCTACTCTATTTCTATTCTATACTCTCTTTCAGACTTTTACCCTGTCTCTTGCAGCCCCCATCCCCTGAGAAGATGGGAATTTAAACCCCTCACCTCCCCCTTTCATATTGGAAGAGTGCCCATTGGGGCGAACCCAGTGGTTTATGTAAGCTTTTAGGGTCCGTTCGTTTCGCGGAAAATGACTTAGGAAAAATATTTTTCGAATTTTTCGGGTGTTCATTTCACGGAAAATGGGCTAGTTAAGGAAAATATTTTCCATCATTGATCAATTAAATATTTTAAAATTTAAATTTTGATAATTTTTCTTAAACAATTAAATGAAATTTAATGAACGGTGGAAAATATTTTCCACTCAAATTTTTAGATTTTAACCGAACACTAAAAAATGGAAGGTCATTTTCTTAAAAATCACTTTTAGGAAAAATATTTTCCAGAAATGGATATTTTTTAAACGTAAGCTTTTAGTCTTCATCATCTGGATGGATAAAGCGGCGTCCCGCTACTTGGGAAGAAACTAAAGCGGGGGAATTGAATTCAAGAGCGCTAGCGGTTGCAGCATCCATTGATGGGCACTGCAGCTGGTTGCACTGGCCTCCTGATTTTCGCGTCGCCGTCACCCTCCGCAACCCGCTTCGATTCCGCTTCCAAGACCCAATTTGTTTCTTGCTCTTCTTCATCCCCTTCCTTCGCTACCGACGCTGACCAAGCCGACGACGACGCTCCCAAGTTCACCTACAGCCGAGCTTCCCCGTCCGTGAGATGGCCCCACCTCAAGCTCCCCGAGAGTTTAGCTCCCCGTTCTCAGTTCCTGGTCGCTCCGCCTTCGATCTCTCCTGCGACCGACAAACCCAATTTCGAGCATTTTGAGGGGGAGGAGGAGAGGCGGAGTTTGGATATGGTGGAGCCCTTGGACGTGAACGAAGAAGGGCCTTTCTCGCAGGACGGGTTAGGCCATCCCAGCAGGAACAAGGTCAAGAAGATGAACAAGTTGGCTCTCAAGAGGGCCAAAGACTGGAGAGAGAGGGTCAAATTCTACACTGACCGAATACTTGCTTTGAAGCCCGAGGAGTTCGTGGCGGATGTCTTGGATGAGCGACCGGTTCAGATGACTCCCACTGACTTTTGCTTCGTGGTCAAATGGGTCGGTCAATGCAACTGGCAACGTGCGTTGGAGGTGTATGAATGGCTGAATTTGCGGCGTTGGTATTCGCCCAACGCTCGAATGCTCGCCACCATCTTGTCGGTGCTGGGAAAGGCTAACCAAGAGGCGTTAGCTGTCGAGATTTTCACCAGGGCCGAGAATTCTGTGGGTGATACTGTTCAGGTTTATAATGCAATGATGGGCGTGTATGCTCGGAATGGGAGGTTCGCTAAGGTCCAGGAACTGCTTGATTTAATGCGCGAGCGAGGTTGCGAGCCGGATCTTGTGAGCTTCAATACTTTGGTGAATGCCCGCTTGAGGTCTAATTCCATGGTACCTGGTTTAGCTGTTGAGCTTTTAGGTGAGGTGAGGAGGTCTGGTCTTCGGCCTGACATAATAACTTATAACACTCTTATAAGTTCGTGTTCTCGTGGGTCTAATTTGGAGGAGGCAACGAAAGTGTATGATGACATGGAGGCACATAATTGTCAACCTGATTTGTGGACTTACAATGCCATGATATCAGTGTATGGTCGATGTGGACAATCGAGTAAGGCTGCACAGCTGTTTAAGGAACTGGAGTCCAAGGGGTTTTTCCCTGATGCAGTGACGTATAACTCTTTGTTGTATGCATTTGCAAGAGAAGGGAAAGTAGAGAAGGTCAAGGAGATTTGTGAGGAAATGGTGAAGAAAGGGTTCGGGAGAGATGAAATGACGTACAACACGATCATCCACATGTATGGTAAGCAGGGCCGGACTGATCTGGCCTTGCAAGTCTATGAAGACATGAAATTGCTTGGCCAGAACCCTGATGCCGTTACTTTCACTGTTCTCATTGATTTACTCGGAAAAGCAAATAAAATAACAGAAGCTGCAAATGTTATGACACAGATGCTGGATGCCGGGATTAAACCCACTTTGCGCACATATAGTGCCCTAATATGTGCCTATGCCAAGGCAGGGAAGCGTGTCGAGGCTGAAGAAACCTTCAACTGCATGCGTAGGGCCGGGATAAAACCTGATCATCTTGCGTATTCAGTTATGTTGGACATACTCTTCAGGTTCAATGAGATGAAGAAGGCAATGGCATTGTACCGGGAAATGCTATCTGGTAATTTCAGGCCTGATCATGCCCTTTATGAGGTTATGCTGCGTGGTCTTAGGAAAGAGAACGATGTGGACAATATTGACAAGTTAGTCAAAGATATGGAAGAATTGTGCAGTATGGAACCATCAGTCCTTTGTTCAGCTCTCGTGAGGGGGGAATGCTATGATCATGCTGCTACCATGTTACGATTAGCAATTGCTAGTGGGCATGAATTGGATCGCAATGATCTATTGTCTATATTGAGTTCATATAGCTCATCAGGCAGGCATTCAGAGGGTTTAAACTTGCTTGAATTTTTTAGGGTGCATGCCGGATCCAACGCACTGATTAGTGAAGCGCTGGTGGTTATGCTTTGCAAGGCAGGCAAACTAGATGCTGCCCTGGAAGAGTATAGTAAAACTAGTGCATATGGTTCATTCAGTAGAAGTAATATCTTTTACGAGTCCTTGGTTCAATGCTGTTTAGACAATGAACTTTTTGTTGAAGCTTCTCAGGTCATTACGGACATGAGGTTCTATTGTGTTGCACCATCGAAGCGGCTGTATGAAATCATGGCGCTTATATATTGTAGAATGGGCTTCCCTGAGACAGCCCATTGTTTTGTTGATGAGGCAGAAAGAAAAGGTATTTTATTTGATGATAACTCAATATATGTTAGTATCATTGAGGCATATGGTGTTGTGAAGCTGTGGCAGAAGGCAGAAAGTTTGGTGGGAGGTCTTAGAATGAGACGTTCAGTAGATCGTAAGGTTTGGAATGCATTGATACATGCTTATGCTGCCAATGGTTGTTACGAGCATGCAAGGGCTATTTTCAATACGTTAATGAGAGATGGCCCTGCTCCTACACTGGAGTCCATCAATGGTCTCTTGCAAGCTTTGATCACCGGTGGGCGGTTGGATGAACTTTACAAATTGATTGAGGAGTTGCAAGATATGGGTTTCAAGATAAGCAAGAGTTCTATTATTTTGATGCTTGACGCTTTTGCTCGAGCTGGAAACATATTTGAAGTGAAGAAGATATATGCTGGAATGAAGGCAGTGGGTTATTTTCCGACCATGCATCTTTACAGGATTATGATCGGATTGTTATGCAAAGGGAAAAGAGTAAGGGATGTTGAAGCCATGGTGTCCGAGATGGTAGATGCAGGATTTAAACCTGATCTTTCAATATGGAATTCTATGCTTAGGTTGTACACAGGGATTGAGGACTTCAAAAAGACAGTTCAAGTGTACCAGAAAATTCAAGAAGCTGGCCTTAAGCCAGATGAAGACACATATAATACTTTGATTGTAATGTACTGCAGAGACCGTCGGGCTGAAGAAGGTTTAGTGTTGATGCATGAAATGAGAAGGCTCAGCTTGGAACCTAAGCTATCCACATACAAGAGCTTGATATCTTCCTTTGCCAAGCAGCATCACTTGGAACAAGCTGAAGAACTTTTCACGGAGTTGCATTCGAAAGGGTACAAATTAGATCGTTCATTTTATCACATAATGATGAAACTCTATAGAGACTCAGGAGATCATTCTAAAGCTGAAAAATTGCTGTTAGTGATGAAAGAGGCTGGGGTAGAACCAACAATTGCCACAATGCACTTGCTCATGGTTTCTTACGGAAGCTCTGGACATCCTCAGGAATCTGAAAGAGTCCTTGACAACTTGAAAGTAACTGGAATGAATCTGAGTACGTTGCCATATAGTTCAGTTATTGATGCTTACCTGAAAAATGGTGACTACAGCGCTGCCATTCAAAAGCTCGATAAAATGAAGAGTGAGGGCGTGGAGCCTGACCACAGAATATGGACATGCTTCATAAGGGCTGCAAGTTTGTCCCAGCATGCATGTGAAGCCATTAATCTCTTGAACGCATTGAAATGTGCTGGATTTGATCTTCCCATCAGGTGATCATTACTTAATCAATCTTTGCTTGTGAAATGTGATAATGTTAGGTTTCGATCTCCCCTTTTTTGAACTTAAAGATGTATGTTGGGGCTGCTTTTGTTTCATAGGCTTCTCACTGAAAAGGGCAAGTCACTGGTTTCAGAGGTAGACCTTGCCCTGGAGAAGTTGCATCCTTTGGAAGACAATGCTGCTCTTAATTTTGTTAATGCTTTGGAAGATCTTCTGTGGGCATTTGAGCTTCGTGCCACTGCTTCCTGGGTCTTTCAGTTGGCAATTAAGAAAAGTGTCTACCACCAGGATGTGTTCAGGTGCGTTGTACGGTCATCATTTTTTGTAGAATCTCCTTTTCCATCAACATCAAACATATAGGTCAAAAGAATTTGTTTTTCAGGTCCTTACAATAACTAATTTTCATCCATGGAATAAAACTAGGTTACTAGGTGTTGCCAGTATTTTGGTTTATGTAGTTTTATGTATTAACATGTGATTGGATACCAGGGTTAGCACTTCTGGCCGAACCAATCTAATGAATATCTTCCCCAGTGCTGTATATGTAGATATCATGTGAACAACAGGCCTGGACTTGGTCACATTTCTTTCTTCTGAAGGGAGTTTGCTGCATTGTCTATTTGATACAGGCTAGCTGAAAAGGATTGGGGGGCTGATTTTAGAAAGCTTTCTGCTGGTTCAGCTCTTGTCGGTCTTACTTTATGGCTTGACAACATGCAGGTACTCTCTCTCTCTCTCTCTCTCTCTCTCTCTCTCTCTCTCTGTTTTATTGCCTTCTGCTATATAGCTCACAATCTACAAAATTGAAAAGTGGATGCTGATATAAATATGAATCTGAGTCATTCTTGGCTTTTTCTAGAGGACTGTTGTTAAACATATATATATAAAGTTCAGAAGCCTTTCTGAGACATGCTTTGATGCATATAGATTGTAAATTTCAGCAGATTGCTGACACCTGCTTGAAATATAGTTAATGATAGCTAATGATACTTCAAACTCATCAGATATAGCTTTTGGATTGATAGTTAATAATACTTAAAACTTATCATGCATAGCTTTGCATAACTTATCAATATGTGCATTATTGCTGACAATTTTGTGTTCTTGTTTTAAGTATCAGAAATTGAACTATCTGACACAAGACTGCACTTTACAGTAAACTGTTTGTAAATACACATAAAACAACAATCATATAAGAACTAAACTCTCTCTCTCCTTCTTGAATTAAGATTGTAGCTTGAGAGTTTCTGTTATCTTCAACACCTCTGAAGGCTGCAGAAGACTCACTATATCCATTGTTGCAGTGAAGTTGCTGTCTAATAATATGTGGGATAGTGTTATAGATTAGTTACAATGGCCAATATTTGCTATGGTGTTTATGAAGTTTCGTTTGTCTATTCAAATAATTTGAGAGCTTTCTATGGCAGGATGCATCTTTGCAGGGATACCCTGAATCCCCAAAATCTGTAGTTTTGATCACGGGGACAGCAGAGTACAACCTGGTTTCTCTTAACAGCACTCTGAAGGCTTTTCTGTGGGAAATGGGATCTCCATTTCTGCCATGTAAGACCAGGACTGGGCTTCTTGTGGCTAAGGCTCACTCTCTGAGGATGTGGTTGAAGGAATCCCCATTTTGCTTGGACCTGGAGTTAAGGGATGCTCCTTCTCTTCCTGAGTTCAATTCTATGCAACTTATTGATGGATGTTTCATGAGGCGTGGCATAGTTCCTGCATTTAAGGACATAACTGGGAGGCTTGGAGTGATTAGCCCCAAGAAATTTTCTAGGTTGGCTTTGTTGTCAGATGACAGGAGGGACAAAGCTATTCAAGCAGATATAGAAGGGGCAAAAGAGAAACTAGACAAGATGAACAGGGTTAAGCTTAATAGGACAGAGAAGGAAGAGAAGCTCCAGAAGAAAAAATGTTAGGAAGGTCATGAGGAGAGAATATAAAGCCACTTTCAGTGTCCTGATAGATGTGAATGGAAAAATGGGTCATTCAGGCGTGTTCTGTTATTGAAGGATGAGATGTTCCATTGTCTGGCTTGTGCTACTGAGGACTCTTTCTGTTAAAGAGTCCTGGAGAGAGATGTTCCATTGTATATGCCCGACTCTTGCTACTAATGTTAATGAACACCTTTAATATGACAATAAGATCAGGATGCAGAGTATGCGAGGCGAAGAAGTTATGCATTTTTAGACCCTCTTTTTCTCATGAGTTTGTTGGACAGCTCCAAATGTGAGTGATCAAATCCAAGAAGCACTGGGTTGAGGTGATTTTTGTTTGAGCTTAATATTGACACTCATGTTTTATCTTATTTTCCATAAGAAGGATCAAATACTGGAGGAGACTTAGGACGCCATCCTATCAGGACCAGAGTTATCTTCTGATGTCAAGAAGCATTCATCTGTGTATATATATCTCAAGCCTTGCACAATTGGTTGCCTCTGGCCAGGAAAAAACACAGGATTCCAGTTATTTTGGGCATGCATCTACTATATACGGAGTGTATTCAGTACTGAGAACAGATGAAACGATCTATTGCACTAGAGTTCTGGAAAAGTTCATATCTTGCCGAACGGATGCTTGAGAAGGCTTCTTTTTCCAAAGGAATAATTTGGACATACCGCATGAAAAGACGTGATATAATGTTGAGGTCTTGGCAATTGCTGGGGCTAAAGAAAGTATAGTTGTTGTGCATTAGTCTTGCCCAAGGGACTCTTCTGATGTAATACAAGGAAAGCTACAGAGCGTTCTTGCCTCAATGGACATAAGATCTGTCCACACATGTATAGCCCTGGTGATGTAAATGAAACTTTTGATATCGTTCATGATTTGTAGTGTAAGTTCCAAAGCAGCTGGAACATTTAATTTCTTGCTAATTTCAAAATGTGGAAAGCTGCAGATATATGAAAAAGGTGGATCTACTCCTTGACATTCGTCAGCGTGAACTGATTTTTGAATCTTTTATGTAGTTTGCACCTTGTTAGGGGTGATGGGTTCCCGAATTGGTCCGGTTCCACCTAGGAATCGGGAACTAGACAGGGAGGATCGGTTCCCAATTTTTGGGACTAGGAATCGGACCGGACCGACTAGTTGGGTCCCATGGAACTAATCACGTAGCCAAAAAAAAAAAAATTAAAAAGTTAAAAAAATAGTAGAGTTTAAATTATTTTTAAGGTTTATTGCTATTTTAAAGAAATTTAAAATATATATATATATATTTTTTAAAAAGAGTTAGTCCGGTCCGGTTCCCCCACTAGAATTGGGAACCAGACCGATCTTTCCGATAACCGGATCAAATTGGTTAGTCCGGTTTGATGTGGGCGATTCCCAGTTCGGGCAATCCTACATGCTCACCCCTACACCTTGTACTGTTCTTGGTCCTATTTGCTCTGAAATTGTATCTAGAACTTTTAAATGGAGAATCTCCTATTTAATAAGTTTTGTAGTTATCTCGTTTGGTTTCTTCCTAATATGACTGCTCCTAAAGAAGTTGGGTTAACCAGTGAGTTTGAGAACATACCCTTCGATCCCACTTGGACATTTTGTCGTAGTGTTCACTTCACTCAATGTCGAATTTGATGGGAAACTAAGCCGGAAAAAATTGTAACCTTGAAGGCTGTCGTGCAAGTTTGTTGAATTAATCACATAGAAAAAACAATAATCTTGGTAAAGTATAGACAAATCAATGCAATTCAACTTAGTACGATCCTTCTCCCTTCCCAACTACAGATACCTAGAGAAAAGAATGGGAAAATTATTCAAAAAGTTTTAAACCTATTGTACTTATGCTAATTTAGTCATAAACATTTCAATTATGTCAATTGAGTTATAAATATTTTACGTTTTGTCAGTTGAGTTCATATGATCAATTTTAGATAAAGATTGCTAACATGAATATCAGCTGTCCTATGTGACACAACTAATGCTGACAGGATAGTTTTTGAATTTTTTTTCCATTTTTTCCTTCTAAGCTTGGCAAGGGTTGCTGGCCAACCCTTGCCTATGACTAGAGAGGTATAAAGTCGTCTACATTAGTGTTAGCTATCTTACGTGGCATAATGAACATCCATGATTTTCGATTAAAATTGGCTAGATAAACTCAATTGACAAATTATCAAAATATTTAGAATTTAATTGGTAAAATTGAAAAGTTTAGGATTAAATTGAGAAAAATGCAATAAATTCAGGATTATTTGGACAATTTTCCCATAATAGAAGTCTTGTCTCACTTTTTCCTTTCCTCTCTGTTTGCACACTGTTTTTAATGTTTAATATGCATAGATGTACACATATACATACACGTCTATACTTACATATAGTTATCGTAAACGCAAGATCTGATATTTGATTACTAGTACCTTAGAAGTGGGAGAGGGAGCCGATCTACCGGGTCTTTTCTGTGGTGGGTCGTGTAATTAGGCTACACAGTGACGAGACAGGAGAAAAGTTAAAAATGAAAACAGCTAAGCTAGCTGTTGAGAGGAGGAAGATAACGAAAGTCATGAGCCATCATCCGTCCCAAGGCCCAGTGGATGGAACACAAGATCGCGATCCCGGCAATTTGGAATGCTTTCTACGCAGAAGGAGACAATTCGTCGGGTAAAAGTACAGTTACATAGGTTTATGGGTTTAAGGTTGACTAAACAGGCCACTCTCCCGCTGGGAAGTTCTCGACCTATGCTTATATATTTGATTAGCCATCTTCTTTTAGAAGATGATGTAGGATTATGCACTTGGCCACAGAGAGAGAGAGAGAGAGAGAGAGAGCCACGTGGAGTTTTGTCTTGGTCCATGGAGAGACCCTCGTGTAGGGCATACCCTACAAAAGATGATCCACAAGTTAACCAGTTAGGGACATGTCCACCTGACTCAATACATATTTTGATATCCATCAATCTCGTTTTCTTCGTGCCAGGGGAAGAGAGCTCAGCCCCGCCAATTCTCTCCAGTCTTTACGGCACTTGGGTTGATCACACTTCGTAAGAGAATATGGAATATTCCAAACCTCGAAGGAGGATGATGATGGGCATCAGGGAGCAAGAAGAAGCTCATCAGTCACAAGAAAATGCCTTCCCCAGATGTGTATTGGATGAATCCCAATGCTTGAACAAGTTGGCAGTCGTGTAGAACTTCGAAAATTGGTATAGTCAAAATAATAACAAGGCATCCGTCTGCTTAGTGTGTAAATCTCCATTCTTGAGGTGGTCCCAAGCATTTCTGAACCAGGGAATAACACTTTCCAATTTAAGCTGAAATTCTCTCTCAGATGGAAAACCGTGCAAAGTTGACATTGTGAGTCTTTCTAAAAATGTCATGATCTTCTTTTTCAAATGCTAATCCTCACTTACCAATTAATTATCTTCTCATGGTTGGATTTTCAATGTAAATGGCATGCTGCTTGGATATAGGAGCGGGTGGAGAAGCCCGCTGCATCCATTCATTTATTGACAGGTGCCTTTTATATGCCTTCCCCATTTAGAATGCCTAAGCACTGTTATAAAAGAAAGCTGGAGCTTTATGCAGGATTTCTAGGCACAAGACATTCCACTTACAGTATATCTCCATCGTACTTCTCCAATTTGACGACTCCTGAGGAATAGTGCTAGCTGCATAGTTCTTCACCTGGCATTTTTCGGCTCCGTCACTGTGAGCACTTTATCGTCAGTTGTTTGATCCTTTATTTCTTTACTTCCAATTCTGCAGCAAAGAGTTCAAGTGATCACACGACACTTTCATATATATATATGTATATACATATATTTGTTTTCATTAATACTCTACTTGACTAGATCTGATATCATCAGCAGATAGACTAGTCAGCACCAGACCAATTTTTTATTCCTCTTTATAAAGTACGAATAGGATCTAGTGGATGTAATCATATATTACAGCAAATCCTCTTTAATGGCAACATTTTAAACTGGGAAATAGCCTAGTTAATCAGGTGAAAACTGGTTCTGCACAATAATATCTTTGGGCTGCTGAGATTGGAGCTGCACCTTGCCCTGGGCCATAATTAGTTCCACTGAAGTTCAACTGGTGCAGAGTACATCTTTCCTGGTTGCCCATACTCTATATCAAGCGCTTGACAAAATCATGTCAGGCACGACAATGTAGAATTCACATATAATCCTCATCAGGTACAGTACCTACCATATTCTCTTTTGTGGGTTTCCTTCTATTTTTCCCTGATGGTAATGCAACTATCGTGTGGAGGTGCACTAGATGGACATGGTGGAGATGGAAGTCCCCTTGCATAGACCTTCACGGATCATTAAAAAGTGGTAGACATTGCCTGTTGCAAACCTGAAAGGTTAACAGTCAAAGAATGATGGAATCTTATTACTGGTAGAAGTTTAACCTTGAAATGGAGGAAGTACGAAGCAATAGGCTAGGAAGAGTTACACTCAAAACTCAGTACCAATTACCAACTTATACGGTAAGTTGAGTACAGAGATTGAAATTTGATGGCAGCTTGTTTCTTTCAGACAGCATAGTCAATTCAACATTTCCTTATTTTTATTTCTCTTCCATAAATTATGTCAGCAACGAGAGTTGCCAGATGCACTCTGGACAGGGAGAAATGGATACACAAGAAGAGAGCCAGCTTCATTCTGTTGCCAGTCTCTGGATGTCCTTGGCAGCCCAATGGAGTATCTGTCTCGCTCATGGAGCCCAGCAGCCTCTGACTTCCTAAGCATTTTCACATCAAATGTAAGAAATCTCCCCACGATACTCATTTGAAACAAAATTTCAGACATTTGCAATGAGAAATGAGTACAAATACATGAAAGAGAGCACCCAAATCATTCTGTGTGGGGCTAGTCCGTCTCATTCAAAAAAAAATTCAGCATTGGTCTGCTCTTTGCATCCAGCAGGAAAAAATTCACTTATATGATCCTTCTATCAGGTGAATGATGCCAGTGATTTCTTTTCACAGAATCTGTTAATTCCTATAGAGGATAGCTGTTCTCAAGGAAAGCCTGATGAGGAGCAAAATGAGGTTTGTGGAACAGGAGATCATGATGGAGAATCAGAAACTGTGGAATCAAAAGAAAGTACCTTTCTCTGTGATGTTCATACTACAAGGAAGCATGCACAAAACTCTAAAATCAACGGAAACAATCAGAGTCAAAGCAAACAAAGTATTGTCAGTAGAGTAGAAAGCCTACAGGTAAAGTATAATCCTTTGTCAGTTTCTTTATATCACGAAACCCCTTCAATATATACTATTCAGAATTTTGGACAACTTCAACTTCGCCAAAAATTTAGGGCGTGGTATGTGAGTTCATTGTCTCTATCAGTGATGAACTTTTACACACCTGGAACACTTTCTTTTGCATGCAACCGCAATGGGAGAACTCCATCAATATTTGGCTGCCCTCAACTATGGTTAGCACCAACCATGGACTCAAGGTGTCAGATTTTTTGATAAGAAATCTGAACTAAGACATGAACAAGCCTCCAAGCAGCAGTTTTTGGAAATTTCAGACTCTAGCTGATAAAAACAAAAATCAACTGGTTATTTTGAGCCTTTTATGGTCGTTTGTTCATTTTCAAATGTTAATCGTACATTCTTGGGTAGACAACAATGATAGGCTTGAGAGATGTTTAATGTCCATGTTAGATGCATGGGAAACTAAAGTACACAACTAATGTCTTCTTTTTTTTTATCTTTCGTTGTGCATGAATCTTTCACAGATGTTATTTGCAGTGGAGAGGCCCCACCCAGCTGTCTATAAGAAGCATCCAATAATTGATCTGAGCAGGGTAATGATAGTGAAGCAATTATTTTTCTTTTCGGAGTTATAATAGGTTACTGCATTAAACACTTTGCTTTTAATCCAGCTAAACTTGAAGGATGTAAAAGGATGGTTAAGAGGCAAACCTTTAGCCAGCCTACTCAAGTGGTACAAGGACAGGAAGAAAGAGGAGCTTCGATTGCACACAGCCAAAGTAGATGCAGCCCTATCTGTTGCACGTTTGGCTGCAGCAATTGCTGGCATCACAGGCAGCAGCATCATAGGTGTAGATGATATCAGCAGGCACAATAATGGGAGCATGGTGGCTTATGACAATAACATGGGAAACGTCCTTTCTTTTGCTGCAAGTCTGGTGGCTGCTGTCTGTGCAGAAGCTGCGGAGTCAGCGGGTGCACCCAGAGACCAGGTTGCCTCTGTCATCAACTCTGGTTTTGCAAACCAAACGCCAGATGACATGATCACACTAACAGCCACAGCTGCAACGTGTAATGATTCCATAGCTACCATATCCTCAAAAATGTTATCACATGGAGACATGTTTAGCCCTTTGAAGGACAGCAACAGATGTATTTATGCAATTGATCTTCAGGTTTAAGAGGAGCCGCAACACTCAGATCAAGAACCATCGTAAATTCCTATCTGGAAGAGACTGAAGAGCTGCTGAATTCCAGGACTGCAATGCCAGTAGTCACACCTTCTGGTAGAATGCCTGTACTGTGACTCCCTGTTACTTGTCTTCTGTGCCATATATGTAGTATACTGACCAATGTTCAAGTGTTCACTCAGGGCAAAAGAGGCAAAGATTAGTATCAGTCCATCTGAAACGCAGGCAGCTGATATTGAGTCTCACAAGAAAGTATTTGGGAGCGGTTCTCACATCAAAAGAGTGTATGATTATTAAGTATTCAGTTCAACAGTTTACCTTGAAATTCCAGGCAATTACAGAACTAACAGTAACTTCGTCCCCTGACGCTCTTGAATTTTACAGACAGAATTTTGGATATGCTGGAAGAAGCTCATGAAGCCCGTGGCTACTTCTTGCTCAGCTTACAAACTGAAGGAGGCGACATCAAGCTGTTGTTCCGCTGTGAGGATCAAGCAATCGTGTGGACATCAGCCATATCCAATTGCCTGCATCTTTGTTCCCTCGACAATGACAAAAGTCAAATTAGAGAATGATTAATGATTTGTAATCTCGTCTTTTACCGAGAACAAACGGTGTACACTAAACTTAAAGCATAGAATGCCATGTACTTAAATAAGTCACCTAACCTTCCATGTTACAAGTGCAAAATCATCGAATTTTATGTAGACTATGATTCGGGCAATGGAGCCTCAAGCCAGACAATGAAGAGGGTAGCGAGCATAATATGAAATCGCCAGGTGAACATTAGGGGAAATCTCTTATTTGTGCCGTTATCCATTATAAGTCACGAGCAATAAGAACGAATGACCGAGAAATCTTCTCTTTTTTTCTTTTTTTCCATCAGAGAATTCCATCTCAAATAAATTACCACTTTGATCACTTTGATCACTATGATCTTGGATTTATATGGACAATGAACATAACTACCATCGAATCAACTCAGAAACTATAAGGTTTCAGCTGCCAGCCTGCCACTGACTCGTTCCATAGGTGAACAAAAGATCAGACCAACCTGATAAAAAGCTAGAAATTAAACACATTGAAATATGTTGTCCACAAAACGAAAAACTGGACAATTAAATTGGGGCCGGTGGCGACAAAATAGAGCAGCCACTGTCTGGAAGACCGGATTTCTTTTTCTTTTTTTTTTTTTGTGGTCGGTATTGAACAACAGATTTCAGTAAGAACAACAGATTTCAGTAAGCATATCTTAATATGAACTCGAGTGTCCAAAGAAGGGTCATGATCACTTGATCAGCTACAGCAACAGCAGAAGCAAAACAGAACAACGGTGCGAATAACGAGAACCGTAATAAGAGAAATAGAGGATTTAGTACAAAACATCTTCGCCTGTCGCATGGAAATTCTGTCGCCGTCAACACAAAACAAGTGATCATTCAGCTGATAAAAGCATCCCTTTCGAGACCTGCTTCCTGATCCGAGCATTGTACGAGCGTACGCGACACTACACTATCCACCTCCATTTGGCTCGGACAGCGTCAATGAATTCCACCACAACCGGCGCCTCCTCCTCCTCCTCCTCCTCCTCCTCCTTGCTGCCTATGAAACTTCAATGGCAGGAGCGAAAAATGAGGAAAACGGAAAAACAAAGGATTCTATCAATTTACAGGGAAAAAAAAATGAAAATAATTTGAGGGGCCCAGGTCATCGGGCCGAAGCGATTCGGGTCCGGGAACCCACAAGGCTAAGTCCACCCATCCATCCAACTCGCCCCGGTTAAGTCGGAATATCCAAACTCCACCTTGCCGTAACTTCAGCAAATTTGAATGAACATATATGCTTAATAGACAATACATGGCATTTTAAAAAATACAATTCGCATTGTATTGAATTTTGAAGTACCCCTGTCCGGAAGCTAACTCCGTTGGAAACATCATAGATTTTTTATCCGAGGGACATTAAATCTATTTGCATAACTCAAAATGCAAAACTTAATCGAAACTTAGTTACAATTTATAAGCCACTATCAATAATTCGAATATAAAGTCGAGCATACGAAATATGTCATATTTATAAAAATAAAACTATAAATACGGCGCGTTGGGTTTAAGAAGTAATGCCAACTAGGTAAACATATGAAATAGGACGTCTGTCGTATTCAGTAGTTTTCCCATCTCGCCAAGAACTAAAACCGAAGAATTTATGCCCATTTTGAGGAGGAAGAAGAGGAGGTCATGCAATCGGGCTTTACTAAGAGCATCGCCCGGCCCGCTTCGATTTCGGGTAAAAAAGGACAAAAGAAGAACCCGAATTCAGAGAAGCGGCCAGGGAGCCTGAGAAATGACAATTATAGCCCCGGGGTACGCCCAGTGAGCGAAGAAGTAGGCAGCAACCGCTGCTGGCTTTCGGAGGAGGAGGAGGCCAAGCCAAAAAAGCTTTCCTTATCCCCCAAATCCCAAATCCCAATCCCAATCTCCCTCGCTTTCGGAATCAGGGGGTACCTTTCTCTCTCCCTCTCTCTTTCGCTCGTCTTCGGTTTTTCCTTTCCGTTTGTTTGCTTTCTCGGGGTTTAGGGTTTATCGGTTGCCGATTTCTGGCGCCGCTCTCTCCCCTTTCTCATTGCGCGTGTCCCTTGAGCATCGCAGGACGAGAGGCTTGGAGTAGGTCGTCCGAGGGAGATGGCCGCTCAATTGATCCGCGAATGGGTCGGGATTCAGCAATTCCCGGCCGCCACCCAGACCAAATTGCTCGACTTGCTCAGCAAACTCAAGCAAGAGGTCCGTCCCCCCCCTTCCCATCTTCTTGCGGCGTTTCTATGTTGTGTCATTTTCCCTTCGTTGTGTGCTGAGCTCGAATGTCCGGCCGTCGGAGTTTTCGTTTCTGGACAGCAATCGGCTCGCGATCCTCTGTTGTTGTTCCCCACCCCTTTTCCGAGTTACCTGGGTCACACCCAATGCGCAAGTTCTTATTTTTTTCCCTAGTTCTCTGGCTCGGAGTTGGCTTGTCTGCTCTCATGTATGACCCTGTTGCAGAACGTGAGCTCCTTGACGATTCTTGTCATGGGGAAAGGAGGGGTTGGAAAGTCGTCCACCGTTAATTCCGTAGTCGGCGAAAGAGTAGTCGCCGTTAGTGCTTTCCAGGTAGTTCCCCTGCGTTCTGACCATTTCGCTGCTGCTCCATACAAAACACTCGATTCTCGTGACCAGTTTGGGTTGCTTTTGTGTGCTAGTCGGAGGGGCCGAGACCCATAATGATTTGCGCTCGAGGGCTGGGTTTACATTGAACATCATCGACACTCCTGGGCTCATTGAAGGAGGATACGTCAACGATCAAACCCTTGAAATCATAAAACGGTGGGTTGCGCCTTGCCTTGTCTCACAAACCACTATGCGGTTCAAATAATTTCATATTCACCATGGTGATTTTTTGCTGGTCGGGTATGTGGAGCAGCTTCCTTTTGGACAGAACGATAGATGTCCTCCTCTATGTGGACCGTTTGGATGCTTACAGGGTGGACAACTTAGACAAGCAGGTCATTAAAGCTATCACCGATAGCTTTGGTAAAGAAATTTGGCGCAAAGCGCTGATTGTTCTTACGCATGCCCAACTCTCTCCACCAGATGGTTTGGAATATGATTTATTCTTCTCTAAAAGATCGGAGGCTCTTATGAAGATTGTTAAGTTGGGTGCCCGGATTAAGAAGCAAGATACATGGGTACTTTTGCTTTCTATTTTATCATCTTTTTTGGTCCTTCTATTGGTCTTTGTAGTTCTGTCCTGCTTTATCAACCTTAGTTTTACTCTGTGATTTGTACCCTCTATTCACCGTTTTACTGAATCTTTTTACTTTGATCATTTTTTACTGGGTCATTGTACGGCTCGCACATATGATGGTGATGGAGTGTTCATCGGGCTTGATGATTCATGATTCTTAATGGAGGAGAACTGAGATTGATGGACTTATAACCATTGGTTCTAGGATAAGGATTCTCTTACATGTGAAAGTTTTAAATCCGATGCTTATTTATCTTTGCTTCTGGGGACATAGAACTTTATGGACCATGAGTGACTGCTGTGGGATGGTAAAAGTTGCTTCCCCCTCTAGTCAACTCAATTGTGATGTGTTGGGCTTACCTTAGTGCATTCTTGATGAGGCTCCTGCTGTGATCTGGGGTACTTCCTAATTATATAACCTTCTATGTAGGTTTTATGGTCACTATTGTTAGGCGCTAATTATTTTGGCAGTGGAAGTGGTGAATACAGACCCTTGACTCCAGGCTCATCTCCACTAGAAGTGAAATTAACAGTTGATTTCTTTCAATTTGTTTAGGAGCCGATCTCCAAATGTGTGCATGAATGCATAGCTTATGCAGTGCTGATGTTTAATTATTATTGCGATGCAAAGTTTGGTCAAATATTATATATATAGGCAGCACAAGTAGATGGATTACTTGTGGAAATGGTAATTTTGCCAGAATTCACATGTTATTGAATTATCGATTGGTTGGTGGGAGATTTTGTATTTTTCATTGTGCACTTTTCTTGTTTTCTTGTAGGGGTCTTCCATTCCTGTTGTTTTGGTTGAGAACAGTGGGAGATGCAACAAAAATGAGAATGATGAAAAGGTAGTAATTGCCTCCTGGAATTCTTCTATCCTGTTATTTGGTTTGTCTGGTGCATTTGGGTTTATTCTGTTCTTTTGAGTTCATACTGCTGTCCTGTATATTGCTGCAGATACTTCCAGATGGAACTGCTTGGATTCCTAACCTCGTGAAAACAATCACAGACGTTGCCTTAAACGGAAGCAAGGGTATATTGGTGGACAAGAAATTGATTGAAGGGCCGAATCCCAATAGAAGATGGAAAGAATTTATCCCTTTGATTTTTGCAGTCCAAGTAGGTCTTGCAAGTGCATTATTGATTTGTTTTCTTTTCTTGCTGGTGCATCTCTGTCTGGATTTTGGATGCAATGCTCAGTTTTCATCTTGCTTGTGTACTTAATTCCTGACAACTATCTGAATGTCTACTTTGTTTTTTCCTGGGGTGTTGACAGTATTTCCTCATCATCAAGCCAATTCAAGCGGCAATCAAGAGTGATATTGCAAAAGAGGCTAGACCACCATGGGAGTTGAGGGATGTAGGAGGAGCCTCTCGGAAGTTCTAAAATAGATCATAGATCCTTGCACGATGATATTTCTTGACATTTCAATGGCAAGACCATACTTTGTACTACTTAGCAGATGGCCTTTTCTTTTGGTTGTAATTGGCGGATGGAACTTTTCCTTTTGACTTTGAGGAGGATGAGACGTGTGCCTAAATATTGTTGCAAATCCACTGCAGGTTTTGGACTTGATACTCTGACACCATCTTCTTATACACAATGTATGTGTATATGTCATTTCAGTAGGCATCCTTATGAAAAACCACGGATGGGAAATACCTTCCCAAGCTCAGTGCTAGATGACCGTCGATCTTGTGGAACCCACAAAATCAATAGTTGTGGATCACCCAATCCAGTGAATCTGGTCCGGGGAAAAATTTCCCGACATTGATTATGATCATGCCCCCTATTGTGTAAGATTTTCCTCTTGTTTTTTAATTAGTAATGCAGGAAGTTCATCACTTGGACTTGGATGGAATTTTGTCATTGTATCCTTCAATTAGTTTCAGTCATTTTTACTAAAGTTCTGATTTCATGTTTCAACGTCCCTTGAAAAGAAATGCGAGTAGTGCGAACTGTTTAGTCCTTAGTCCTATTTTCTGTCATTTGCTTGCTTAAAACGTGGTTTTTTCCTAATCGCAACGTCTTGAACAAATGGTTGAGTGCAACGGTTATTAACCCATATGATAATCGGAACGGGTGAGATGAACAGTCATACAGTTAAGCCTAGGCTTGTCACAACTCCCAAAGGAACACATTCAAAGTCGAGCGCTGTTGGGCATTTTTCATCTTCGAATCTCGAGAACGAAACTGATCCACCGCAGTGTTCATGAGTGTCTTTGCAAGCTCATCCTCTTTGCGCCTCTGTTGCGAGGTTTCAAGCCCGGCGGAAGGATCCATATATTATGATAAATGTAGCCCTCTGCTTTGCTCAAGCTCTGATCTGTTTTGTTCCAATGTGCAAACGATTGATGACCATAATGATACAATTGCAGCCAAGAGATCACATGGGATCATTCCGCCTCTGAATCCTCGGTCCCACTATCCAGATACATCTCAACAGCTTCATTGCTGGAGCTTTCATTGTCTTCCTCATATTTCCTCTTCTCCTCCTCCCGTTCTCTTTCAGCAACTTGAGCCTTCGCCATCTCTAGTCTGGCACTCACTGTTTCCCATGACACTAGCTTTTCCATGAACATAGATACATAATCAGCTCGACGACTCTGTGAAAAGATGAAACTGATGCGCTTAGGCTCTAGCAACGCATTACAAGATCAGTACAATTAAGATATTAGCAAAATGCGAATTTATGGTACCTGATAATCAAGGTCGTAGGCATGCTGTTGAGAGAATTTCATAGCAGGATTAGTATTCGATTATAAAGCTGCTCTCACAGCTCAGATAGAAATCTATAAATTACTTCTGACGAAGGAAGTAAATAAGATCAAACATGATTACCTCCCAGACATCAATAGTGAGAAGAGGCTGCCAGAACAGAAATTAACAAGTGCATAAGTAGAGCAGTGATACTAAACATCACAAATTACAGTAAGTAAAGAATAAATCTATAGACACAACATCTGAATTATATGAATCTGTGAATGTGCAATGAACAATGACAGACCACAATTCTATGGATTGTGCTTACCAAATAATCCCAGACGAGAGGATTCACAGCATTGGGACTCTTCACCACCACAAGCTTCTTGTCCTCATCGGACGGGCGTGGATTAATAGCATTACCGACATTGAGCCTATTTGCTTTGTCTACACATTAACCAAAACCCAAAATGATTTCTAGATAAATGGGAATTTGGAGGTGAAAGTTACAGAAGCACATCAGCTAAGGCAGGAACAAGAAAAATTCCACTCACATGCAAGCCACACCCAACCAGAGCCAAATTGTGCAGATGCAGCTGACCTGAATTTTGCACTAAACTTCTCAAAAGAACCAAAATCTCTCTCAATCAGTTCTAGGAGGTCACCAGATGGCTTTCCTCCACCATTTGGCACCATTGATTCCCAAAAGAAGTCATGGTTCCATATCTGCAGATTATGTGAGCAAATAATCAAGTTGAAGTCCTTAAAGAGGAAAGGTGTGACTGGTACATGGGGGAGTGGAATGCCACTGTTGGGGGGTCATTTAGTGGGGAAGGGGCAAGAGAAGGGGTTGGGGGGGGCGCTTGGGGGAGGGGAAGAGAGAACTCTTCTGGTAATGTCAATTCATTCTTGAGCGTTATTCCATACAGTGAATATGAAAGTTCTAGTATACCAAATACCTAAATGGGCAAGCTAGCTGTCCTGTATGACGGTAAGGGATTTATTTACCATTAGGCAACAGGAAGATCCTATCTTAGAGTTGAGCAATTTTAATGGCCGCATTCTATTTCCAGAATATTGAAGTACCAATCCAGCTTTAAAGAATGAAATCCCAACGTGTCCCGGCTTTAGCTCCTCATGAGATTAAGAGATAATTTCTTACTGCTAGTATAAGTACTATGGACCCATATGAGGACACAAGCATGTGGAAAAAGTAACTATACACGAGCCAATTAATTTGATGACAGGTCACAAAGGGAAATACTTTAAGGACCACTTAAAATCTACTACCTGTGCGGCATTATTGAAAGAAGGAAGAATGTCGCCCTTGTTGTATGAAAGAATGATAATGTCCTCCAATGACATCCCATCTAGGTCAGTCCCGACTATTTGCATGTTTAGATTTTCAACGTATCCCCTATGGTGCTTTCCCCAATGATATGAGATTGTGTCCTGGCTCATCAGTGGCTCCAGAGCATCCTGAGGCAGAGATATTGACATCTTAAGCCTTAACATTGACAAACACAAATGGGCGGCACCGCAAGGATCTAAGTCAAGCTCAGTTATAAGCAGAGTTTGAAAGTATATTTAGCCACTACAAATGTGAAGCCAAGCAACAATGCCGTCACCATCATTAGAACGCACATTGATATAGCAGATTGTGCCACCTTTAAAAGCTTAATTATAAAGGACCAGCTGACAAAACATATACAGATTCCGTTAAATCAGCAAACCATCCCATTATCAAAACAACACAAGGCAAAAGGCAGGAAGTACTACTAGTTTATGGAAGCCATGGGAACTAAATAAGAACAAAAGAGAGACATGGTTCAAACCATACCAGCGGATAAGGTGGAGGCTTTAGGTCAAACTTAGCAGAAATTGGAGCAGCAACAGCCCTTCCACATTGTCTCTGCACCACAAAACATGGTTATTGTGGTAAAGCCTGCAATGACTCCAGCTTCTTTTTTCTCCTTCTTTTCAGCCAGGGTATAACTCCAGTTGAAATATAGAGGATAAGCAAAAGAAAATCAGATATCCCTCAAGATAATAACTGTTGGGCACGAGCTCAGGTAGCACCTGAGTGCGTAGAGAGCTGTCACCACAAAAGCATTTTGTCGAACATAATGAGTGCGAGTTTGTTTTGCCCATCTTGTTTTCCCACGCAAAATTCTACTCGTGGGCACGGGCGGAATAAAGATTGCATTGAATAAACCCCCAGCGTGTTCGGAAGACCAAATAAGAAGACGAACAAAAGAACACTCGTTTCCTTCACCAAATTTGTTGGTTCGCATATCAGCCTTTTGTCAAAGTCGAAAGTGGATACATGGGAAGCAAGCAGAAGCAGACCTGGTTCTTTGTGGATTGGAAGGTACGGGTTGAAACCAGAGCTCCACGAAGTCCTACAAACCAACCATCATCAGTCCCGTCACACCAAACGAAGCAAAAACTGACTGAACTCGAAGCACTAGTGCAGCGGTGGTCCGCTAGAGAAAGTTGGGCGCGTTGCAAAAAGCCACCTTGGTAAGAAAGGAGGGCGCATGGCGGTGAAATAGTTGCAGTCGCGGCCATTGTCGAAGGACAGCGTAACGAACAGGGATAATGTCTTCCCAAGTTCGAAGCCTACGGGATATGGTATTATTAATTTATATCGAGGCCAGGTCCTTTAACTTTTTGGGCTAAACGCGAGGGTACAGAGCGTTTTGGAGTATAAAGTAATTTGCTGTCCCAACGATGACTCGTGACCTGCAAATGTATTTTGCCATCCAAACCTTGCAAATGGGGTCTTCTACCTCATAGATATCGCTTCCCGTTGAACTAATATAGAACCTGAGTCGATAAAGTACCCATACTTAATGTTGATTGTCGTCCGACTCCTTTTTTATATATGTTGAATTCAACAGCACGATCAGGCTTGTTGCTTACACAAGCAATTTTGCATTACCATAGAACTTCTCCAAAAGGTCGGACTGAATCTGAGAATGAGAGCTTAATTGAGCATATCCAACAAAAACAACCACATTTTGTTGAAACCTGTCATCGTACTTGAAACCTGTACTAACACAGGAATAGGATTTCCTGCGGTAGTGCATGCAGAGTGCAATACTAGCAGCATCTGTGTTCGTGTCCATTCTGCATTTGAAGGACAAACTTCTTACAACCTGGATAGGTACATGGACAGACAACTTCCTTTGGTCCAGGACTACTGTCTCGAGCATTCACCAGACAGAAACAGGATTGCCCATTAATTTGGACAAAATATCAAAAGGATTCGACGGAAAGAAGGAAAAATAAACACAGTTAAGAATAGACATTCAAAAGGAAAATAAGTTTGTCAACGTTTCTACCAATCTAAGAATAATGGTGGTGAATGACAATGTCTATCTGCTGATTGAGCATTGAATGGACCAGCAGTCTATGAATCAATTTACAATGGAGAACTGTCCCTCGTCAATTGGATGGCGCAAAACTTTTGCCTTGAGCATTTCACTTCTCCTACAATGTAAAAAAATCTCGACTCATGCCCATACTCTCTTCTTAGGTGCCAGATCTGATGTTTTGATCTTGTCAATTTTTGCAGCTATGATGAAATCATTCATGCTCAATCCCCCTGCATAGTCAAGTGCAAAACCTATTAATTGAGGTATATAACAAAACCAACTCTATTCCAAAGACAAGCATAGAACTTTACCCATGCAATTGGAAAAGATACAAGAATTAAACAACAGGAGTAACGATAAAAATGGAGACTAGGAGGATTAAATATGACAACCTTGTGCATTTCATATGGAGAAGTATCAATCCGATCTTCACAGTAAGAACTAGAAGCATCATGTTTAGTATTCATGTTATGCAAGAAAACAACTCCACAGTTCCCTATTAAGTGACTACACTTCTCAAGCTCCCCTACGAAATGTTACAGTAGCTTGAAAAAGTGCCCCATCCATCACTTTCTAATTTTTATGTATGTCCCAATTTGCAAAGTGGCTGAACCACGGCTCTCCATTTACTCACACCATGTCTATAACAGAGTATATTCACAATGATCACATTTTCTTATCTAAAAATAATAGAAACAAGAACAGTCATACCAATGGAAGAAGTCCACAATTCAGCTCTGACTTGATTGGGTGGCTCCAAGTACAAACTTGGGAAGTGAGCAGTGGGTTCGACCATGTTATAAATCCGGTTAATCAGCTCGACCCCACACTTAAAATCCCTCAGCTTCCACAAGCACTGCAGTTTAAGCCCACTTTCTTCTTCCAACAGTCTCCACCCGACAACCTAACGAAAGAAACCCAGTGTCAACAGACACTCCATCTCTTTCCAAACGTTCTTCCATTTGCGATTGTCGCAGCAGTAGCTCAGGGAGAAACAATTCACACGAAACTCACGAGAATTCATCGAGAAGAAGGGGGCGGGGGGGGGTGGGGGGGAATTCGACCTTCTTGAGGAGCTTCTGAGCGTCGTCGAGGGACATGGGGGGCTGGACGGGGGAAACAGGGGAACAATCCTGCTCGGCGAGAGAGAGAGCGGAGGCGACGGGGATCAAGATCTTGTGCTCGGTGTCGACATTGCCCAGCACCCTGTCTCCGAACTTGCTCTCCAGCTCCGCCGGGAAAGGGTCCCTCGCCCCGAAATCGCCCAGCAAGTCCGTTCCCATGGCACGCGTCCTGAAGGCGAGCCGGCCCGGAGTCGCGGGTCGGAGCTTGGGGAGACGAGGAAGCTGAAGAAGGCGGGGGGAAGAAAGAGGAGGGCGAAGCGGAGAGAAGGAGACGTTGGCGGTGGCCATGGCGGTGGCGGTGGCGGTGGCCATGGCTTGCGAAAAATGTGTTCTTTGTGGATGAAGCGGAGGAGACGAGGCGGAGAGAGTGTGGCTTGACTTGAGCTCGATTGGTTCAGGATGCAAAGACCCCAGAATTGAAGAGAAATAGAGGAATAGTAGTGGCTCTGGCTGGCTGACTGGCTGTGGCAGCTGCCACATCATCACGACAAGAACATACCCTAACAGTACCACGTCATCTCATCTCACGCCTCCCAATGTTTCCTCTCTCCCTCCAATTTTTTCTAGGCCTCAGGTTAAATTGCTTGCAATGGCTTCCCCTTCAAAATTTAATTTTTTTAAAAAGTATCACATTGAATATACAAAACAATAGAACTAGAAAATCGGATGCCGATAATTTTGGTAGGTTTCGGACATATCATGTTAAATAAAAATTGAATCCTAAACTAGAAAATATATTATAGGTAAAAATCTGTCGATGATCACTTTAATCTAACAAGTCGAGACATTTGGAAAAAAGGAAGGGCCCTTCTTACTAGGACCTTTGTGGGCGGCTATTGCTACTTTAGCTCATTGATACTTTGATAAAAGATTTCTTGGAAAGATCGTTTTTCATTGTTTTGTAACTTTTGATAAGTCTCTTCAATTTTTATGTTCACATTCGAAAGTCAAAGTTTTCAAAAATATAGGAAATGCTAATATGAATGCAAAAGTAAGTCTGACTTTTTTTAAAGAATTTTCCAATACTTAATAAGGTTTCTTAGTATATTTGAGGGGAAAGCAAATGCAACATGGTAACCGACATCCCCTGTATTTTAAAGTACTGTGTTGATGAATAAGCAAGTGAATATGAGGTGAGCTGCCACAAGCTTCAGATTTTTCTGCCCTCCCTTAATTTCTTCTATTTCTTTGCCTTTCGAGCATTGTAAACATTCCGGGAGCCGGTGCTGGAGGTAGAATTTAGTGAAAATAGCTGGAATGCTGATCTTGATATGCACAGTTGGCACTTCCAAAATTTCACCTCAACTGATACTTTTAGGAGACGGTACTAGATCCTTTCGCTCCCAGAGTATCTCCGGTTTCTAATCACCCCAATCCCACAACAACTATCCCACTACACACGAAAAAGACATTCAGATTCAGACACGAACTACGAGCTATAATACACTCTTGCTCCTTCATCCAGAACACTGCAAGACAAACTTCAGTCCACGCGGAACCAAGTTAGCCACAATGCCATCAAACCGACGATGAATAAAAAACGACGCTACTTGATGAAGTCTTCTGTCCACCATGCTACAAAGAGAAGGGCTTCGCGTACACATCAAATCCTCGTTTGCAGTCAATTGAGGTTCCTGCAAAAGTAATATTAACGGGGTGAAATGGTTTGTATTAACGAGTATTCCACGGCACAGCAGCACCTAGCCTCCAAGATGTGAGATTCATGCAGAAGAACTAGGGCATTTTTCTAACCCAAGTCGACAGAAATTTAACAAAGTCCACTAGTTTGATTTGTCGATTTGGGCATGGTGGAAGCAAGAATGATGGAGAAGCCTTTATGGTTTAAAAACAGGCTTGAACATTGCTTTGTTTGTGCTCCGACGATAAGAGGATGCTTTAGTGATCAAAGTAGGAACATTTTGGTGGAAGGTTATATGGGTTTTTCAACCACCATTTTACGCACAACTGTGAACAAGTTAATCAAGCAGAACTTTTTACAAGTTACAAATAAAGGTCTTCGGCAAAGAAGCCACTTTTTTTTTTTTTTTAATCATGGAAGACCATCTAACCTTCTTACCCTATCCAGAATAAGCGAAAATCTTCATACGGTTTTCAATTATTCCATCTCCATAATGTAATCTCATGTTTCTACTGAATTATTGAACATTCCATCTGCATACGAAATAACATCTCTAGCCATTTTGACATACGTAAACCAGCTTTAATGATTTTCCTCATCTTTTCGTAACAATAATAGTCACTGAAGATGCATCAACGAAATAAAATAGAACGAAATAGCTATCTTTTCCGGGTACATATCAAATAAGTTCGTCCACAGTTGCTTCTTTAATAGATATGCACTGACGCGCCTTATGTTTTCAAATGACTTTTATAAAAGTGATTTAGATATTGAACGTACATCCCAACTACCATCTCATGAGAGCGAAGTTCAAATCAGACAATCAAAGCTATACAAGTAATCTTAGTCCTGTTCTCCACTAAGATGTTTGGTTTCAGTAGTGAAACAGAGAAACTTCAGGCACATTCTACAGAGGCTCCGAAGCAACTTTTTCACAAAGAAACAGCTGATGCTGCCGTAGTATAACATACCTGTCTTAGTCGTGTGCTGAGGTTGCCACCGTTCAAAAGCATCGAGATAAGAGAAGTTACAAGTCCACCCTCAAGATCGTCGCCTGTGTTCCGAATGGTAGACCGCATCGCATTCAGCATGCTCCCATAAGTGGTGGCATGTCCACGCTCAATGGCTTGGATGAAGGAATAAGTCATAGCACCTGTCGATGTAACCTGTGAAAGAGCCTGTTGGCAGAGAGAATCGGGCTAATTAAGTTTGTGCTCCCTTTTACTTATTTTTGCAATAGTAAGGATTTTCCAGGATTCCGAGAAATCCATTTAACTGCCAAACGCCAAAAGCTTTACCGGAGTATCGGCAGAAGTTTGATTATCATCACAGCCACTGAAAGAAATCACTTCTCCCCCGCTTGTCCCTTTCCATACTCCCTGAACGAGGTCTGTGGTCCTCCCAGATATACTGACCGCTTCTGCATTCACAAATGAAAACAAAGAAAGTTCGTCTCTGGATGGATAAATCTTGGAATTTAATGCGAAGAACCACTGGAATGATGAACAAACCTGTCCATTCTACAGAGAAAGGGTAAGTCTAACATAGTGCCACTGTGACAAGAATCAATAACGGCATGAAGCTTAACCCCATGAGGAAGAGGCCTGACGATCATCGCATTGATCTCGTCATCGACGATCATTCCTTCGGTCCTAAAATCTGAAGGGCAAAGCGTTTCGTCAAACCCATCCACCTCATCACCGGTGTAGTTCCTCTGCTGGGATCCATGACCGGAGAAATGGAATACCAAAGAATCCCCAGGCCTACAACCTTGGACAAGCCAATGCAACGCCATTCTTATGTTCCGCTTGGTTGGACGCCTCAAAGGATCGCGTTCATCTTCTGCAGAGTTAATATTCACAGACTAATGAGGCCCCCACGTGGGCATTCCAGATTAATAATGGATAACTTGTAAAACGGAGATGCGGAGTATATTCCTCTAGAGTTTAGACTAATTGCGAATCCTTTTTGGATCATCATGAGACATGACGAACCAGAGACAAGATGAGATTAACAGCCGGAGAAACCGCTTCACACATTCGTTATCGAGTATTCACAAGGATGAAGATTGATAAGGAGGCCTAACTTGAACATCTAAAATCCGAACCGTATCTGTAATTTGCGGAGCGGTCATCACATTTGTTCTCACGACTAACAATCTAGCGATCGACATTGCAGTGCTATCCAATGTCAAACTCAGTAGAATAAAGTCGTAACTCATGGTGAGGGATCGCGATGCTATCAGCTGAACTTTAATTGGGAAAGAACGCTAGGAACGTTCATCAAATTCGAATTGCCAGTGAGCATGCACGCGCAAATGAGAAATAATTGAAGAGAGAGAAAGAAGCTGGGCTGTAGACGGTCAACGCCCGATTAGCAATTCATTGAGAAGCATCGCCGAGAGAAGGGAGCGATTGAACACGAAGACGATCAGATCCTTATCGGAGCAGAGACAGAAGCGAGAGAGGCGAACGCACCGGTGAGCACGAGGATGGAGGACTCGGGGAACTTGAAGCGATTGGTCAACAGGAACTTCATGCACTTGGCGTCGTTGACGCAGCCCTTGAGCTCGTCCCGGGTGTTCCTGTACGAGACGCCGCATATCAGGGCTCGCTTCGCGCCGTGGGCCGGAGGATGGGGCCCCGGCGGCCCGTAGGACGGCGGCGGCTGCTGCGGAGGATAGTGTTGGGGGAGGTGGTGGTGATGGTGGAAGGAGGAGGAGGGGGAGGGGGAGTGGGGGGCGGGGGAGGCAGGGAGCGAGGATCGGCGATGAGGGTGACGGCGTGGCAGAGGGCGCAGCGGATGGAGGCGGCACCCGGTGGCAACTGCAACGCAGTGCGGCAGTTGGAGCAGTTGACCAGCAACATTATGACCGGCTGGCTTGCTGAGAGAGAGGTGAAGAGATGGTGCTTTGCAATGGGCGGAGATGGTGGGAGGAATGAGCTTTGCTCAAACCAAGATCTCAGAGAAGAGAAGCAGAGGAAGGGATCGGGACTAGGAGGAGGAGGAGATGAAGGAGGAGGAGGAGGAGAAGTGGTTTTGGTGAGTCAAAGTCTTTGATGAGTTTTTTAAAAGGGCGGAGGGACGACGACGGCGTCCTGCTGCCGAGAAGGTGATGGGAAATGGGGAGGCAGGGAGGGAACATGGAAAAAAGACACGGATTTTGCAGAAAGACCCGACTTTCATTCGAACTTTTTTACCCCTCGTTACGCCTTGATGGGCGTTGAAACACGTTTTTAGCTATTGCCACGAATTTTAGTTCAAAAAAATTCACCATATGTATATGTAAACCAAAAAAAAAAGTACAATTTTCCGCCAATACGATTAAATTAATTTTTTTTCTTCCTATTTTATCTACTCTCTACTGCTAACTACAAACCACATCCATCTTGATAAAAATTGAAATATCATAATTATCTCTAAACAAGCGTCGCAAAAATTCTTTCTCTCTCTGAAATAACCTTTTGAGTAAAGGTTTAGACCTTTTGGCAGTGGGCGGAATACTAACAAATGTGACTTCCTTTTCACTTGGCCAAACCTTTGTGTAATTTTTTTTTCTTTTGGCAAATTTAAATGAACGTGTCAAATTTGTCATGGTAATTAAAAAATATGTTTTTTTTTTTCATTTGGCCAATAAAGCACTTTCTTAATTTGCAAACTTACAAAGTGGCGCAACACCAGCTCCTTATTTGTCAAAAGTGTCTCGATATGACTTATTACATCAATTGACAAATTAAATTTCAACATTGCAATTGATCCTCAAACCGAATGCAACATTTAATTATACAAGTTATATCTAAAATTGTAGTGAGATCACATATATATGGGACATGTTATAAGCGTGTATTTAAGCGACGTGGGATCACTGTCTAACGCACAATGATTAAAATTGCCATGTCTTATATGAGAAGTGTAACAACTATTGATAATAATACAAATTGCTCATGATTTTTGGTCTCGTATGCAATATAGTCCATAAAATTTTAATTTGTTCAATGTAATTCCTCAACTTTTAATGCTTGTTTAATGTATGTAGTTCTGCCATTAATTCAATATCGGGGATAACAATGAACATTTCGTATAATGCAGGAACTAACTTGATTAGGTACGTAAAGTTTAGGAACTATATTAAACAAATAAAAAATTCAAGACCACATTGAATATTGGACTAAAGTTCAGGGATTGCATTGAACAAATTAAACACTTACGGACCACATTATATATTGGGTCAAAATTCAAAGTCATTTGTGCCATTTTTGAATTGGCGTTGAAACTTAAAGATCGGAGTAGAAAGCTAGCCGGGCTAAGAACTGAAATTACTGTCGATGTTTGACACATCTCCTTGCATTTTTTGGATAGTATGTGAAGCGTCCGGTCAAATTAAAGAATTAGATGACGCGGAGCTGTTTTAGAATTCAAGCCGGAATTGTCTTCCGAAAGCAACTTGCATTCAGTTTTCCTCAACCGCTGGTCGTCGCGGGTCGTCGCTTTCTCTGGCGGAGCACCTGATGTTATCCACGTGATTTGGAATAGAGGAGAGATTTTGCATGTGGGTTAACTGGTAGATGGAATATCAAGAAGAAGAGAATGATCTGTCAAGACACTGCATTTTACGCAATCACAACCTTCATTATTAGCCAAAATCCCATCGTGTATCGTATTCATACCTAAAGAAAGCCGGTGTGAATGAGCCGTGCGGTATAATGAAAACCATTCCGAAACCAGACCTATTTGCAATATAATATGCCTATATCGTTACTTTATATTATATACATGAGAATAGTCAAATTAAGACGAAACCTAGTTAACTAATAGATGGAAATCTTGCGGATAATTACTGGAAAAATCTTAAATAAATAACAATTCAACATTAATTTTTTTAATTTAGCTAATTTAGTCATATAACTTTTGATGATTTGCCAATGTAGTCCCGATCAATTTTGGCCAGTAATTGCCAATTACATGATATGACAGGTGCTGACATAAATGATTTTTTACTCTTTTTTTTTAAATATTTTTTATTTTGTTCTGTTTTTTTCTCTGTTTCTTTTTTCTATTTTTTCTCTTCTTCCTTCGTGGGTTGCCATGGTCGACAAGGGTCAACCTTGCCGGCCTCGAACACAAGATTTGGTGGGGGTGAGCCTTGCCAAATTTGGCGAGGGCTAGCCTTCGGGTCGTCCCCCTCGCTTGCCTTTGGTGAGGGCCGGCCTCACCAGCCCTCCTCCCTATGACGGTGACTAATGTGGGAAAAAGGAAAAGAAAGAAAAGAAAATTTTCAAAAATCTATTAAAAATTCAAAAAAAATGTAAAAATTTGTCTACATTAGCATTGATCGTGTCACATGTAAGATGACCAGCGTTCATGTCATGATTGCTTACCAAAAGCAACTAAAAGGATTATATTGGTAAATTTTCAAAAGGCTTTAGGATTAAATTGATCAAATTAAAAGGTTAATGATTTTATTGACATATGTATAATAGATTTATAACTTGAGTTTCTCAAAAAATGTTGTGCGAGATTTGGCTTGTCTACATATGATTTTTCTCAGCTTATATATGGGAATTGGTATAACCAAAAGCGACGCCCGGTTTAACAAACCAAGCATTACGGACCAATCGACAGTTTTGGAACAACGTCGATGTGAGGCGAGTATCCAATTGAATCTCGGAGCGTTAGCTCTTGGACAATCACCAAGTGGAGAACCAACATTAGTGTCACGACCAATTTTTTTGGGTGAACCACCTAGGGTTTGGCTAATGGATTGCTAAGCCTAGACTTAGCTCGAGCTCTCCCAAGCCCATACCAACTCGCGATTTAAATTCAAATATCTAGCATGCAAAAGGGAGTCACCACTAATCAATTTATGGTAGGTCGATTAGACACCTAAGTAAAATAATGGGAGGATTATTTTACTTCTACGAACCAGAGATTTTGGGCACGGGGACTTGATTACGTTAGATTTCTCTAACGCTCTTTCGGTATCTTTCTCTTTTATTTTGAAAAATGTTTGGCAAGCAGCTTGAATTGATTTTAACTTATATCCCTAACATGTGAGGTGATCAAGCAGATGCACATACCACCAATTTAACACTCAGGATAGCAATTAAATAATGCAGAACTTACCTCAAAGCAAAAAAAGCATCTGCAGTGTTAGATTAAAATTCACATCAGCAATACTAGATATGATTTCTAATTAACACACAATTTTTTTTTTTAGAATTTTCTCTTGTTTAATGAAAAAAAATGTCTTATGCAATTGTCACAGGCCAATCGATTCACTCTCGATCACACGTAGGCTGACCCGTGCGGCCTTAAGGTTTTACCCCTAAGCAGCCTTTCACACTCGACTCACAAGACTCGTGTATAGAGAGAGAAACTCTTAGAGAGAAAAGCTCTGGTTTTTGTATTGCTTGTGAATGAATTACAATGAAGGGAGAAGACCCATTTACATACAAGTACAAGGCAAACCGTATCCGTAGATCTCCCTTAGATCTGACGGTGGAGATTACACCTCCCCAACTACCCATATTTACTCTCAACTACCAACTATTTGCATTTATATCGTATGCGTACAAATACCGTATCGCCCTCCCCTAGGAGTATTCTAGAAGACTCGAGAATACTCTAAGTCTCGGGATATCGGTCGAGGGTCGGATGTGTCACGCCCGTCCTCAAAACCCTCTTGGCTTGTCTTTCTCACGGGCCGTGACATTCTCCCCCACCTAATCAGGCGACACCCTCGTCGCATTTTCGGCATGAAAGGCTTCGATTTCTTTCTTGAACTGCCAAAGACTCTCCTCGGGCTCCCAACTGGCTTCACTCTCCGGAAGACCCTTCCATCGGATCAAATATTCACGCTTGGCCGCGCAATACCTCTTCCGTATGACTCGATCCGCCAAAATGCTTTCGACTTCTCAATCATACGAGGTCTTTGCCCCGAGCGGCGCCCTTTGTGATTCCCCTAGATCCGGGTCTTCCTCATCAACTTGGAAGGGTTTAAGCATACTTACATGGAAAACCGGATGCACCTTTAGCTTTGGTGGTAGTTCCAGTTTGTATGCGACCTTTCCAACCCATTGTAGCACTTGAAATGGCCCCTCATAGCGACAGATCAACCCCTTGTGTACGTCTTTGTATCGAAGAACCATGTGCAGCTTAGCCAACACTTGGTCTCCCACTTGGAACTCCACATGCCGTCGCTTCTTATCCACCCATTTCTTCATGCGTTTGGAGGCCTTGTGTAGACACGCCCGTGCCAAGTCCGCCTCTTCTTGCATGTTTTTGGCGAACTTGTACGCGGGTGGACTACTCCCCCGGTAACCCGAAGCAATTGTGCTCAGGGTGTTCGGTTGTTGCCCAATTGCAACCTCAAACGGACTCGGCCGGTCGACTCGCTCATTGCGGGTTGTAGGAGAACTAGGCTACGTCGATCAGCTTCGCCCAATTCACTTGCGTCGTGCTCACGTAGTGTCGGAGGTAGATCTCCAAGAGAGCATTGATCCGCTCCGTCTGACCGTCGGTTTGGGGGTGCAAACTTGTTGACATATTTAGCTCCGACCCCAGCAGCTTGAACAATTCGGACCAGAAACGTCCCGTGAAGCGGGGGTCCCGATCGCTCACGATCGTTTGTGGCACTCCCCAATACTTCACTACATGTTTCATGAACAGCTTGGCCGCCTCCTTGGCCGGGCAATCCTTTGTTGCAGGCACAAAGGTTGCGTACTTGGAGAACCGGTCAACCACCACCATTAGAGTCCTACACCCTTCAGACTTTGGTAGGTTGACGATGAAGTCCATGGAAATACTTTCCCATGGACGAGTCGGGATGGGAAGTGGCTCCAACAAACCCGGCGACGATCGTTGCTCCAGCTTGTCTTGTTGGCATACCAGACAAGTCTTCACATACGCCTCCACGTCGTCGCACATTTGTGGCCAATAGTATCGATCTTCGACGAGGGCCAACGTGCGGTGGATCCCTGGATGACCCGCCCACTTCGAGTCGTGGCACTCGCGCAAGATCTCCTTCCTTAGCTTCCCATAGAAAGGCACGTAAAGCCGCCTTCCCTTGGTGTAGAGGAGTTCGTCCTCACACCAGAATTGTCGGGTCTTACCTTCTTTGGCATACCCGATGAGTGCTTGAGCTCTTGGGTCGTGCGTTAACCCCTCTTTGATGCGGTCGACCCAAGGATAACTCGGCCGACTCATCGTGTGGCTCGTAAGTTCCGTCTTTCGGCTCAACGCATTTGCCACGGAGTTGGCCTTCCCCGGCTTGTACTCCAACGTGTAGTCAAACTCCGCTAGGAAATCCTGCCATCGAGCTTGCTTCAGACTCAACTTCTTTTGGGTCTGAAAGTAGCTCGTGGCCACGTTGTCCGTCCTCACGATGAACTTTGATCTCAGGATGTAGTGTCTCCACGTCCGAAGGCAGTGCACCACCGCGATCATCTCCTTCTCTTGGACGGTGTAACGACGTTCGGTGTCGTTCGGACTCGAACGCCACCGGATGTCCATCCTGCATGAGAACACCACCGATCGCATAATCTAATGCGTCGGTCTCTACCTCATAGGATTTGGTGTGGTCGGGCAACGCCAACACCGACTCCTCGGTCATGGCTCGCTTCAATCGGTCGAAGGCCTTTTGGCATCGATCCGTCCACTCCCACGCCTTCTCCTTTTTCAACAGGTCCGTGAGTGGCACGGTAATACTCGAGTAGCTCCGGATGAACAGCCGGTAATAGTTGGTGAGGCCCAGGAATGACCTCAACGCCGGCACCTTCATCGGTGGCTCCCATTCGACGATAGATTGAATCTTCGCCTTATCCATTCGCACTCGCCCACCTCCGACGATATGCCCCAAGAACGGAACTTCTTCTTGGGCGAAGGCACACTTCTCGCGCTTAACGTACAGTTCGTTCTCGCGTAGAACTTGGAAGACCTGCCTTATGTGTTCGACATGCTCTCCCAACATACGACTATATATAACAATGTCGTCTAGGTAAACCACTACGAACCTATCTAAGAAAGGGTGGAGTACCTTGTTCATCATTGTGCAAAAGGTAGCCGGTGCGTTAGTCAAGCCGAACGGCATTACTAGGAACTCGTAGGATTCATACCGCGTCACGCAAGTTGTTTTTGGCTCATCCCCTTCAGCGACCCGAACTTGATAGTAGCCCGATCGGAGATCCAACTTGGTAAACCACTAAGCTCCACCAAGTTGATCGAAGAGATCTGCGATGAGCGGGATCGGGTACTTGTTCTTCACAGTCAGCTTGTTCAGCGCCCGGTAGTCGATGCACATCTGGAGTGACCCATCGTGCTTCTTCTGAAACAGGACCGGCGCACCGAACGGGGCTTTTGACGGCCGTATGTAGCCCGCGTCGAGCAGCTCCTTAAGTTGTCTCCTCAATTCTTCCAATTCAAGCGGCACCATGCGGTAGGGCGCCATGGCAGGCGGTCGAGCATCAGGCACTAGCTCGATCCGGTGATCCACCTCTCTCTTGGGTGGCAATTTCTTCGGCAGCTCCGAAGGCATGACATCCTTGAACGAGTCGAGGACTTGGGTTGCTTCCGTCGGGACTTCTTTCCCTTCACCCTTGTCGTTCTCGCTCTTCAAGGCCGCCAGGAAGGTCACTTCACCCTTCCTTGCTCCTTTGGTGAGTCGCATGGCCGAAATCATTCTTCGATCACGATCCGACTCACGATGGACCGGAATCACGCATTGGCAGTTCTTGTCCAACACGCATATGCATTCGGCAAAGGGAACTACAACCGCATGGATTCTATCTAGGAATCTAATTCCAATGACAATATCATAGTCGTCGAGTGGAATTACCTCTAGAATTTATTTGCCCTTCCATGATCCGAGTTGTAGCTCCACGTCCCTCGCCACACCAATCGCAAGGACTTCTTTCGAATTCACCGTTTTGAGCCAACCGGCTCCCTTCTCAACCCGTAGGTTAAGTTTCTTCGCGGCTTCCTCCGAGATGAAGATGTCAGATGCTCCCGTGTCCACGAGCGCACTCATCGTGGTCACTCCGATCTTCACGTCCGCGAACATCAAGCCTTTAGGCTCCTTCGCCTTCTTGGCTTTGATCGTGCCAAGAAGTCACAACGATCCCAATCGTGCTTCCTCCCTCAGCTCTTCCTCTTTACAAAGAGAGGTCAACTTGGCCTTGTTCGGGCAATCCCGCGCCATGTGCGGACCATCGCAAAAGAAACAGCTATACGAGCGTACCTTGCCCTCCTCCATTTGGCCCAGCATGAGCCCGGTGAGGATGAGGACCAGCCGGTGGTGGTCTACCTCCGGTCGGGCGGTTGTACCTCCCCCAATCTCCCCCACCAATGGCTTTGTCCCTAGGACGAGTGTCCATTCGGGATGTGGAAGGTGACGCCTTGTACTCCACGAGCGACTCGGCTACGGTCATGGCCGTAGTAAGATCTCCCACGTTGTACCGCTTCAACTCTTGCTTCGTCCATGGTTTGAGACCACCCATGAACTGGTGAAACGCCTCAATTTCATTCATCAAGGGGATTTGGAATAGCAACTCCGAAAACCGCTTGATTTAGTCACGTACACCACCCTTCTGCTTGAGATGCTTCAACTCGTCATGAGCTTCCTCCTCCGCATAAGCGGGAAAGTAGTTCCGTCGGAATTCTTTGACGAAACCACCCCAGGTCGCGATAGGATTCCCGCACCTATCATCCGACCGACAACGCCACCACAATAATGAACTATCAGCTAAATACATCAATGCAGTGTTTACCCGTGTTTGGTCGTCGTTGATTCTCATGGCTTGGAAGTAATGCTCCATGTACCACAGAAAGTTGTCCACATCCTTGGCCACCCGAAAGCCCCGAAATTCCTTCGGCTTCGGCGTGTCCACTCATGGACTTTGCACCGTGATCACTCCGTTCACGTATGCAGCTTGTGCTTCGGCGAGCTTACCCGTAAGCTCCGCTATCTCCACGCGCATGGCCGCCATCGTGGCCTCTAAAGGTTCGTACCGTTGCGCGAGTTCCTCCTGTAGGGTCCCCAGCAACTCGTGGCGGAGTTCTCCCATGCCGGTCTTGAGCTCTTGCACATCCGCAATCAGCTCCTCTCTTCTGGCGTCGACTCCGTCCACGATCTGGGTCAGGTCGTCGACCGATCCTTGGACATCGGTGACGAACAACTCTAGTTTCGCCATCCGTTGTGCAAGATCCCCCATTGGATCCCTCGAACTACCACGAGACTTCTTCCCCTTGGCACCGCCCTTCTCGGCGTTCCGCCCACGATCAGCACCATCACCACCCATGGCGAGCGCCTCGTTAGATCGTGGGTCAGCCATTGCATTTGCGCTTGGATCACAAATCAGCTCTGATACCACTTGTCACGGGCCGATCGATTCACTCTCGATCACACGTAGGCTAACCCGTGCGGCCTTAAGGTTTTACCCCTAAGCAGCCTTTCACACTCGACTCACAAGACTCGTGTATAGAGAGAGAAGCTCTGGTTTTTGTATTGCTTGTGAATGAATTACAATGAAGGGAGGAGACCTCTTTATATACAAGTATAAGGCAAACCGTATCCGTAGATCTCCCTTAGATCTGACGGTGGAGATTACACCTCCCCAACTACCCATATTTACTCCCAACTACCAGCTACTCGCATTTATATCGTATGCGTACAAATACCATATCGCCCTCCCCTAGGAGTATTCTAGAAGACTCGAGAATACTCTAAGTCTCGGGATATCGGTCGAGGGTCGGATGTGTCACGCCCGTCCTCAAAACCCTCTTGGCTTGTCTTTCTCACGGACCATAACACAATGCAATGCTTCTAATATAAAATGAAATAATATGGCATGGCAAAATGTCTTAAAACTAATGATTTCTTAATGAACATGCAATAATTAAATATGCAATATAAATTAATCAAAATGACCTAATTCTAATGACGTGCAATTTCTAATTAAATGAACCTAATAAAAACTAAATGACGTGCATTCCATGATTTAATTTAACGAAAATTCGTAATTAAAATCACTTAAAAATGAAAATCAAATTAAAGTGAAATACTATCTATTATAAATGCTTTCTAAACATGCATTAAAAAAAAAAAAAAAAACCTATCATGCAATTCATCTAAAGATCTATCTAGACCTAAAATGCAATTTTTATCTAATATGCAATGATGTGCAAAGAATGCCCTAATTCTAATTTTTTTTCCTTTTTTTTTATGAAATTCGAAATTAAAATTGACACATAATTAAACATGCAAACTAACATCCTAAATGAACACATTTTTTTTGGATTTTTTATTTAAAAATTCGAAATAAGATTGCAATTTTAAATATGCAAGATAACCTAAGACTAGGAATATTCTAAAACAAACCTAATCCTAATTCAAAATTTTTTGGATTTCTTTTTCCTTTTACGAAAATGAGATCGACTCAAACCACACGATAGCAAATCAGGCAAGATAAGATTGATATCCATAAATAAATAAATAAATAAATAAAAATTGATGAACCATATCTCGTGCATGAGATCGGGTTGGCCAAATTTAAACAAAATCACCAATCGAATCTCACGCGTGAGATCGGATTGGCGATTTTTCCGTGCAATTGCGAGTCAGATTTCGGGCACGAAAATCAGACTATCAATCATATGCACATTATGACATTGGGAAAATTTCCCAACTTATAAGGCAACTCGAGACTACGATACCTCAGTATACCGAGAATTTTCATTATGTGCATCAACGAACATATCAAATAAGGAAACAAAATTTTCAGAAATCAAAATATACAAAATTTTTACCTATTTCGAATTTCAGCTTCCTAATTTACGACTTGCGATTGGCGAGTGATGGATGATGGATCGCAATTGACGATGCTTCGCGGCAGCCGTCTTGCGAATAGCGATTCACGGTGGCGGTCGGCAGGTGTCTCAGCGTGGCTCGACAAAGCCACAACAAACCGTGAGTAGCAACGTCGATGCAACAAGACCCAAAGGGTTTCACCAATGTTGGGCTGGGTTACGCTAGGCACTTGCTGGCCACCAAAATTTGTTGTTGAAGTTAGCGAGCTTTCTCGGCGAAGGAGTGGACATCAAGAGAGACAGTCTTCGTGCGTGTCTTTCGTTGACCCCAGGAGGCATGCGTCATGGGAAGAATATCTATGCCCACGATTTTTCTCCTCTGTCTTCATGTGTGGATTTTATGAGTTGGGTGCTGCAGAGAAGTGAAGGAAGCATGCGTCCTCTCCCTTTTGTTGACTATTGACTATGGACTCTTCTTTTATAAAAGAAAAACCTCCTCCTCTATTCCCACATGAACCGACGTGCTCTCATAATGTGCCACCTGCTTTTTGTTGTCTTCTTTCCTTTGGAGTTCTCTACCTCAGATAACGTGGCTATGGGTTTTCCTGACTTAGTATTCTCGACCTTGGCCGATAGGTTGTGATAATGGGACAAACGAGCAACAGGAAGCAGCAGCAAAGACACGTCACGGCTATCGGTGGCGCACGGCGAGGGGCTAGGAGACAATGCGAAGCTGCGGCTGGCTTCGATCAAGAGGGCCTTGACCGTCTCTGCGGTTCGCTCTTTCATTTGTGTATTCTCTATGTGCACTCCGAAATTCTGAGTTGCCAACTCTCCTCGTGGAAAACGTGAGTTCTCCTTCTTCTTCTTCTTTTTTTTTGGCTGTTTATTTCGATTGTGTGGCCCCCTAAAACCCTAGGCGAAAAAACGTTTTTATGGACCAAAGATTAGGGTTTTAATTTCCTTTTCAAATCAACATCCGCGAAGATTTCTTTTTCGCATGCAATATCACTTTTTTATTTTCCAAATTTCTCACCTATTGATAACGATTCAAGATTTCAATAAGATTATTCTTTAATTTCAAATCTTGCGAAGATAAACCGCAATATTCTTTTATACATGTGCCCTATCCAAAAATTCATCATATCTCGGAAAAATTTCTAAATCAATTTTCGCACGAGATAATTTTCGATCATTAAAAATATGGGCTTGGGCCGACTTGCTCGCTTCGTGGGCCTGATCCATCTAATTTAAACTCATCCACCACCGGTCCAATAAATACAACCTAAATCTATATACTATGCAATTAATAAAATTAACCCCTAATTTTCTATGTAATAAAATAAATAAACTAAATCGTCAAAATTTAGATGTCAACAATTAGCAAAAAAGACACACATGAAGCTCCCCTTCCCTAATGCATGCCAAACAGTCTGTCTAGTTCATCATATTAAATGTTAGGCAAAAAGTACGTGGAAGGCTGCAAATTTTTCGTATGGACCCCGTTAACGTTCTTCATCTCTCAAGTTTCGTTCTTTTTTTTGTTGCTCCAATCATTTGGATAGGTCAAAATGATGATGTGACATTTTTTTTTTATGATAGAGTCGCTCCTACCATGGTGTCATGTAAAGTTTTTCCAATGAGCGAGTGGACAATCTTAAATGGGCGGTCGAAAAAATATGGCACTAAATTAGGGATGATACAAAACTTGTGAAGCTGTTAGTGTGCTTTTCCATGAATGTTGGTCATTGGGTCACCAATAAGTGCCACATGTAACCTTCAATAAGTTCTGTTCTTCTCTAATCCCATCAGCCTAAGAATAATGCTAGGCTAGTTAAATTAAAGATGGACTCATTTAACTAATGGTACAAGGCGACTTGACAAATTATAAATGGGACGTTAATGGATGTGGCAAATGATAAATTGATATGACATCAATCATATTTCGATGCTCGATAAGAAAAGAATGTATCTCATCATTTCTTTTAGCTGCCTCCCCCAGGATAACAACCACTCCCAGTTTATGCGTGAAAAACAAGAAAATTCTAAAACTTTAACACTTTGACATCCCGAGTGATCCTCCTAATTCCAATTAATAATAGAACTTTGGTAACGCAAAATAAGATTATGAAAATGTAACCTTTTTTTTTTTTTTTTTTTTTTTGAGTGTGAAATCATAGCATTCACAGATTTTGATCGTTGTATATATATTGAAAAATGACACATATGATCCTTAAATGTGGTCCTGAACTTTTAAATTGTTAATGTGATCCCTAAACCTTAACTTAATGTGCAATATTTTTATATAGTTTAGAAGCTAAATTGAATTTATATTAAAAGTTTAAGAATTAGATTGTGCATCAGGTCAAAGTTTGGAAACCGTTTGTATCAATTCCCCATGGATTCATTGCACTTGAGTCAGTTTCAAGGATAGTATTAAAAGAATCATAAACATTTTGCATTTGTATCAATTTAATCCTAAACTTTTGTTGTACCAATTTAATCCTAAATATTTTCACTTGGTGTAAATTCAGTCATTTCTGGCTAATTTTGGTTAGATTTTGCTAATTAGACGCCGGTTGGCGACGTAGCACAATCGGCGCTAACATATAAAACTTTTAATAATATTTTAATATTTTTGAATTTTTGAATTTTTTTTTTTTTTTTTTTTTTTATCTTCTCCTTCTCCTTCCTCCATCCAGTCGCCAGACCTCACTGATCAGCTAGAGGCGACGGCCGGCAAGCCTTGCCAGTGGCCGTGAGGGTAGCCTCGCTCAGGGTGGTAAGGCTTACCCTCGCTGGATCTGGCAAGGGTCAACCTTGCCCAGAGCCCTCGCCAAAGGTCAACCGTCACTTCTGGCCAGTCACCAAGGTCCGATAATCAGCTGGAGAAAGGAGGATGAGAATGACAAAAAAAAAAAAAATCAAAAATATTAAAATATTATTAAAAATTATTCATCGGCGTCGATCGAGTCACGTCAACCAATCGATACCCAATCAACAAAATCTGACTAAAATTAACCGGAAATGACTGAATTGACATCATGTGAAAATGTTTGGGACTGAACTGACACCAAAAAAAGATTTAGGAGTAAATTGGTACAAATGCAAAATGTTGAGCACTTTTTTAACACCTTTCCCTCAATTTCAATATCTTGAAAGACACGTTAGCTTTTAAAGCGCATCTACGTGGCGTGACGAGTATCGTCAGTCAAAACGCCATATAAAACAACACCCTTAACGTAAGAAGTCTTGAAGACAGCTTCCTCATCTCGGGCAGGCAATCACGCAAAGTCAACAGTTGAACTTTTTTCTTCTTTTTCTGCTGTTGGTTAAAGAAAGATTATTTAAAATGATGTTCGATGCGATCTCCTCAATCAACGAGCTTGCGGTGGCTACTTACTTTGGGAGTTGTGCTCCTGCTCGTGAAGCAGACCATCTTTTGTAAGCAAAGTTCGAAGTGATTAAGCTAGTTCATAGATTGCTCAATCAAACACAACGATGTAACGAATTGTTTAAAATGCAAAAGAAACTTCCCTCACTTGTAATATATATGTAGAATAGATCTTGTTTTTCCGAAGAAGCCATTTTTTTTTTTTTATCTAGAAAAGCTAGATATAAGATGTGTATAATAACCTTATTAACTATCAAAATCAGAAGTTACGAGCTACTCAATTAGTGGGATGAAAGAGATAAATTGGAGTTGACGAGTTTAGTCGCGCTAGTCCTCCAATCTTACAGGGAACGTTCCTCATTCTCTTTTCGGGTTGAATCTCCACGGGCGGGCAAACAAGGAACTAGAAATTCATGAAACCTCTCGAGACCCAGTTCAGTAAATAAGACATGAACAGATGAGAAAAACGACAAGCAAACCGGAAACTGCGAAATCAAGACACGCGTCTTCTGGGCTTGCTGGGAAGGAGCGATACACGTGACTTTACTTCAAGTTCACACATAAAACGAAGATAAAATACCTTATTAACTGGGCTTCGTTTTAGTATTAGTAAGCGCATGACGGATCACTCACCGCATTCATACGAGTCTGTAAGGTATATCCTCCATAGTGCATCTCTCTACGCAAAGTCGAATGCGTCGACTGAGTGCGACGGAACTATTGAAAGGTGACTGATATTGGGGCAAGCTTCCTCACGAGCACAAGACGATTAGATCGTCGGCCATGGAGTTCATGAAGGATCGGATCAACCAATTCGCTCTTCTCTGTGGTTTGTTGGTCGGAACGTTATATTTGCTCGTCAACTGGACTCCTTCTGGCCCTCTCTTGCAATTCCAGGAGCAGCAACTCCCTCACTCCGAATCAGTAAAAATTTATAGCTCTTCCACTTCTTCCTGTCAATTTCCTCTTCCTATTCGTTTCTCACTTGTTGCATTCTCTCGTCACTTTCTCGTGTGTTCATCTACTTGACAAAGTAGTTGCAAAGGCATTTTGAAAAATCTTTTGCTGAGATCATATTAGAGTCCAGTCCGCTATGTAGAGGCCGAAAGGTTTTCTGTACTGTTCGTTTCTCGCCATTTTTAAAGCAATTAGTTTGCTCATTTTCCACACAATAATTGCCAAATGAATGTTCTGGTTTGAGTCCTTGGAATATATGTTCTTTACTAGAGGGATAATCAGGCAGGAAAATACATGGACGAGCTCGGGAAAGTCTTGGCCGACGTATCGACGGGAAACAACAAGACAGTCATCATAACAGTGGTGAACAAAGCTTACGTCGAGGGGGACAAGTCGATGCTCGATCTGTTCCTGGATGGGTTTTGGCTGGGTGAGGGAACTAGGCCCTTGATCCACCACCTCTTGATCGTGGCCATGGATGGCACGTCCTTCGAGAGGTGCAAGTTTCTAGGGCTTCACTGTTACCAACTCAAAACAGAAGATGAGTTGGATGGAGAGGAGGTGTACATGACCCCAGGTTTTCTAAAGATGATGTGGAGTCGAACAGGGTTCCTCGGGAATGTGCTCAAACGAGGCTACAGCTTCATATTCACGGTACATGCGACCCTTACTCTCCCTTTCATGAACCTGAATCTTGTTTCATTGCGTTAGTGGTACTTCAAGAAATGAGTTATTAGGAGAAAAATTTCCTGCTCTCCCCCAAAATATTATGCTGATTATTAAGCGAAATATATCTTACATTAGCAGACAACAATTTCGAATCACTTGTCATCATGAAAAATATATCTTACATTAGCAGATAAGTTTTCTGTTAGCAGCTAATCAGTTTTCTCAACCACTATTCAGGAAAGGTTCTGTGTCGAAGTGTTTTGATAAGCTGAGCACCTAAATCAAGGATAAAACCAAACATTTCATGCCAAATATTTTCCATCTCCGCGTAGTTCTCCTCTCGAAAATCTCTGGTACCCTTTTCCAGCACCAGAAGCAACTCTGCCGGGGGAAGCATGAAGTAAATGAAGTTCCAGTTTTAATTTACTTTGTGGTAGAGGTAAAGAAAATGCAGTTTCCTTCACATATATAGTTTAAATAGGATATATCTCAAGATATGAACCTTCCATTACACGCTCCTGTAGATTAAGTGTGGTAGAAGGGTCAGAAAGCTGAAATAACTAAAACCATGTGACAACATTCTTTATTTTCCCTGAAAAGCCGCGATTCCACATGATGGGCACTTCATTTCACGAGAACTCCGTTGACAAAGCTATTGGTTTAGAATATAGCGCACTGTTCTTTGTTCTGCCACACACTGTTTCTGGACCTTAACTAGGCCATCCAGGCCTGAATCTGCAGAGTTCTAGCTAAGTCTGCCAGATGGAGTCCACGCCACTCGGATTAATCCGTGGAATTAGTAGTGTCTCTAGTGTGGAAAAAGAGCTGCCGAGCATTAATGATCGAGAAAGAGTGGAACTAGAACTTAAAGACAATCTCATAACACGGGACTGTTCTCTGCAGGACGCTGACATACTGTGGCTAAGAGATCCGTTCCCGCAGCTATATCAACACTGGAATGTGGATTTCCAGGTCAGCGTCGACGGATTCAACGGCGACCCCTTGTCCGAGGACAACTACATGAACACGGGGTTCTACGTGGTCAGATCCAACAACCGGAGCATCGCTGTATTCAACGAGTGGTATGCCAGGAGAAATGATTCCTCAGGAATCAAGGAACAAGATGTGTTGAAACAGATCAAGCAGGAAGGCGTGTTTCGGACGTTGGGATTCGGCGTCAGGTACTTGGACACCGTGTACTTCAGCGGGTTCTGCCAGGACAGCCGAGACGTCAGGGCCGTGACCACAGTCCACGCCAATTGCTGCCGCACAGTCGTAGCCAAAGTCACCGATCTGACGGCCGTCCTCCACGACTGGAAGAGTTTCAATGGAAGCTCCTCTTCCTCCTCCACCAATGGCACAGCGGCCTTCCAATGGTCCGCACATGTCGCATGCCAGCACTCGTGGGACTGACGATTGGACTAACTATTATATTGGGTTCGGCCAAAGTTCAATTCAACTTGCTCGCTGATTATCATGGAGATCGGATGATCTTCGTTTTAGATACAACTGAATTTTTCTGAGGAAAACCTAGGGACTGTACTTGTTAGGTCTGATATTATTCATCTTTTCCATACAATGTCTCAAAAATAAAGAGAAAATTCAAAATCTATGGAATAAATTTTAAATTACTAAAGATTCTTATATTTATGAGATTGCAAATCCGGCAGGGTTGACCCTCACCTAGGGCAGGAAAAAATTCAAAAAAAATTAAAATACTATTAAAAATTATCTATGTCAGCGTCGACAGTCTTATGTGGGACCGCTAGCGTCCATGTTAGCATTTTCTGATCAAAATTGGCTGGGTTGACTCAATTGGCAAAAAATAAAAAGGTTTATAACTGAATTGGCAAAATTAAAAGTTTTAAGACTGAATTGGTAAAAATGCAATAGATTTATGACTTTTTGGATAATTTTTCTCTCGTAAAGGACATCCAAGATGAACATGTTGATATATGGCTAGATGGCTTATAATTTTGCCTCTCATGTGTTGGTGCCTGATATATTACATGTCGTTTTTGAAAATAAATTAATATTAGTAAATAAATAAAAAATAAAATTTAGCAAATATAAAAATCATAATTACATCACATTTATGGAGTGAAAAGTATATTCCTAAAGTAAGTAAGTAAGTAAGTATGTATGCATGCATGTATGTATGTATGTGTATGTATATAGAGTAGGGGTTGACAAACAAGCGAAACTAAAGTAAGGGCCGGTTTCTTTAAATTTCAAATTATTCTTATATGTTTAGATGATGACAACGATTATTCTTACCCATTTATAGTTGAAGATGATTCCTATGACTTTATAGTTGGTGAGAATAACTTTTCGATCAGGCACTATATTAAGTTTGAAGGAGCTACAGTATTATATGGATTTTCATAAGTGTTGAAAAGTTTCTCACAATAAAGTATACTTTAGTCAGCACATATTTTACAAATTTAAGAATATTATGAAATGACAAAGTTGAGTTGAAAATCAACAGAAAATATTAGCTATGATTTAAAAAGAATAATGCTTAGGTGACGGTCCATCACTTTTTTAAAGAATGACGGTACCTTTTGCACCACTAATTTCCCTTACGGCAACTGGTTAACAAGTTTAATTGGTTCCCGAGTGTAAAGGCAAAAGATAGGCGAAAAATGGACACATATCATTCGGCTTAAACACAATAAAGTCATTCTAAAGTTCTTATTCTCTCATTTTGAGTCGTTTTGTTTCATCAAATATTGAAAGTTGCTAGAATGTATTGTATTTTTTTTAAAGAAATTATCTTTAAGAGAGATGATTTAAATTTTTGTGTGTTGTCAACCTTCACCAAGACCTCCAAATTTCAGAACTTTGGACCTTAGTGCTAGGCTTGAAATCTCAATGCTCAGAAATTACATGGTTGCTCAAATTAGGTGATTTCCTTAGAAAATTTAGAATCTCACTTGATGCAATATTTCTTGTTGGCAGTTCCCACTACGTCTTAAATTTTTTATTAAGAAAAGGTTGGCCGTAATGAAAATAAGGAAAAAGGGAGTGTCAGACATCTAGAGTGCCAAGACTTGGCACGGAGAGACACTTAAGTGTCAAAAGTTAGAAAAACGACATTTAGGTATCAAAATCGGAGTAAAATGAATCACTTAAGTGTCAATAGAGAAAAAATTGGGCCAAAATGCTGACGTTGCGATTTTTCGATAAAGTAAGTGCAAAAGGACGTCATTTTACACGCTGATGTAGTTAGACAAGTGCAAAAACAACATCGTTTTGCTGCTGATGTGAGTAAATAATTAATATACAAATTAATTAAATTAAATTAAATTAAATTAAATTAAATTATTAAAAAAAAAAAGATGGAAAATTGTTCAAAAAGTTCTAAACCTATTGTATTTTTGCCAATTCAGTCATAAACATTTTCGCTTTTTGCCGATTTAGTCCATCTAATCAATTTTGGCTGGAAAATGCTTACGTGGACGTCGACGATGCCACGTAGGACCACCAGCGCTAACGTGGATAATTTTTAATAATATTTTGATTTTTTTGAATTATTATTATTTTTTCTGTTTTTTCCCTTCTTTTTTTTTTTCCTTTTCTTTCTTTTCTTTTTGGCTTTCTTTGCCTTTTCCGATGGCCGGCTGGCCTTGCCCGCTGCGGGGAGGCCCGATCGGGTGAGGAGGAGCCCCGGCTAGGGGAGCCCTCGCCCAAGCGTGGCTTGGCAAGGGTCGCCCATGCTGGGCGAGGCCGACCCTCGCCCAGCCTGGGTGGCCTCGCCGGGCGTTGGCCGGGGGATGGCGACGCCGAGCAAGGCCACCCTGGCTTGGGAGAGGGCCGGCCTCGCCAGATGTTGCAAGGGGAGCCCTCGCCGAGGCTCGCCCTCTCCCAAGCAAGTGTCAGCCTCGCCCAGACCAGATCTGGCGAGGCTAGCCCTCGCCCCTGGCCAACCAACGCCCGGTGAGGCCGCCCTAGCCTAGGTGAGGGCCGGCCTTGCCAGATCTAGTCTGGGCAAGGGCGAGCCCTGGTGAGGGCTTCCCTTTTGGCAAGGCCGGGCCTCGCCCAGACGACTCTTGCCAAGCCTCACCTATGGTGGGCGAGGCCAACCGGTGGCCAGCCACTAGAAAAGGCAAAGAAAGCCAAAAAGAAAAGGAAAAAAAAAAAGGGAAAAAACAAAATAAAAATTCAAAAAAATATTAAAATATTATTAAAAATTATCTACGTCAGTATTTTTCGGCCAAAATTGATTAAATGGATTGAATCGGCAAGAAGTGAAAATGTTTAGGACTGAATTGGCAAAGTTAAAAAGTTTAGTATTAAATTAGCAAAAGTGCAATAAGTTTAGGACTTTTTGGACAATTTTCCCTATCTACGATTGATCACGTGGACCTCAGCTTTTCTGAAATAATTTGATGTTCTTCTCAAGTTTAAGAGAAGATGGCTATCTTTAGTATGAAGAGGAAAACAAAAGACATTACTGCCTCTTGTGAAAGTTCTATCAAGGGCGGAGCCTGGGCTCGCATCGTAGATTGAACTAGAAACTATCGGTTCTTTTATGGGGCAGTGACGTGATGGCGATTAGTAAAGGACCTTGTGAAAGGCGAATAGAAAGTTAAAGATTTTTCAGTTGATTTTGCATGTGACTTGTTGGAACCACATAGAGAAATTTTGACTATGTTGGATAAAGAAATGGTTTGCAAAGTGGTACAAGGTACTTCTCATCATTTTCTGCTTCCTCTGGAGTAATCCAATAGGATCCTGTTGCAGGAAACTTCTATCAAGTTTTGAAGTTGACAAAACTTTTTAATTCTTATTCTTATTTTGGTGAACAGAATACTTCTAAAGTTATATCGCAAATTCTTGTCAAAGTCTATTCATTCTAGAAAAATATTTCCCACTCTAACGCAATCCAAGCTAAAACCGTGTCCAGAACGAGAATGAAATCAAACTCAGACTTATTGATATTGTGACAAGGATTCGGCGACAAGGATTTGAAATGAACGCATTAGGAATTTATTCTATGTGAGGAAAATTTGATTTTGTATTATTCAATTAAGTTTAATAAATATACATCAAAATAAACCCTAAAAGTCCTAAAGACCAATTTACCCTTTGTACTCCTAACACTCCCCCTCAAACTGGAGCCTAAATATTAATTATGCTTAGTTTGTTACAAATATGTTCTATCCTTCCATTACTCAAAGATTTAATAAAGATTTTTGCAAGTTGTTCGCCTATTTGAATATGATTGGGAATGGTCACTCTACTTTGCAACTTCTTTTGGATAAAATGACAATCAACATCAATGTGTTTTGTTCTCTCATGAAACACAAGATTGGAAGCTATATGCACTGCAGCTTTATTATCGCACCATAGAGTCATGGGTACTGAATCTTTAAAGCCTAATTTAGTCAATAACTATCGAATCCACACTAATTCACATGTCACTTGTGCCATGGCTCTATATTCTGATTCAGCACTGGAGCGGGCAACAATACTCTATTATTTATTCTTCCATGATACCAGGTTTCCTCCAACCATGGTACAATATCTAGTAGTTGATCTCCTATCATTTGGAGATCCTGTCCAATCAGCATCAAAGATTCCTTTGGATGGAGAGAAGTTGTTCATGTCCCCAAGCTTTCTAAGGATGATGTGGAGTCGAACACAGTTCCTTGGGAGTGTGCTCAAACGAGGCAACAGCTTCATATTCGCGATACATGCGACCCCTCCCTCACCCTCTCATGAACATGAATCTTGCTTCCCTGCGTTAGTAAGAATTCAAAAAAGGAGTTATTAAGAGAAAAATTTCCTCCTCTCCTCCAAAATATTACTTCGACCATTAAGCGAAAGATATCTCACATCACTCTCTTCCTTAATACTTCATATACTGGAAAAATGGATATGGGATCTGTGTTTGGCCTTTTACCTTTCACCCTTCTCCTTCCTGATTTGATCCGCCAATTGAAAACAATCCATGTTGCACTCTCTCTGGATAAATTTTCTATCAGCAGCTAATCAGTTTTCTCAACCGCTATCCATTGAAGGTTCTGTGTTGAAGTACTTCAATAAGATGAGCACCTAAATCAAGGATAAAATCAACCATTCCATAGAAATTTTTACTTTCTCGGAATAGTCTTCCTCTCAAAAACCTCCGGTACCTTTTTCCTGCAACAAAAGCTACACTGCCCGGGCAAGCATGAAGTAAATGAAGTTTCAGTCTTTATTTGCTTTGTGGTAGAGAAAAAGGGAATGCAGTTTCCTTATGTATAGTTTACATGGGATATATTTTAGGATATGATGCTCCGATTTCACGCCATTAGATTAAGTGTGGTAGAAGGGTCAGAAAATTGAAGATGAATAAATAACTAAATGAAGGCGTTCTTTTTTTCCTTTTTTTGCGACAACTTGCAATTCCACATGATGGACACTTCACTGCGTTGACCATGCTATTGATTTAGAGCATAGCGCACTGTGCTTTGTTCTTGCCAAACACAGTTTCTGCACCATAAAAAGACCGGCCAGGCATGATTCTGCCGAATTCTAGCTAATTCTGCTGTTTCGAGTCCTCGCAACACGCATTGAATACATCGACTTAGAAATGTGAAAAAGAGTAGCCGAGCATTATTAATCAAGAAAGAGTGGAAGTAGAACTCGTATACTTCATGATCTTGTAGCAGAGAAGAACCGAACAGACGTGATGGATGAACAGTGTACCTTTCAATAAGGTTAAACCAAGTTTTATAAGCCTGAATGCAGTAATTCTTTCATCTCAATCTTTACCTAGATATTCATCCGTTCGTGGTTGATTAAATTTATGAGAACTGAAGAGTAACTAAATCTAAGGTTCACGTGTTCGCAGAAAATTTGAATGGCTAATGAGCACGACGACTTAAAACGTAAATAGTGCAAAGACAATAATGAGGACTATTCTTTGCAGGACACTGATGTATTTTGGCTAAGAGATCCGTTCCCTCGGCTGAATCAAAACAGAAGCGTGGATTACCAGATCAGCGTTGACAAATTCAACGGCGACCCCTGGTCCGAGGTCAACCACTTGAACACGGGGTTCTACATGGTCAGATCCAACAACCGGAGCATCGCCATATTCGACGAGTGGTACGCCAGGAGAAATGTTTCCTCTGGAATCAAGGAACAAGATGCGTTGAGACAGATCAGGAAGGAAGGCATGTTCCGGACGTTGGGATTCTCTGTCAGGTACTGGGACACTGACTATCTCCGCGGGTTCTGCAATAATAGCCGAGATGTAAGGGCCGTGATCGTGGTCCATGCCAATTGCTGCCGCACAATCGCAGCCAAAGTCGCCGATTTCACGAAGGTCCTCCACGACTGGAAGAGGTTCATCAGGAGCCCCTCCTCCTCCTCCTCCACCAAGGGCACGGCAGCATTCCGGTGGTCCGCACATGTCGCATGTCGGCACTCGTGGGATTCGTGGCACTAACGAAGGGACTATCATTTCGAATCAGCCGAAGTTCAATTCAACATGCTTGCCGCTTTTTATAAAGTTCGGAGGTCCTTCCTTTCAGATACAACCGTATTTTTCAGAGGAAAATCGAAGGGCTGTATATGCGGTTACTAATTAAACCAAATTCATAAATGCCCTACATATGTGCATCTCGATTTGTCCATCTATGTTTTGTAAATTCAAGAAATCTTATCTCCTTGGAACGTTAGATATATTTATGAGTCATTTAGGAATAAGAATCATGTAACAAATCTAATGTTTATTTCCACTTTCAAATTATCCAATCATATGTCAAGTCCAACATTTATTCATCTTTTCCGCCCAAAATTTTAAAAAACAAAGAGAAAATTCAAAATCTACAGAATAAATAATAAATTCTCAGGAAATCCATATTTATCTACTTCTAAAAAAAGATATTCGAGCGTTGTTGACTCATGTAATTCTTCCTACTAATCTTTTGCTGCAGTAACTTTTAGTTTTAGGTCATGTCTGTCAAACGTTCTCTCTATCTGTAATTCACAAAGATCTTCTATTGGTTTCGTTTTTATATCTGCATTGCAAAGTTTGTGATGGAAAAACAAAAGTTTTATTCTCCCAGTTTCATTGTTTTTGGATTCAGTACACTTCCAATCCGTAACTCTTCCCAAATTATCAATTTCTCCTCCCTCACGCGGAAAAAAAAAACACACACACACACACACACGTGTTTTACTCTTCCTTTTTTTTCTTTTTTATGGTGATGTCGCGTGTGAATAAATGTGAGCATTCAAGTTTGACCCGGAGCAATCGTGGCTGTAGCTGCCGCCTAACGCGGATAACTTCGAACCAAGAAAGAGTAGGAAACATGAGCATTCAAGTTTGGATTTGGGAGGCAAAAATCGAACTTTACTAAAGAAATGACTTACCAGGGCAAACGAGGCATGAACAGGCTATTCTTCGCCTCATACAAAACGTCTGGAAACTGAGAAAAGTGGAACCTTGAGGTTGCAATCGGCAGCGTCCGAGAACAAGGGAAACTCTCGGATTATGTGCCGTCCTTCCACATGGACACACCTATGAGTCGCCCGGTGCACGTGGAATGACACGTCATACTTTCAAGGGCATCATCGTTGAATGAAAACTTGAGAGAGCAAGATTTGGATACCAACTAAAAATGATTTGTATGAAAAATAAAAAAAGTATGGGTCAAAATTTGGGGCGAAGTATTCCAAGGTAAAACTGATTCCTAAATCTTGGAAAAAAAAGCCCATGGAACCAATTCTAAACTGGTCTAAATCCAAGGTCTATTCAAGAATCGGTCAATTTCTTCTTCTTTTTTGGGTTTAAATTTTTTATTCCTTAAAAAGACAAACTTTAGTCAACATCTCCTTATTTACAATCAAGATAAATAGCAATTACAACAAAATGGTTACAATCAAGATGAATAGCAATTACAACAAAATGGTAGAGTAAGAATATGAATAGCAATTACAACAAAATGGTTACAATCAAGATGAATAGCAATTACAACAAAATGGTAGAGTAAGAATATGGTGAGAAATACGATACAAAACAAATAAAAATATAAAGTAATTGGGAAGTGTCCAACTCGTCCCTTACTTAAGGAAAATGAAAGTTAAAACAACAATGTGAATTCCAATTCACCAAAAGCAATAACCCCTAAAAGATGAAAAACCTACGTGTGTTCAACTATGTTGGTATGAAGTATTGAGAGCCGTTGACGGCTTGAAAGAATTGAATTTTGAAGGAGGCGGAGACTAAACAGTGCATGTCCGCAAAAAGTTTGCTTGACATGCTCATATTCACCAGGTTGGAGACATATTGGAAGCTGCCAGAAGTTGCAGAACATACCATTCAATCGAGGGAGCAGTTGCATTTTTCGATATTGTAGTACAAATAAGCATCATCTCGAAAGTGTAGGGACTTTTGCTGGCAAGCATGAAAAATGTGCAAGTTAGGAGTTAGTAGTTCTAAGGTGGGTAGATTCCAAACCTAAACTTGGAACCTACTATATAGACCTAGAAACCGAACTAGGACTAGTCGAGTAGTGTCGGCCAAGTCTAGTCCCAGGGTCTACCCTAGGCCAGTACTCAATCCTTGTCAAAATTGGGATTCGAATTAAATTGCCATTCTTTTATGAGACTAAAAAAAATGAAAAAGAAAATGACAAAAATAGTCCCTTGAGGTGATTGTGCAATATCGTCTCCAAAATTTTTTAGTTTATTTACTGCAATCCTTGAACTTTAGTTTAATATGCAAATGTCATCTTTGAATTTTTAATTTATTCAATATGATCCGTGAACTTTTAATACAAGTTCAATTTAATCCATAATTCACGAACAACATTGGATATTTTAATAGAGTCTAGGAATTAAATTAAACATGCACAACAAGTTCATGGATTTTATTGAACAAAGTAAAAATTCAAAAACGATATTTACATATTAGACCGAAGTTTATGGATCATTTGTGTCATTATCCAAAAAAAATGGCTAAAATTGGGACCGGAACTAAAGCCAATACTTTTTAAGAGAATCTTTTAGACATATCACATGTAAGTGACATGTACCAATCAATAAACAGTAAGATGTGTGCACGTGAGGTATCAAGTAGAATGAGATTCATTTCAGGCAAGCAACTGTGATTAATTAGTTACACCAACACTCTTACGTGTTGTATTTGTCCTATATGTATCTTCTCGACTCTTTAACACTCGGATCGTATAGGGCACCCCTCTTCTAGCCTTTCTTACATTGCGTTGAACAAATCGCGGCATCTTTGGGAAACATCCTCTTTCCTTTTCCTCCATACACATCGTGCCAAATCAAACTAGTCTGGCAATATTCCCATGTCACTTTATAAGGGATGGACTCTCTTTCTCTCTCTCTTATGAAAATGGAGATCGCATACATAAAGAAAGAGATCGATGGATTCATAAAGTTAGATTTTATGGCGTAATGCGAGAATTATAAGGTGACAACAATGGACACCTGAAAAAACTAAAAGAAAAATTTGAATTTTAACCGAGGGAAATCCTAATAATCATATATAAATATATATATATATAAAAAAAAAAAAACCGGAGCGAGATATATGTCAGGGGGTCAAACTTAGGGGTGGGTGACCGGATTTGCCCGCGCGGTGTCGCGAAAATTGCGATTCGGCCATCGCGATCCCTAATCCCCGCAATCGCTTATTTTGCTTCTTCCGCCCTGCGCAGCGCGAGTCGAAGGGCGCCCACTGACTCGCTGCTCGAGCATCAGCTAGAGAGAGAGAGAGAGAGCCCCGCCTCCCCGCCGCCGCAGCAAAGCTTGTCAAGAAACGCGAGCTCAACCCTCCGAGCTAGAGAGAGATGGATCGCGAGCACGAAGTGGAGGAGCACGAAGTGGAGGAGCACGAAGATTATGGCGGCGAAATCCCCGACGAAGGAGAAATAGAAGGCGATGTCGACATGTCCGCCGGCGCCGATGCTGATTACTACGAAGACGACTCCGTCCCCAATTCCAGCTCCAAGGTATCCATTCCCACCACCCTCTCTCTCTCTCTCTGAGGCGGCTGCGTCTCCCAGATTGACTCGAATCTCTTGGTCCTTTCGACTCAGGAATTGGAGGACATGAAGAAGAGGCTCAAGGAGATCGACGAAGAGGCCGGCGCTCTCCGCGAATTGCAGGCTAAGGTCGAGAAGGAGATGGGAGCTGTCCCAGGTCCTTCCTCTTTCTCTCTTTGTACGCGCACGCGCGTGTCTATGGAAATAGGCTTTGTTCCGCGCCTCCTTTTGTGGCGCCGGAAGTCCATTGTTTCGTTGCGCACCGGGCTGTTGATGCTAGTCTCAGATTTGTGCGTTCGGCTATGCAACTTCTTTTGGACTCGATATTAGATTTTAGCCGTTTGAAAGTCTGTGTTCATCCCTATGCTTAGTCACGTTACAGGCAAAACTCGGCCACGAAGATACAAGAGATATAATGAGCGAGTAGGTTTAAGGTTATTCTTTAAAGCTTTCGAGGATTTTATATTTGGCTGATCGTACTTAAAAAGGTTCCCGATCAAGTAACTGTGAAGCAGCATCTCGGGTTCACTTTGATTAGTCGGAAATGCCACTCCTGTTTAGATACTAATTTCCTTTTATTATCGCTCATTCCCGTCTTGCATTGAATTAGCTTTGATCAGGGTGAATCGACATTAATTACGAGTTTTCACTTGTGCTATTTCTAGATTGTTCAGCTTGCTGTATGCCGGATTTGTTCTTGATTTATCCCTTAATAGAATGCCAAAGGCATGCGAAATGTGACCCCGTAGGTTGTTCAACCGATAGCTTATTACGTAAACCTGTTTAAAAGACTTCATTTTAACTAGTTTGCATGTCTTTGTGACTAAATGGGAAAAACACGGGAAGCACGTCCCTTTTCGTATTGATGGTACTTAACTGTATGGGAGGCCTTGAAGGGTTGCGGACTGGAGGTGAATTAGTGGTCATGAATCCTGCGAATAACTAAAAATTTAGTAGGTTCATTAACGCCATGGTGTTCGCTATTTTCTGCCACGTGGAAATAATAGAGCTTAGGAACTATAAAGCCATTGAGTGCATCTTCGTGAATGTGAAAGTCTCTCGTGTTCTTTACGTGTCTGGAGTTTGTAGATGCTGCCATTTGCAATAGTTGTGAAAGTTACGATGCTGAAATTGAACATTTCCCACATAATAATCTTTTTTAGCATAAACTAATGTTTGCATGGTAAATATAGAGTCTCATAAGCAGAAGGCTATTTACTAATGGAGAGTAAGACGGTTTATAGGGAAATGGTAGATGTTTAATTCTCCACTAGTCTCCATGCCCTTGATACCAAACTGTCATGTCCATATAGCTTTCTAGTGCAAAGTATAGATATGGAAAACAGCTTAGGAACTGGGAAATGCACCACCAGCTTATCTAAGATCTGTGCCTTTGCTGAAACTGATGCGGTCCTAGGTGGTTTTATCTCCTCAGGATTAGGATGGTCCATGAAATGATTGCTTCTGTGCGGACCGATAGATTTCCTTTGGTTTTATGTGCCTTTCCATTATCAGTTAAGGATTTGGAGTATTTCTGAACATAACCCTTTTTATTTTGGTGTATGTGAAGATTCCTCCAGCACCTCTGCAACTATGGCTGAGAAGGAGGAGGTTGATGCACGCTCAATTTATGTTGGCAATGTGAGTTGCTCACCATCTACAAATGCGTTTCCAAGTCTCATCTCTTTTATATAATTTATTCTCTTGGATTTATAATGTGTCTGGTTGCAATTTAGTAACGCTTGACGCATTAATTGCAATGCTGAAGAAAGTTTGTTGTTCATTCGAGGAGTGTACATTTCAAGTGATGGCACTGCTAAAAAATAGAAAATCAGAGATGCAAATCTAGTACTTCTTTTGGCCCTCTGATTACTTTTATGTATGCACTGCTATGTCATTGGTTTTGGTTACAAACTGTCCTGTCAAGTGTTGCGATTTTTATTCGTACTCAGTTTTACTTGTTGGAGAGAGCTTTCTATGACTGATGGGTAAATATATCTAGCCGCCTTGTAACTAGTTTAAACATTAATGGGTTACTTCTCAATTGTTTTTATATGATTCTCTTGATAAAAGTTGGAATTGCTAGGTTATGAGCTTTTATAAATTTTGGTTCTGGAATTGTCTCTATTGTTGTGATTGTTTGGAATGTGAGAAATGTCAAACTTTTGCATCATAATGGATGTAGGCTTCATTTTTAAGGAGCCATGTCTGTCATTAGTTGATTAAATTTACCCACTTTTTGGAAGGACATACCTTTTTCTGTCTGTTTTTACATCTGAATGTCTTCTGAACTGGATGTGTCAGCTGAATTTCTGGATGACCCTCTGGTACTTTTCTATTGACTTATTATTATCTTATGCTTTGCATCAACAGGTAGACTATGCATGTACTCCTGAGGAAGTTCAACAGCACTTCCAATCCTGTGGAACGGTTAACAGAGTTACAATCTTAACAGACAAGTTCGGTCAGCCCAAAGGGTTTGCTTACGTCGAGTTTGTTGAAATTGATGCTGTTCAAAATGCTCTCTTACTGAATGAATCTGAATTGCATGGTCGCCAGTTAAAGGTGGTTGAAATAGATCCCGTGGATATAAAATTGCTCTAAGATCAATTTGGGTGGTCACTGATGGTGGTTTCAATACATTGACAGGTCTCTGCTAAGCGAACTAACATTCCTGGAATGAAACAATACCGAGGAAGGCGACCCAATCCATATGGTTTTCGATCTCGGAGGCCGTTTATCCCGGGTGCTCCAGTCTATTCTCCCTATAGCTATGGGTAAGGAATTTCACATCTGTGGTACGTAAAGAGAATGACTTCTGCTGAATGCAGTGATGACTAATTTATCTGTTGGGCAGGAGGGTTCCAAGGTTTCGGCGGCCGATGAGATATAGGCCATACTGATCTCGTCTGCGGTGGCTAGGATGGCGTCAACAACCTCGGGCTCCGGAATTGTAGCAGTTATTGTACTATTTGTGGGAACCTAACCGTTCATGTGGCAATTTGCCTGGAATAGGTCCTCGAATTTTTTTCTCTAATTTGTGGCCATGGAGTTAACTGTTTATTTACATTTCAGGGGAAAGATAGTAAGCAACAGGGACTGTTTTACATTAGAGAAGGAACATTCTAGTTTCCATATGAATAGTCTGTTACTTTTACTTAGCATTCGGAAGATGGAAATTTTTCATTTCATATAAGTGACGGAAATTCCTTCACTACTTATGAACTAGAGCGATGATTCCGTACTTGAGCTGTGCAATGTGTTAGTAGGTCATTTGTCGTGGGGAGGTCACAATTATCCGCAGAATCACGATGCTACAATTGTTTTTCCGTCGGTTGCGCGGTGCGCATGGTGTTAAACGCTCCGAATATCCTTTCTTTCCAATAACGGGTCCGTCATCATACCCTTGTCAAAACATACGGTGAGCTGGGCTCCGTCTTACAAATAGTAAATGCTACAATTGATGATGCGTTTTACAAGCACGTGTTGTTTCTGTCTTGAATTTAACGTGTCTCAAAAAATCCTTCAATTGAAAAAATGTAATCCATGATCTTGACATTTATAGTGATTGGTTTTTACCCATCTTATGCACAAGTATGACTACAGACGCTTGCAAATAGGATTAAAAGATAGGGTTAATATTCTAAAAAATTTCAAATTGATACACATGTGATAAATTTATTCTCAAAATTAATTTTTTGATCATAAAAAATCTCAAATCGATATATTTATGACAAATTTATCCCTAGTGACCAAAAAAAAAAAAATCCAAACTTGTATATTTGTGATAAATTTATGCCAAATTAATTTATTCAACAACAAAAAATCATAAATTAATATATTTGTGACAAATATACCCTCCGTTAAATTTGATTAATACAAAAAAATCACAAAAATTATATAACTATAACAAATGGCGTAAAATCGCATATTGGTACATCAGTCAATATTTAACTTAGTAATTTGAAGGTAAAATTTAATGAAAACTAATATAGAATAAATTTGTTATAAGTCTATCAGTTTTGAATAAAATTATTAAAAGTGTATCAGGTTTTTTATGGTCAAAAAATTAATTTAAGATAAATTTATCTTAGATTAAGCAATTTGAGATTTTTTCGGGATTGTAATCTCAAAAGATATAAAAAAATTCATTTTTAAAGTGAAAACTCTTAGATGGCTGGAGTCAGCCTTGTTGATAATGTCGTAAGTCTGATTTCGTAAAATTGTCTCTGTCCCGTAATAGTCGTCTCCAGCGCCGATCCGCCGTTCATCACTCGACATTGTTAGTGTACGAGGCCAGTGGCATGCTGACACATGGCTTTTCATGGGAGGAGAAGAGTGGGTGGGATGAATCTGGAAGAGGCCCGGCGGCTTCGGCGATGATAAATGCAACCCCCACCAATGGCTTTGCTTTGCGTAGACTAGAGTGGAGAGTCCCCTTGCCGATAAGGTTAGCGATGAACGAAATCGGCCCAAGAGTGAGAGTTCCCCGCCAGAGATGGCGAGATGATCAAAAAGGTGTCCTCCATGTTCTGTAGGCTCCGTTTTCACATGCTTTTTTTTTTTTTTTTATTTCAAGGTTTAGCATATGCGTTAACAGCCTTAGATTTCTTAAAAGCTCTCCAAAGGGAAGTGGTTAGATTGTGCAAGATTGGAGGAGGGTTTAAATGGAGAATCGGCTCGATTGTTTCGCTGTTGTTTGTATGGTGATTGATGGAGGGTGGGCATGCGAATCGTTCCAGTGCGAGTGAATTTTACTTGGAGAACCCCCAAGTTCCTGGGATTTTGATTGTGATGTTTTGAGGCATTGCTGATAAACCTTAAAAGAAAAATGAATGGTTCGAAGCCATTCTTCGATTTACTCAAATTTTTATGGTGTTAACTTAGCACTTTGCAGTTTCATCTTTAACCATTGTTTTTAAAACTCATGGTGCTTTGTGAAAAAAAAAAAAAAAAAAAAATCCGTTGCTTTCGGTCGGAGTCCTGGTCAAGTTTTCCTGTTGGTGTTATGTTTATGCCAGGCATTCTCGACAGATATTTACGATCGGATCAGATTTGTGAAGAAGAAAAAATGGTAGGTGGGAATCGAATGAATGATGGGCGATGATGTGCCTTTGCTTCTACACCTCTGACATACGAGAAGAGGTCTTGTTTGAATCTCTTCGAGGAGTGAGCAAAAACAATCTGAGCCCTTCTCTTACTCTTGATTTTTTTTTTTTTTCCTTCCTGGGTTATTGATTTTGTCATTAGTTTTTGGGACGAATTCATAGTCTGCAGTACTTGCTTAAGATGGCGCTGGCTTAATTTGTTTTCTAATTCAGCAGTGATGATGCATATGCTTGTTCTACACCTCTCAAACTGAGAATGTCTCATCTATGAGCTGTTCTTTGAGTAGACGAAGCCATGTCATCTGAGCATTCCCTTGAGGGTCCCTATTAGCTGTTCCAGCCAGATAAAGAGAACTGGATCCATAGGATAGAACTAATTTGGTCGGTCGTGTCAGGCATCAGTGATTCCAAAAGGCCAACCTCCTTCATGTTGTGATTTCCTGTTCTTCCAAACAGAGATTTGAGCGGTTTCTTCTGTATCGGGATTCAAGACACTCGGGACAAAGCAATATTGGCAAGTCCTGGACAGCGGGAATCACTCGCTTGTATCCTTTCCCTCACGGTGAGCTCTGTTTAAGAAGCATTTGTCCTTCTGTGGAGCTGCGGATTGTTCCTGCTGTCTATCTCTTCTGCAATAATATCAGGTACGACTTCCCATCCCGGAAGGACAAAAGGTGCAAAAAGGAACTCGGGACTTATCCCTTAACAGAGGGACCAAGTGAAAGATGAGCTTGACTTAAGATGCCGCGATGGACTTGCAGGGACATTATGATGGCTCGCCCTTTCCCTGCACTCGTTATTAGAATCGGTGGAGCGTTCACAGGATTTTTTTGTTAAATAGGTGATGTTGATAATTAGCAAAGCGTCTTGTGCTCGTTAACATAGACAATGAAATTACGACCAAAAAAAAAAAAAAAAACCATAGACAAGGAAACATTAAGAGAAGTGAACTCTCACAAATATAAAGGGTCTATTGTCAATACGTGGTATGTATCAAATTTTACTGGGGAGAAGAATCCATCGTGTACCCGGTACTCAAAATAAGATAGCAGAGCCGACAGAAAGTGTTGCTATTCAATCAGGGATCACTAAGAGGAAGAAATTCAAATATCAAGTTTATTTCAAATGTAGTAAGATGAGATGGCTATGGCCATGGAAGTAAGTATCGATTCTCATGAAAAATTCCTTTTATTGTACTAAATCATGTGTATATGACGCGATCGGTCTTAACAGTCTTGTGTTTTCCCTTTTGACGAGATCTTTTACTCTTAAGTATAAGACATTAAAGAAGTATCAAAAAGTACATTTAATAATATCCACGTGAAATATAATAAGATACTATGATTTTTTTATTGTAAAACTCCATAGATTATATAATTTTGGTCAATTTTAATTGAATGACGTTTCAATGGCATTTTAAAAAGAAATCTTATTTTATGCTTTGATTTAAATAAAGGAAAAAATTCTAAATAAGAACTTGAAATGTCTCTATTTTTTTTATATAATATTTGAAGTAAATCTTATTTCAAATAAAGGTACGAAGTGATTAAATTATTTTAAATAAGGGTTTTTGGCTGGTCGATGACTATTTAAGTCATCAGAGAAGAGGTATTCTAGTAAAAAAAATTATAATTATGTTTTTTTTTCTTTTGGCCTTTTTGTCTTTTTGTCCTCTTCCCTTGGCCGGCAAAGGGGATGGGGAAAAAGGAAAAAAAACATAGAAGGAAAGAAAATGAAATAAATAAGAAAAAAAAATTAAAATATTAAGACTAAAATGCCCTTTGATCTTAGAGGTTAAGCCATTTTTTGACATTGATATGGTTATTTCATACCCTTATTTCAAATAAGTTCTATTTCAAGTCCTTATTTGAGATAATTTGATCACTTTAGATTTTTATTTGAGATAATTTAGTCACTTCGGGTTTTTATTTAAAACAAAATCCACTCAAGCCCTTAATTTAAAAAATAATGGCACTTTAAGCACTTATTTGAGATTTTTCACTTTGATTAAATTTATCCTTCTCAAGTTTCACGTTTGGGGAATGTAATTCATATGCACACTAAAAATAAAAGCATATAAATATGCGATTGTCTTAAAAAAAATCATGTCAAAACCTTTGTAGATTCTACTAAACAAATAAATTATAAAGTCGCTTGATAAAGCAGAAATGAACCAGGTTTCTTTAAAAAAATTCTCCTCAACAAGGTTGATTTCCACAAAAAGGAAAAAAGAAAAGAAAAGGAAGAAGCATAAAAAGAATTGGACATGTGATATTCTTAAATATGGAAATAAAATAAAATAAAATAAGAAAGCAAATTAATTTGGAATCATTACTTTAAATTGCAACTAAATAATCAAGAACAATTTTGTTTTTTAAGTGAAAAAAATGTGGTGAATATAGTCATATAAGGACTGAAAATAATTTCGCCCATATATTATTTGTAAAATTGAAAAAAATGATTGTTTTTGATATTATTTATCATGTGAACTCATAAATAAGTGTAAAATGTTATAATCAAATGTACGAGCAAAAAGAGTGGATCTATCTATCCAACATGCCTCTCCATTAAAAAAAAAACACACACACACACACACATACACACAAAATTTCTAATCCCTATTTACTTTAAGGAAAATTCCAAATAAGGATCTCAAGTGCACTCATTTTTTTCCAATAAAGACCTAAAGTTGACATTATTTCAAACAAAAGCCGCAGTGGCCATATTAATCTCAAAGAAGAACTTGAAGTGGTTATATTTATTTAAAATAAGAGCTTAGCCTCACTAGCTGATGAAAATTTTTGGTTGACTAGGGATATTTTCATCAAAACATAATTTGAATTTAAATTAAATTAGATTAAAAATTTTAAAAACAAAATTAAAAAAAAAAAAAAATAGAAGCGGGGGAGCCTCCCTCTCGTCTCTATTTTGTTCTTTTTTCTTAATTTGTTCTATTTTGTTTGAAAAAAAAAAATTTAAAATACAAAAGCGCCCTTATCAAATAGTGAGTTGAGATCATTCTCTAAGATTGATGTCATTCAGGCCCTTATTTGAAATAAAATCTATTTCAAACCCTTTTTTGAAAAAATGAATGTACTTTGGGGCATTATTTGAAATAATGTTCATTTCAAGTCCTTATTTAATAAAATTGAGGCAATTCAGAACGTTATTTGAAATTTTTCCTAGGTTTAAGTTGACCATCATTGAGTCAAGTGAATACAAGGAATTAAATGTTTTTGGTAGTTCTATAACGCTCACTCGATTTTGAGTTTTCTTTATTCGGCAATTTATTAATTTATATTGATTTAAAATCATGGACTTTTTCATCTAGATGTCCTCAAGTGTCTGGCCTATAAAAGGAACGTGCCGCTATGACCATGAATATTCAATGAACCACTTTCTAAGAGCCAATAATGTCACGTTTATTCAAGGCCAACCTAGTGTGATGCTGCATGACTGGAAATCTCTTAACTTAAGCAGTGTTGTTCATAAGGCTTTAATAGCATCTGGATCCCAACATTCCTGACTGTAAGACCGTGAAAGTATTGGATTTTTTATTTTATTTTTTTGTATTTCGCTTTGCTTTTTGTTGGGAAAAAAAAAGGGTGGCATGGTGTTAAACCCTCCGATCATCCTTTCTCTCCAACAAAGGGTCCATCATTATCCCCTTATCAAAAAGAAAAGGGAGGGTCTTATCATCATCCTTCTAAACATACAATGAGCTCGGGTCGGTCCTACAAACATTAAATGCTACAATCGATGATGCGTTTTACACACACTTGTTGTTTCTATTTTGAATTTAATGTGTCTCAGAAAATCCTTCAATTGAACAAATAATCTATGATCGCAACATTTATAGTGATTGGTTTTTATAGATCTCATGCACAAGTATGATTGACGAAGCTTACGGAGAAGATTCAAAGATATAGAAACTTCATTTTATAAAATCAAAGTAGAAACTCCTAGATGGCTGGCTGGAGTCAGCCTCATTGATTATGTTGTAAGTCTGATTTCGTAAAATTATCTCTGTATTGCAGTGGACGTCTCCGGCGCTGATGTCCGCCATTCATCGCTTGACATTGGTACCGTACGAGGCCAGTGGCATGCTGACACATGGCTGTTCGTGGGAGGAGAAGAGTTGGTGGGATGTATCTCGGAAAGGCCCGGCAACTTCGGCGATAATAAATGCAAATATCCAACCCCCCAACCCAAAAAGAAAGACTTTACTTTGTGCGGAGTGGTGGAGAATCCCCATGTCGATAAGGTTAGCTATGGACGAAATCGCCCCAAGAGTGAGTTCCCCACAAGAGATGGCGAGATGATCAAAAAGGTGTCATCTTTGTACTGTAGGTTCCGTTTTCACATGCTATCCTTTTCACTTCAAGCTTTCGCATATGCGTTAACAGCCTTAGATTTCTTGAAAGCTCTCTAAAGGGGAGTGGTTAGATTGGGCAAGATTGGAGAAGGGGTTAACTGGAGAGTCGGCTCGATTGTTTCGCTGTTGTTCGTATGATGCATTGATGATGGATGGAGGGTGGCCATGCGAATCGTTCCGGTGCGAGTGAATTTTACTTGGAGAACCCCCAAGTTCCTGGGATTTTGATTGTGATGTTCTGAGGCATTGTTGATAAACCTTAAAAAAATGAATGGGTCGAAGCCATTCTTCGATTTACTCAAATTTTTTATGGTGTCGGATTAGCACTTCGCAGTTTCATCTTTAACCATTGTTTTTAAAACTCATGGTGCTTCGTGAGATGTTTTTTCCGTTGCTTTCGGTTGGAGACCTGGGCAAGTTTTCCTGTTGGTGTTATGTTTTTGCCAGACATTCTTAACAGATATTTACAATCGATCAGATTTGTGAGGAGAAAAATGGTAGGTGGGAATCGAATGAATGATGGGCAATGATGTGCTTTTGCTTCGACATCTCTTGCTTACGAGAAGAGGTCTCGTTTGAATCTCTTCGAGGAGTGAGCAAAAACCATCTGAGCCCTTTTCTTACCCTTGATTTATTTTTTTCCCGGGTTATTGATTTTGTCATTAGTTTTGGGGTTGAATTCGTAGTTTGCAGCACTTGCTTAAGATGGCGCTAGCTGAATATGTTTTCTAATTCAGCAGTGATGATGCATGTGCTTGCTCTACACCTCTCAAACTGAGAATATCTCATCTATGAGCTGTTCTTTGAGTAGACGAAGCCATGTCATCTGAGCATTACCTTCAGGGTCCCATTAGCTGTCCCAGCCAGATAAAGAGAACTGGATACATAGGATAGAACAAATTTGGTCGGTCTTGTCTCAGGAATCAGTGATTCCAAAAGGCCAAGCCCCTTCGTGTTGTGATTTCCTGTTCTTCCAAACAGAGTCCAATGAGGATGAGGATGAGGATGATCTGAGCGGCTTCTTCTGTGTCGGGATTCAAGACACTTGGGGCAAAGCAATATTGGCAAGTCCTGGACAGCGGGAATCACTCACTTGTCTCCTTTCCCTCGCAATGAGATTCGGTTATGAAGCATATGTCCTTGTGTGAAGTTGCGGATTGTTTCTGCTATCTCTTCTGCAAAAATCAGGTACCACTTCCCTTCCAGGAAGGAGGACAAAAGGTGCAAAGAAGAACTTGGGATTTGTCCCGTTACAGAGAGACCAAGTGAAAGATGAGCTTTAAGTTAAGATGCCTCAATGGACTTGTAGGGACATTATGATGATTCGCCCTTTCCCTACACTCGTTATTAGAATCGTTGGAGCGCTTAAAGGATACGAAATCATGGTAAGACCCTCTGAGAAGTCGATATTTTGTTAAATAGTTGAAATTAACAATTAAGAAAGTGTCATTACCTGTGGTCATTATCGTAGACAACGAATAATTAAGAGAAGTGAACTCTAACGAATATAAAAATGGTCTATGGTCGATGGGCGGTAGCATACACTTTGTACCCGGTTTTCAAAATAAGAAAGTAAAACCTACAAAAAATAAAAATAAAAACCGTGTCGCTAATCAATGAGGAATCACCTAACGGTGAGGGTGATGGGTAGTCTCTTGGAGCTGGATTATTTCCTCTCACCATTTTATGCCTTTTATCATGAAGAAAATAAAAATATATATATATATATATAGTCGGTCCTATTCAATTCTCTCGTAGAATCAAAAATTAGACCGACACTTATGGGATCCGGACTTAATTGGCTAGTTCAATTCAATTTAGGTGATTTTCGGTTCAAGTGATCCGACTTGCACATCTCTACCAAAAGGAGGAACTTCAAATAACAAATTTATTTCAAATGTACTCATTGAAACGGGTATATAAGGCCATGGAAGTAAATTATCGATTCTCAAATGAAAAATTCCTTTCTATTTCGCTCAATCATGCGTATATGACGTAATCGGTCTTGATAGCTTGCGTTTTCCTTACCATTGATGACACTTTACACTGAGCATATTTAAAAGCGGACTAAAAATATCGATGTGAAAATTATTAAGACATCTTGACATATTTTTATCGTAAAACTCCATAGATTAAATTAATCTTGGTCAATCCCAAATGAATAACGTTTCAATGGCATTTTAAAAAGAAAGCTTTGATTTAATTAAATTTATCCTGCTCAAGTTTCACATTGGGTAATCTCATATGCAGCATAAAAATAAAAGTTCATAAATATGTGACTGTGCTAAAATAAATTATGTCAAAATCTTTAGAGATTCTACCAAACAAATAAATTATATAGTTGCTTTATAATGTAGAAATGAATTAAGTCTCTTTTTTTAAAAAAATTATCTTCAACAAGGTTGATCTCCACAAAAAAAAAAAAAAAAATGCCTTTCATATACATTGGATACCTAGAATAGACAAAAACTGGACATGCGGTACTAAAAAAAACTCAAAGATAAAAAAAAAAAAAAAAGGAAAGCAAATAAATTTGGAATCACCGCTTCAAGCAACCGAATGATTGAGAAATTTTGTCTTTTTAGTGAAAAATTGGATGAATCTAGTCATAAAAGGAGTGAAATAATTTTTCCCATATATTATTTTTAAGATAAAAAAATTGAATGTATTTAATATTATTTATCACGCGAACACATAAATAAGTGAAAAATGTTAAAACCAAATCTATAAGTGAAAAGAGTGGATCTATCTATCTATCGTACCTCTCCTTTTATATAAACACAATTGCGCGTCTCAATTTACTTTATTATCTAGGATTTAAGCTTTAGATTTACTTATTCAAAATGATTTCGCAGGTCATGGAAAAATAAATTCATTTATCCTCAAATATATAATGCAAATTAAAGCAGGAAAAAGTCTACATGGGCCTAAACTGTCTTCATACCCAACAAAGCCACCCCCAAAGACCCGACCCGACCCGACCCGACGTCTATTCAAGTCTGCAAAATCGTTCCTCTCGGTTACCTTTCTCAGCTCCGGCGAGTTCAATCCGATGACGACTTCCCTCAAGAACAGCGACGACCCATCCACTTCTCCGTCGTCGTAAGCCACGAACGATTCTTCTCGCCCCGATCTCTCGAGGGTTGAGCTCTTGTTCTTGCGGAGATTAACGACAGAGGAGCAAAGGCTGAACCTTTTTTTTCGATTTGATTTTGGCAGACCGAAGAACGTGTTGAAGGAGGACGACGGTGGACGACGACGGTTTTTGCTCGAGCTCGAATTCGTGCAGTGTCTGGCCAACCCCACCTATATTCACTGTACGTAATTGTGCCTTCGGCTACTTTCCTTCAAGGCTCGAATATTTTCAGTTCTCCTTGTAGCTGTTTGGTTATCGTGCAGTCTGAGATTTGGCGGCCGAATTACGCTTTGACTAGGGTTTTTGGAAATCGCAGATTTGGCGCAGAACCGATACTTTGAAGACGAGGCTTTTATTGGTTACTTGAAGTATCTTCAGTACTGGCAACGCCCCGAGTACCTCAAGTTTATAATGTGAGCTTTTGAGAGAGAGAGAGAGAGAGAGAGAGAGAGGCTATTCGCTAGTTTCATGGACTGTGTTAGCGAATTGATTGTTGACGATTCTCAGGTACCCGCATTGCTTATTTTTCCTGGAACTTCTCCAGAATGCAAACTTCCGCAATGCGATGGCACACCCCAGCAACAAGGTTTGTGATGCTTCTCATTCGGCGACTGCTTTTGTGTATTTTCGCTGTTATAACTCTCCATCGACAGTTCCAGTTGAATGAAGAGGACAAGCATTTATTTATGCATAATTCTGTATATTTGTAATATTAAACCTATATCAGTGGCAATGCAAACCACTGCAATGCTCCGTGAGGAAAAAAAGGAAAACTAAAGATCTCGAATGCATCTGCTATATGCTGCATAACATTGGTTTACTTTCACTGTCTTTTTCTAATCCTATAGGTCATGTACTTATCGGGCGAATTGATAACTGTAAAAGGAGGTGGGTATGAAAAATTTTCCTTGTCTGATGGTGTTCTGACTTATTCTGGCTCATTTAATGTACTTAGGAATTGGCGCATCGGCAGCAATTCTTTTTCTGGAAGAACTATAGAAATAACCGTTTGAAGCACATAATGCCTAGGCCTCTTCCAGAACCTCCAGCTGTAACCTCAACTCCAGCTCCACCACAGGCACCTACACCTCCCATGTCAGCTACAATTGCAGCTACTGGTCCTCCCCCTCCAGCCCTTTCTCCCATGCAGTATGGAGTTCTGCCTGGATCATCTCTTGCCAAAAATGACATGAGGAATGCTGCAGTTGATCGGAGGAAGAGAAAGTATGCACCCCTGCTTCTCAGCCTCTAGCTTAGCAGTTTATGCATTTTTCCCCTCTTGAATCTTCAAACCATAAATGCTTTCAATGCTGATGTGTGTGGTATCATATATGCAGGAAGGAAGCATAAACTTGAGTACATTTTAGGAGAAGGGTAGGCGCTCGTTGAGGTAAATCACATTGGAGTGTTCATTGTTACCTTTCAGAGTTTAATTAAACAGTGACTGTCAAATTTACGTCACCTTGCTGAGATTTAAGCTTGACTCTAGAACTTCCCAGTGTAGTGCTCGTTAGGCTTTTTGTTCAGTGCACTGCTTCTTAAAATATACTGAAATTGCATCTTCTCAACGGTTACACTCCTTTTGTTGAGTTGAAATTACAACCTGAAACCGTCAGATGAGTGTATGCTTTGCGTGTAATCTTTTTGGTCAAGAATCTGAAGAAAGACATATTTGTCCTTTATCTGCTCACTCCTATGATTTAGCATGACATGGGCGTTAGTTGCAACAACAGGTGTTGCTCTGCTCAGTTCCATAGGTTTTGGTTAACCATCATCAAGTAGAGTACATATGGGGAATTGAAATGTTTTCGGTAGTTCTATAACGCTCACTTGATTGCGAGTTTTCTTTGTTTGGCGGTTGATTAAATCATATTGATTTAACATCGTGGCACTTTTCAGCTTGATGTCCTCAAAAGATATGTGCCGTTATGGCCATGAGTTTTTAATGAACCACTTTCTAAGAGCCAATGATGTCACTTTTATTCAAGGCCAACCTAGTGTGTTGCTACATGACTGGAAATTTGTTAACTTAAGCAGTATGGTTTCAAAAAGCTTAAGTAGCATCTGGATCCCAACATTCCTGACTGTTAGAGCACACAAGTATTGAATTTTTATTTTTATTTTCATTTTGTATTTCTCTTTGCTTTTTTGTTGGAAAAAGGACGAAGGGGCACGGGGGGGAGGGGGAGAGTGTTTTTCGGAGGATATGACAAGAGATAGTGAGATGGCATAAGCTGATCTGAGTTGTACCCCACTTAGTGTGAGGCTTAGCAGCTGCAGTTTTGAGGTCAAAAGGCCCCCTTTTTCCCCTGGAGTGTTGCCATATCACGAAAGAAAGCTGCAAATATATATATTACATTTTTGTCAAATTTTATTGCTAATTTTATTATCTTAGTTTCAATGATAAAAGATATAAACATTGGCATTAGAATGGATAGCTCCAAGATATTGTAGAAGTCGCGATACAGATGAAGTCAAAAGATACCACCTTTAAAAAGGAATCCTGCCACCCTTAGATCATGGAGGTGGCTAATCTTACTCTTTCCATCGGGGCTGCTATAGAGAATTTGAGGAGTTTACTTTCCTGAAATCACAGTTAATCATAAAAGAATTTTCCCTATGTTTTGAATGATATAAATGCCCGACGTGCCATTAGACCTTTACTTTTCCCATTGCTCTGGTTATTTACCATTGGAAAATTTGACGGAATGAACCGTTTTTTGGCTATCTAAATTACTTTCATGCAGTCTGGTTGATGATGCAGATTCCTTTCTATGTGCGCGCAGAAGTCCTAGCTGTGTACTGTGTTCGATGATTTTACTGCCTTAGGACTTAGATGGAATCTACTCCTGCCTCCATAATTACCTGTAGAAAGTTGTATTTTCATGATTTTTGTGGGTCATGTTAGAAATCTCTCTGATACTTGAATGGATCAAGCTATTTATTTTGGCTACCATCCCATGTCTCCACATGCTCTGTCTGCGCTCCAAAGAGAATTTCTGAACTGATTTTTCTAAGATAATCTTTCTCCAAATTTCTGTGCAGTCCCAAATTCTGGTTCCTACCCCTGTTTCTTGCTTCAAATTTATCATATCAGGGACATTAGGTAGCGTTTTGCTTGACTTATTTTTCAGGCTGTCCCTGGGATTAGACTTTTTGTTTTGTGTGTCAAAGGTGATTATGGGAATGTTGAGTGGAGCAGATCGTGACGATGCACATTCTGCAGTGGGGCTGATATTGTTGATAAGCAGCATTGTGGTCTTGCATTGAAGGGGTGATAGCACTTTAATTGCTCAGATCGTGATTTGAACTACTGGAGATGGCAGTGCTTGCTTGACGGCACCCCTTAGCTGAGAATTTTACTTTGTTTCTCTGAGAGGAAATACATGAGCTGTAATCAATTGGTTGGCCGAACTTTGGTACAGACGTGCTCTTTGTAAGCCATTCATCTCACGTCTGATGAAATTAATCTGTTTAAACAGATCAACCGCAAATGCCCCGTTGATATTTACAGGATCAATATTCATTTGATGGGCGGTTACATCCTACTCGCGTACAATTCGGCGAATGCATTTTCTGAAAATGTCGAGAATGTAAGTAAGATCGACACGAAGCTTCCCTCTGCGTCTTGAATCAGCAAAGCGGAGCTGGCTTCCTTTTGTTTACAATTTCTCGCTTCCGTCTGCGTCTTGAATCAGCAAAGCGGGGTTGGCTTCCTTTTGTTTACGATATCTCGCACTCGACGAGGAAAGAGCATCTCAACCAAAAGTCAAATCAAAAAACAAAGCAGTCGTAGGGATTGACGTCAGTGGATAAGGATCAAGGCAGAGATGATAATGTAGGAGAGCATCCCCAACTAAGCACAAATCACGTGGTCGGTGTTGCGGATGCGTCTCCACTTCTCTAGACATGTTGAAATGCAGATGCACACGTTTTTGTTCTCTTTTATTTAATGCAGCGGGGTGGCTGTTGTGAATTGTGCACGTTCTCCGGGGTCCGTTCGGCTCCCACAAGTTTCGTGCGAATATAATTTTAGACTAATGCCTAATGCCACATTAGAATGAGCTCATTCTGGAAACAAAGTCCAATCCTAGAGATTTCAGATAAGCACATCGAGAGTGACGTGGCAATGTAGAGAGGCTGCCACCTCCTTTTTGTAGTTAAAAATGGCCTCATTCGAGTCCAAACTCTCAGAACAGAGGGAGCCAGTAAAGCCCCCCACTTTTGACACAGTCGGGGGTCCACGTCAAGCTGACACCACGCGGACGCGGCGACAGGGAAGATGATCGTTATCGGGGGACTGCCTTTTCCGCCCTCGATTCGCCGCGTAAGCCGCATACGATGAGGATAGTCATCCGACGTGGCGTCTGCTGTCCGAATATAAAATTAATTAATGTCGGGCCGATAGGAGAACCTCCCCCGGGTGTCAACGGTCCTGATTTTCTCCAGACAGGTAGGAAGACCCCAATCTCTCCACGCATCTCGTCTCCTCCATTTCTGCCCCTTTCCGAGGGGAGGGCACTTTTCCTCCTTTTTCTTCTCTCTCTGTCTTAACTTCTGTCTTATTACATAATTAGCCCGACCATCTAAAGTTACGTAACCACCCTTCGTGTCCTTTCTCTAGACTAATGTAGTATGATGCCATCCAGATGGCGATGTCTAATGTGGTAAGTCTCATTGAATGATTTACCAAAAGTAAGTAGTGTCTTAGTGCATACAGCTTATTCGGACCATAACCCAAATCCAGATAATATTATTAGAGCTTTCCTCTTTATGGTTCTTAACCTTCCCATTGAGCACAACTTCCATATTCGGCAGCGTGCAGACCCGATTTGCTGGCCGGACTTTCGTGCCCCTTTTGAGCCGTCGTTTAGTGAGAACCGTTCCAAAGGAAGCATGTAACTAAACACTATTAGCTATAACGGCTTCCCTAGCATTCCGAGCTCCTTGCAAGCCTCAACCTCAGATACATTGTGATAATACGGTATCAGAACCTAAGGATTGAGTTAAAATGTGGGAAAAAAAAAGGGACTGTAAAGTGGAACCGAAACGAATAATCATGAAGCCAAAGAGGGTTGTCGACTAAGCAAAAAACTGATGAAAGCCGAGGGTGGTTTGGGGATATTGCTAAACCTCTGAAGGGGCAGGGGCAATCCCGTAAATCCGATGGCTGAGAAAAGTGTCTCTAATTTATTGATTGCATGAGTTGCTTGCCCTTAATGGGGAAGGTTATCTAATAGTAATTGGCTTCCCCGATTCCAAGCTTCTCTCTCCTGCTCCTTCCCTTGTCGCTACCGTCCCGTTCACCTCCTCTCCGCTTCCCTATATAAACCGTCTTGCCCGCTCCACTTTTCTCTCGCCAAAAACCCATTTGCATTCTCTTTCAATCTTGAGATTTCTTTGCCTCCCCCCTCGGCTGGGTCTTTCCTCCGTCATCTGCGCCCTCTTCCTCTTTTTCTTTGACTCGAATCGACCATGAACGCCCTCGCCGCGACCAACCGCAACTTCCGCCACGCGGCCCGCATTCTCGGGCTCGATTCTAAGCTCGAGCGAAGTCTCTTGATCCCGTTCCGGGAGATCAAGGTTGGTCCTTTTTCTTCTGCCTTTCTTTCTTTCCTTTTTTTTCTTTTTGCCCAGTTCACGGGGTTCTCGTGTGTTCTTGAGAACGCGACTTTACGTGGTGGTGCGTCCGGTTGTGACCAGGTGGAGTGCACGATTCCCAAGGACGACGGGAGTCTGGTGTCGTACGTCGGGTTCAGGGTGCAACACGACAATGCGCGTGGTCCCATGAAGGGCGGGATCAGATATCATCCTGAGGTACCGCCCCGATAGAGAGTCTCTCTGCTTTTCCGTTGACCCTTTGACTTTCTCGTTCCCTCTCGCTCGGGTTGAGCTCGATGATCGTTTGTCTCGTTGCTGGCGTTTCTTGTTCGCCTTTTCTTTGGAAAGCTAGTTTCTAGTATTAAAACAGGGAGTGCAACAGAAGGTGCTGCTTGCAGCTAATTTTCCAAATGGAAAGCCTAATCTAATATGTTCTCCTCGTTGAAGTTTTCGGGTCGTTTGATTTGTGGCGATCAGGCATCGTCGTGATGAGTTCTCCGGGTAATCATTGAAATGTGGCCTAACCCGAACCTAAGTATTCAAGTCTCTAATCAATAAAGAGAGGGTTAATTGAGGATGGTACTCAATAAGCTGTGAAGAGGAAGAACGGCTGCATAAAAGAATGATCAAGCATCATCGAGAATTTTAGTACTCTGTCTCTGTTTTAAAGAGAACGGCCGTACTTTGAATTCAAAGAATATGTTCCTCTATGCGTCTCTTTTGCCTGTGGCTTCCTATGGATTTTTGTCTTATTTTGAAGAAAACATCATAGCTTCTGATTACTTGTTTCTTCTTGCTATACCGGCTTACTTGATTTGCATACAGTCTGAATTGTACAATGTAGTTTGCATTCTGTTTCTAAATGCCCCACGTATTTGGGTAACTTTTTGTATGCCCATGTTCCATCTTAATTCAATTTATTACTTAATTTGGATAAATCTCAGAAGCTAATATAATGTTAAGCATAGAGATTTCTACAACTACCCTCATGGTTTACTTCACGAATGCGCTCCGCACTCGCTAGTTTTCTTGTGCTGGATGCGAGCATCTCCAGCGCGTTGAGTTGTGCTATGCCAAATCCTATCAGGTTTGAAACCTTTTGTTAACGTTTGCTTGATATTCTTTGAAAGGTTGACCCAGATGAAGTAAATGCCCTGGCCCAGTTGATGACCTGGAAGACAGCTGTAGCAGATATTCCATATGGAGGTGCAAAGGGTGGGATTGGATGCAATCCTAGGGATTTAAGTAAGAGTGAGTTGGAACGCCTAACCCGTGTATTCACTCAGAAGATTCATGACCTCATTGGAATTCATACTGATGTTCCCGCTCCTGACATGGGAACGAATGCTCAGGTTTGGTTCCTTCTTCATACACCATAACTTCTCTGCCTGTGTTATTATACCATCTTAGATTTAGTTTGTTTAAGGTAATGACATGTGAGAACGTGCAGACTATGGCGTGGATTTTGGACGAGTACTCAAAATTTCACGGTCACTCACCGGCTGTTGTGACAGGAAAACCAATTGTAAGAATTGGAAACTGATGGATATTATCGACAATTAATTCGAGATTGATTATTTCATGATGAGGAAGAACTTTACGGCAGAACTCTTTCTCACCCATCCGAGTTTGATTCTCAGGATCTTGGTGGATCACTAGGCCGAGAGGCTGCTACTGGCCGTGGCGTTGTTTTTGCTACAGAAGCTTTGCTTGCCGAGCATGGGAAGTCCATCAAAAATTTGACATTTGTTATTCAGGTGACGAGTCATTTTTCATTTATTTCCTTGCATGTACTTAAAATATCCTTGGTCTCTACTTTCAGATATTGATGTTTCCGTTGCACAATACTTTTCTAGGGATTTGGAAATGTGGGGTCTTGGGCAGCAAAGCTGATTCATGAAAGAGGTGGTAAGGTTATAGCAGTCAGTGACATCACCGGTGCCATTAGAAATCCGAATGGTATCGATATTCCTGAATTGCTCGGGCACAAAGAAAACACTGGCAGTCTGAAAGATTTCCATGGTGGAGACTCCATGAATCCTGATGAACTGCTTGTACATGAATGCGATGTTCTCATCCCTTGTGCTTTAGGGGGAGTTCTGAACAGGTGTGCTACTTCTCTTTGTTAAATTTTTTTACACTTTACGATGATTTTCCAAATTAAAAAGGTTTGTCAGATGCCGTTGATTTGGTTATTTGTTAAGTACAGGGAGTGTCTGGACAAACTCTGACCTGTTTCCTTGTGTATTAACTCAATTCGTAGGGATAATGCAGCAGATGTAAAGGCCAAGTTCATAATTGAGGCGGCCAACCATCCTACTGATCCAGAAGCGGATGAGGTAAAAATTAGTTTGTCCTTCACTTTAAGATTTCGGTGTGAAAAATTTCTAAAGCGTTTGATTGTATTGCAACTTATCAATGCAGATATTATCGAAGAAAGGAGTTGTAATTCTCCCTGATATATACGCAAATGCTGGGGGAGTGACTGTTAGCTATTTTGAGTGGGTTCAGGTAAAGGATAATTCTGGATCATATTCATCTTTAATGTTCCAACCTCCCTGGCTAGGTAGTTAAATCTCCTCTGCAACCTAAAATAAGATTGGCAAGTATTTTGTCAATCATTTCTCATATAAAACGATGGCAACAGAATAAGGGTGCTGCTCGCTGCATCCAATTTGTTTTGCCTTTTTTCCTAGGTTTGGAAGTGGGAACTCTTATAAATTTTTATTCCGAATTGGTGCACATTTCTTGCGCTGGCACGTAGGTCGTGGGAAATGCTGTTTTAAATTTCTTTCCTCATTTGAATCGGGATGGATGCTAACCATTTAATAATTCTCTTAGTCTGCCGAGAGACTTCATTGAAAACATTCACAATATCACTGACTGCATGCTTGAACAGTCTCTTAAGTTTTTAAGAAATCCGGGTCACTTAACTAGCTTAATTTTCTTTGCAGAACATCCAAGGTTTCATGTGGGATGAAGACAAGGTGAACAGCGAGCTCCAGAGGTACATGACTAAAGCTTTCCACAACATCAAGAGCATGTGCCAGGTTCATAACTGCAACTTGCGGATGGGTGCCTTCACGCTGGGGGTGAACAGGGTTGCACGAGCTACCATTTTAAGGGGTTGGGAAGCATAGTTTTCTTCCTCATTTGTTCGCATCTCTGTTCTCTGGTAACATGTTGTGGAGAGATCCCAACCATGGAAGCATCTGGAAATGACAGTTGACGGAGTTGATTTCTCCACCCAAGAATAGCCATTTTTTTCTCTATTTTCATTTTACTTTTGTTTTTTTGTTTTTTTTTTTTTTCACCATAAGAACCATTTGTATTCACTGGCGGGAATCACTCCATTGGATACTTGCAACATTTTGTTTGAGAAATAAGAAGAGTATGAGCATGAGGCACCATTTTAATTCAGACAAAAAGCCATTAATGCACATCAGTTTGCTTGCCAAGTTTGAAGATCCATGAGACTCGGCATTCCAGCAGATGGCGATCGTACTGCTGGAGCTATGATGAGACGTGCTGCTTTTAAAATCAGTGGACCGTCATATCCCCAAAGATGCCAAATGCTATCAAACTCCTTTATAATGTCTTGGCTACTGATTATGATGCTATCTAATAGTCAATATGTGGAATATTTCTCTCATCCAATTCAAACTATTATTTCAAGTAATGGTCATAGAGTGAAGCATCAGCTGATAATGTGTCTCAACTCTGGCAGCCCGGGACAATGCCTAACAAACCTGGGATAAGAAGGTTAAAGAAAAAGAGAAGAAAAGAATTAAAGAGGCAGGGGAGATCAGGATTGTCTAGCTTTGCCCATGACTTTACTGACACAGGCAGCGGTTGGAAGATAATCTTATTTATTTCCAGCATGGGCCTCATTACATGCTTCCTAGGTGTCACATGACCCAGTGAAGTGGGAAAAGAGAGTTAACAGGACAAGACACAAAAACGAAGGAACAACCATCTTAGCTCCTGATAGCCATGGCTTCTGTTGCCATATCTGCATCACTGCACAGAGCTTGTAGCTTGAATCATGTCCCAAGGAGAGAGCAACTAAGGCGCATGGTCGGGACGAAGCAAGCAACCAAAGTGGTAACCGGGGACGTGGAAGGTGCATCGAAAGGGCTCAAGCTCAATATTGCTGATCATAAGGATAATGCAGCTTCAGGAGAAGAAAGATTCAAGGTTGCTGAGGATAAATCAGAGGAGGGTCAATCTTTAGAATCCTCCACTATCAACTTCAAGGACGAGCGATGGAAGAATGGTACCTGGGATCTGAACATGTTTGTCAAGGACGGAAAGATGGACTGGGACGGGGTCATAGTTGCCGGTGAGAGATAATTGAATCCACTTTACTTTTTCCTTTGGTCAGAATGCTAATTAACAAAGTGATGAGCTCCTCAAGATTGGGCTTACTCGTTAGAAAAGCAGTCATTGTTAAAGCTATTGTTGAATTTCCTGCATGATTGGATACTCGTGCTTCACTTTACAGAAGCGAGGAGGAGGAGGTTTCTTGAAGTGTGCCCAGAAGCCGCGACAAATGAAGATCCCGTGGTGTTCAGGAGCTCCATAATACCATGGTGGGCATGGATCCGCCGGTCTCATCTCCCTGAAGCCGAGCTTTTGAATGGTTCTGATAACGACCTCTTTCGACAAACGTTCAATTGCGATTCTCTCCCGAGTTCATACAGGCTCTCTCATGCTTGCGAATTATCCGACTCTACGCAGGTCGAGCTGCGATGCTCGGGTTTTTCATGGCGTACGCGGTGGACGCCCTGACGGGGATGGGCGTAGTGGGCCAGACAGGCAATGTCCTGTGCAAGGCAGGGCTGTTGGCGACTGTGGTCGCGGTGCTCTTCTTCAGGCGAAACCAAGACATCGAAACGTTGAGGACGCTCGTGGACGAGGCCACTTTCTACGACGAGCAATGGCGAGCTTCGTGGCGAGATCAAGCCGGAAGCACGAGCGCTTCGGATTCCTCAGCAGAGAAGAAGATGTGAACGGCAGTGTTGGCAGATGTTCGGACTCTAATGTTTGGGACCTCTTCGGATCTGTAACCGAAACAAGTTTTCCTTTTCTTTTTTAAAAAGCCATCTTTTGAATAATCATGCCCCCCGGTCGCTCCCTATGCATTAGCACACAATCAGTGTAATCAAATCAAACACACATTTGATGGCTCTTGCCGATTTCATCGATCCAGCATTCACCCCTTAGCATACTCCTATAGACATCATCAGTCGCATGCCAAATGACTTCATCAGATAAAATCAGTGTCCATGAATCCACGGAAGGAAGCATCCAATAAGAATACGTCGGCTTCGCACGGTGCACGATCTTATCTTCGCGTCAGGGGCTCGAGTTTCGATGCAATGGGATGATGGTGCTCCCTCGCCATTCCCGATCTTTACCCTCGTCTCTAAGCAAAGCAACCCCGCCGGTCATTTTACAAAGCAATTTTTAAAGCCACCAGAAAACTCCAAAAAAGGCGTCAGCAAATTGGACATTCGATTATTCATCGCCCCTCTCTCTTTCTATTATGTGGCGTGATAAAAGCATGACCGCATCGGGCGGGGTCGACCTGTTGCCGTCGCCATCCGCAGATGCCAAATCCTGCTCTCCCGTCCGCTGCTAGGAGACCCCAATGCAACCCCCCGTCTCCACCTCCCCTCCCCCTCCCGGCGACAGCTCCGGCGACGCCGAGCGCCGCCTGAGGGAGGCCGAGGAGCGCCTCCGCGAGGCCATCGCGGAGCTCCAGCGCCGCCAGCGCACGGCCGCCGCTTGCGGCGGCTGCGGCGGCGGCGGCCTCCCCCGCACCCGCCCTGCCACCATTCGCCCGACGAGTCCTGCGTCGCCAACGCGATCGGCAACCTCTGCCAGAGCTTCCTCCTCTCCTACGGCGTTAGGGTTGGGATCGGCATCCTGCTCCGCGCTTTCAAGCTCGCCAAGGGCCAGTCTTATTCCTCGCTCCTCGATCTCAAGGTTACGATCCGATTCATCTTCTCGGTCTGCCTAGCACATAGTTTCCCGTGGCTTTAGAAATTCAGTTCCAGCTCAATTTTGACAGGAGAATGGTCGTTCGGATTATTAGTACTTGATCGAGTGTTTTATATTCGTTTTGATCAAGAGTTCTCGATGATCATATTCATGAATGTACTTCTACTAGAGCTACTGGTTTTAGATCCGGAGGATAGCGCCATGCAAACACGTACAACTACCTAGTTCGCCGACACGATGGCTAATATCTTTTGCTCATCGAAACAGGAAGAAGCCTCCAATTCTTATTTATGCATCCAATAGTGGTGCAGTTTGTTGTCATAACATCATCGTGCTAATTGTAGTGGAATTAATTACGTTTATGGATGTGGCCCATTACTCTTCTTTGGGGCCCCAATTCCTTAAAATTTGGTGCTGAGTTTACAGAATCTTGTCCTCTGAGGGACAAGAACGTGGCAGGCTGAACAGCACAGAAAAATCCAACTTGAGAATTCATATGTTATATGTGATCCACTGTCTAAATCAAGGTCCTTTTTAGGTACATATATTTCCTTTGGACTACACCAAGTGATTTCAAAAACATTGACCTCAGCAGTATCAGCATTCTGGATATTCTCATTAGGGAATACTAGACAACTTGGTGATATATAAACAGTCCGTACCCCTTTTGCTTACTTCAGATTGAAGTACCTTCCACGGTGGCAAATTTATGTAGGTCTTTGTTGCAAAACTTTGAGTTTGCACTGATATTGCTTTTTTGACGGCATGATCAGGACTAATATGCGTAAATCTTGACATGAGAAGTTTGACATTGTTGCTTGTTATCGTCATCTGCTAGCTTAACTTCTAGGTTATTTTTATGCCACACTGCCACCTTGCTGAAACTCTTCTTTCTTTATCCAGTCTCTAGGAGAGTCTCCTCCCCTTCCCTTATCTACTATGCGTGCTAGTTTTGTCTCTTTGACATATCCAGGTGATGGTGCCAATATTTTTTACATACTTACAGACTCACTGTCGATTTATGTATATTGTTGGCAGCAACTTGTTTCTGAGAAAGATCTGATAGTAAGAGAAGAAGCATGTCGAGTTGGTCTGCTTTTTGGTGGGTTTACCGGTTCTTATCACGCCCTTCGGTGTTTGTTTAGAAAGTTGAGAAGGAAAGAGACACCGTTGAACGTGTAAGTTTGCAATTCATGTACTCTGTTTCTTGAAGGGTTTGAAGCTATTTAGGCATGATAGAGCCAGTTCCTTATTTGTGACATTTGAGGGGATGATGGAACAGATTTTTATCAGGTTCAATTGCGGGTTTGTCTATCTTAGCATTGGATGATTCAAACCGCAGGCGTACACTTGCTCTCTATCTTCTGGCCAGGGTAGCTCAAGTACGTAAAAGATTAGTATACATTCTATTCCTTAGCATTCTTTTGGTGTTAGCAGTTCATTCTTTTGTCTTTTAAATTTAATGGAAAATCTAATGTTTAAATTCTTCATCAGAGTGCTTATAATTCTGCAAAGTCAAAGAACAAGTTCCATTTCTGGGGAAGCCACTGGAGACATGGAGATTCTTTGCTTTTCGCCCTAGCATGCGCCCAGGTAAAAATATGTTGAGTTTTTCATCATATTGTTACTTGAACCATGATGAAATGAATGTGGTATTTCTTAGTATATGTAGTCTGTTATGCTTTTCCTGTCATCTTCATCGAAAATTGATGCTGTTGAAATTATATTATTATATTGTTTAATTTGATTAATACGCAAAACAATGCAACTTGAGGTGTAATCAGGAAGTATGTAAGCTTCCTGAATTTTTCTCTGATCCATGAAATATACGGTGTGATTTGTTGCCTTTTACAATTTGTATATTTGGTACAAATTGCTGAAGAAACTCGATGAGTTCTAACATGCCTGACATGTCAAATACAGTTATCTCAAACAGACTTAAATCCTTATTAAGATCCCGATTGGATTTGACCATGATTTGTGATATATCTGCATTATGAATGGCCAACTCTACATACTTCACGAAATTTCCAATTTCTAATACTGAACATTTGTGAAGATGAATTTCATGTGTTAAACAAAAGGTATATAGAATCAACAGAAACAGTTTTCTTATACAAGCAGATGCCATCACTTGACTACTTTACATGGTTCTGTCATGGTGTCAGACTTTATTCTTGGTTTCTTTCTTATTTTTTATTGACTTTTTATAACCCATATTAGGTAATGTATGCCTTCATAATGCGCCCAGAAAGCTTGCCAAAATCATATCAAGATTTTATTCAGAAGACCGGGCCAGTTGCGAAGCCTGTGTACAGAGCTGTAAGGGATAATTGTAGGGGTTTGCCGTTGGACATTGCCTCATTGTCGACTTACTTGGCTAAAAAAGGAGTATCCAATCAAGTAAAGTTGGAAGAGTTCCCCTCAATAATTCCATGCTCCATAATTCATCCGCACACAAACTCCTGTTTGGTTCACAATGCGAATGCAAGTTCAGCTACATTTAGGAAGACATTTCCACTTTATTTCTCATTAACATTCGTGCCATTTGTCGTCCTCCACCTGCAAAAGGTAAAACTTCCTCTCCAAGTTGATTTGGTTACTACTTCTGACATATTTTAAGACCGACATTCCGTTTCTTCTAATTTTTTTTTTTTTTTAAAAAACAAATTCTAGTTCATGGATTCACCTGCTCGTACCTGTTGGCTGGCTCTTAAAGGTGCTGTTCGCTCGACGACTTTTTTGTCTGCTTTTGTTGGAATTTTTCAGGTAGGTCTTCACTTATTAATTTTGCAATTTTTTTTGGACTTGGGAAAATTTTTCTTATAATTGTTTAATGGTGCAAGGGAGTGATATGTTCACATAGGAAGATCGCATCAAAGGACCACAAGCTATTGTATTGGCTTGCTGGTGGACTTGCTGCTCTTTCTGTTCTTCTGGAGAAAAAATCTAGACGTAGTGAACTTGCTTTGTATGTGCTGCCACGCGCTGGAGATTCTTTATGGTATATCTTAATAAACCGCCATCTGGTTCCTGATATCAAGAATGCTGAGGTATCTCCTGTTTATCTAAGCTGTATGTAATACTTTTTAGCATGTGTCAACTTACTTACCAGGTGCAGAAAAGTATTTAACGTTGCTTGATATGGAATTGGAATGCACTGATATTGCATTATATAGAGAAAGTTGCATTTCTGCTTTCTCCTTCAGCTTCCTATGAATCTTTAGAAGGAAATCGTTACAATTTGATGCCCATTTCACGATTTCTGCAGGTGGCTTTGTTCTGTGCCTGTATGGGAGGAGTAATGTACTACTTGGAACACGAGCCAGACACCATGGCTCCATTCCTTCGGGGCCTCATTCGCCGCTTCCTGGCTAGCAGAATTAGTAATCCAGGCCCTCCAGCGAGTCGGAGTGCTTCCTACACCTATTTGCAAACTCTCGATGCAATCCAGAAGCCGAAAATGCTAGAAATTCGAGACAGTGAAGTTTCATCTTCTGAGAAATATAATCTCGAATCCATTCCAGGGCTATAAACCGCGTTTTTTGGTCCTTTGCCCATTTTTATTGAATCATAAATCGTTCGGTTTTGGTTCACCTGGCTCTGAAATTTGCATAACACAGTCGAGCCGAAGAATGGCGACCAAATATTCTTTCCCAGAATTGGGGCTCATTATGTTGGAGTTCTAGTTCCTCTGATTTGGGATACTCATTGGACAATTGTAGTAATAAATTATAAGCAATCCGTCCCTGGAATAGAAGTTTTTAGCCGGAGCTGGTCCTTTTTTTTCAGATAAATATAAGTAGGCTCTTCTAATTGTTTTTTGTTGATGTAGTAGCCTATACTTCTCTAATGATGTTTTATTTGGGTCAGAAGAAGACTTCTGACATTGTTTGTATCTTGCTCTCATGAGTTAATAAAAAAAATTTCCGTCATGGAGAAGTTAGTTTTCTGTTAGCCAAAAAAAGGGCAGTTACGTTTCATCGAAAACCATTTATCATATATTTGGACGAAGAGACTATTTTAGTGCAGCCCGGAAATCCATGGCACTGCTTCTTCATGATATGGTATGTTCAATTCAATATTTGCTTCACTCGTCTGGAAGCTTACATATTTTGTGCGTTTTGTGACCAATCTTACACTCAATCCCACCAAATTTACTCGCGAAGATGCATTTCGCAGATGGTTTCCCAAAGTTTGCGCTCCTCTTCATCTCTTCAACCGCCTTCTGCAGGGATTCGCTGACATCGCCCAAGGCCCAAGCTAAAGATATATGAGGGCGAGGATTCTGTTTGATTGTCACAATCACATATCAATTCAAGCTATATCTATGTAAGCACGGCATTGCAACTTTAAACTAATGGAAAAAGACTGAAAAGATGGATCGGAATAAACCGAACCTTGTAAAACTCAGGAAGATTGTGGCGCCTATAGACGTCATTGACCAGTTGAATTTGCTTTGTAATCTGAAATGCAAGTCAAAAGGAGCTCATAATCAGCGAACCTAAAATTCTCTGCTACTCATGAACCTCCCTCCATAAATACAATGAAGAGGAGGTAATCAGTCAGGAAGACAAGTTTTTGAGAATGCTCAGCTGCAGAATGGCGGCCAATGCTTCCAAAGATGCAAAGTTACTAACAAAGTCGAGACCTCATCACACAACCAACACGAGGACAACTTTACTAGATGGATATAACTTCATCTTGCAAACATTCAGCCATCATTTCTGCATGGCAAACTAAAACCCGTGTTGGAAGAACTACAACTGAATGGATGTATCAGCAAAAGACCTGCCATACCTCTTTTGTCAGGAGAAAGTGCAGAGCAAGAAAATCCAATATACAAGAACAAATAGAAAGGCGAGGTAATAAAGCGTTTGCATTGAGAGGACAAGTTAAACGAACACATTCCTGATTCAAGCACTTGGCCAGCAGAGTTTACTCAGATGGAACAAAGCTACGTGAGATCTAAAGAAGCTAATGCTCTCACTCGTGGCACATGTCAGCAGATCTGCGTGGCTATGAAGTTATGCGCAACTATTGATGCTAAATTCGCAGAATGTATTTCTCAAGGACCAGCAGGAACTCTTGGACGTAGCATTCTAACATTCAAGACTAAATGCACCAGTAGCGTACTCAAAAGCACAGGACCCTGAGATTTTCTGGAGTCGCAATTGGAAAAGATTCGGTACCAGATACAGAGAAACAATGTGCGGGGAATGCTAACCAACATACCTCAGCTAATCCTCGGCTCATGACTTCAAGCGAAAGGAAAGATCTTGTGCTGTCATCGTTGACAAATACTTCCCATTTATCGAAATCGATCCAATAACTGCTACACAACAAAAGGGCAGTCTCACGTAAATATGGAACAAAACAGAACTATCAAGTGAGAATCCTGGAATCACCTCAAAGAATGTAAGAAGAAATCGGCAGGAGAAGGTAGGACAAAGAGAGAAGGGCGTACGGTTTGTGAAATTGGAGCTTCTGGCGAAGCATGGAAACCATAGAGTCGATCTGGTGGACTCGGATAGGCACGGTCCTGCCCAGACTGATGTGGAATTCCCTCCCCACGGCAACTTGTTCGAGCTTCAGATCATCTCGGCACAGGAGCTCAAGCGGCACGTCTGCATCAACCACGAAAAGACCGGGCACCACCGACGCGACTTTCTTCAGGAAGAGGGCTATCTCCTTTCTTTGCGGACCCGATATATGAACTGCCATCATTCGATGCGCAAAAAAAGAACAGGGAAAACTTTTCAGCCAAAGAAAAATATGTAGCAACCCAAGAGAGAGAGAAAGAGATGTTGAATGGAGAATGATACCGGGGATATAAACGTGGAGGGCGTAGTTGCCTTTGATGTGAGGGAAGCTCCGGACTCGACTCGGCTGGCCGGTTGGGTGGGAATCTGAGGTGAGATGAGCGATAGAATCATATCATCAAACAGATGGTGAGCAAAGATAGAACGGAGAGAAATGACATTAGCTGACGTACCGAGGGAATTTGGAGGGGTGAGGAGGGAGAGAGGGGGCGAGGGAAGACCAGGAGTAGATGGACGCCGGGGAGGAACGGAGGCAGACGAGCCGGAGCCGGAGTCGGAGTCGGAGTCGTCGCCGTAAGTGGCTCTCAGGGCCTCCATTCTCTGATCGCGATGCTGGTGCTAGTCAGTCTCTCTCGGCCTTAAAAACACCAAAAGCAATGATGCATGCTGTGCTAAGTTTTCCATCTGAAATTTGATTTAGCTCATCACGGTGTTCTTTCTGTTTCTTTCTATTATTAGATTTGGCATAGGATGGCCAATCTATATTGCGATCTTGCAATAACCCATTTATTTTTCTTGCCATAATCGAACTTGTGACTTTCCGCACATCATGCCTAGGTTCGAATCCCGCTGCTAACAGTCCCCTTTGATAGGCTATTTGTAAATTATCTATAAGACCTGCCTTGGAATTTTCCGCTCCTCCTTAACTTTTTCATACAAAAATAAATTAGTCCAATAATTATGGATCCACGGGTCCTTTGTGCATATGCTATTTTGGCGGTAAGTCATGAGAGATTCTTCCATTTTTGTTCATACATTTTCAAGTTTATTTACATTAATACATCATTCATACCAAATAATAGACAAAATAAAATATATAAATATCCAACTTTACGATTCACCAGAGAATAGGATATGATATAATAAAATCTATAGATTACGTAACCATCATGTCTAATCCTATCTTGACTAAAAATTCAGACAACCAACGCAGCCTCTGAATATATTTATAAGAGAGCAAGGCTGCTTAGAGTTATCGAGTACTATGCTTTAAGGCAAATTGAAAATGTGAGAAGACCCTTTCATGAGCCTGTCAAATAAGATTCAAGGTCAAAGCTCCATCTGCAATCTTCCTCACCCTTTTTTTCAAGGAAACGTGGATATCACATATGATAAGTGCCGCAGATATCTATTTCGTGTACACACAATTCAACTTCTCATTCGAAAATGTGGTATATCCTCAATCAAAGGGATCTATTCTTGGATCATGCTCGCTGGCCATAGCCATTCCAGTGCAGAGGCATGTCGGACACATAACCTGCGACAAGTACCAACAAGGCTTTTATCGGAGGTTTAGTCAAATATGCAATGTGAAGCTATCATGCGATATCAGAGCAAGCCTTTTATGCTCAGTAGAAACTCTGGCTTTTTCCATTTTCTAAATGACAAAGCATATCTCATACTGGAACCATCACGTAGAAGGCTAACCTTTCCGGATCCTGAACAATTTGAACATCTCTCTGTCCTAGGAGGTGACAGAGGTTGATCACTGCCATTGAATGACGAGACTGGCTCGATAAGGACAAGGGCCCCTGTGCTTGAACAACGAGCACAGGCAAGATATCCTGCATTTACCAAGTGAGAGAAAACAATTAACTCATTCCCCTAGACTGAGCCTCTTGAGTACCTAAGAGTCATCTTTCCAAAGGCAAGTTTAAGCATGACTTCCATGCTTTGATTTGCTACCAGCACTAGATCAAGAATCACCCAAATCACATTAAAAAGGAGATAAAAAATGACGCACAGAAGGAGATCTACCAGTCCCAAGACAGTATTTGCATCTTTTATCCTCTTGCTGCTTTACATTATTTATCTCAACAACCATGAGAGCTGATATCACCCCAACAGCTCCTCCAGAGAAGGATGCCACTATAGGATCAACCTGGCTGAAGTTTGCAGCTGATGCAGGTGAGCATAGAAAGTGAAAAAGCACAAGCAATCCAAAGCATTTAACTGACACGACTAAAAGAAATCTGATCCTGTCATTCTATCACAACCTTCCAGAGGTCAGTAAATTCTTCATCTGCAAATACATATTCTTTGACCAAATTTTTTTATTTGAGAAATACCAATTGCTTAGCCATAAAGATCTAAATGGATACTTCTAATACATTGGACGCACGATAACTCTTGGAAACTAGCCTGACGTGCTTGTTAAACTTTAAAATTGCAAAGTTATACAAACTCATGCTACAACACTGAGCATTAGAACGCTCAGCCCCATGTAACCCCTGAGAGGAAATCAAATGTAGTGGTTTTACAGTTGTGAACAGAGATGAAGGTGGTAAAGTGACAAAGGAAGTGATAAAGACATTAATTAGTACCTCAACTGCATAGGCAGATGCATGCTTTGAATGAAGTCTTCATAAGATGTGCCCCCTATTCCCAGCTTAAGTTCCAACTAGTTGGTCAAAGCAGACACAGTTAATGGGTCATGATTATGGACGGACATTGAAAATTAAAGAGAAAACTAAAGCCATGAATTATAATCATCCAACTCCTGGCAACTAGCTATAAGTGCAGATTGTTGGGATTTAATTCTACAAACTTACAATGGGTGCTAGAAGGCCGCCGAAGATAATAATCCCAGCAATGAGAGAAAAACAAGTGGCGTAGTACTGTTTGAGATTTGCCGAACTCTGTAATCAAGTATCCATCAACAATGCAAAATTTTGATCAGCATCCTGACCATTTGTCAAGTACAAATCAAAATGCCGCATATGGAAAAGATAAGGAAAACTCACTAGAGGGGGCAAGAAAGGGATGAACGATGGGAAGTTTGGGAGCTCATTTTCCTGCTCATCCTTTAACACACCAAGTTCGGCACTTTTAATTCTCTGCTGTATCCTGAGCCGACGGACCTGAAAATTTTAAATACAAGATATCTATTACAGCAGGTCAGGACATGGAAAATGAAAAAAAAAAAAAAAAAATAGCACCATATACTCATGTCTAGGTCTGGAAATATTCATCGATAACCAAAGTCTCTCTCCCATAAAAGCAGCATAGTCCCATTTATACCTCCTCCATGTGTAGAAAGATTTTATTCCGCCGACTTCGGATATTGTCTTGGATTTCTTGCAGTTCCATCTTGACAAAGTCCTGCACTGTCTCAGGCCCTTCTATGATACAAAATCTGCACAGGCAAGTCATGGAACCTAACATCCCATTGCAGCATGCAATTTGTTGCCTATGGATCATCATACAGTGTGACTTCCTCCGAGGAAACTAATGTCTCCTCCATAAAATTGCAGGTAAAGAAAAAAGAGTGTGGATGGGAATCGCCCCGCCTGAAACTTGCTCGAGCACAGGCTCTTTGCTTTTTTCTTTTCTTTTTTTTTTTTTTTTTTTTTTTGGGTCGCAAAGCTAAGCTTATTCAAAAGTAGGAACTAGGAAGCTGACAGCAGGCAACAATAAATAGCATGGAATTGAGCCGAATATTCCTAACTCTAATTGCAAAATGGAAACTTTACGCTCCTTTCATTGGCCCGTGAGAGTAAACCGAGTCGGCTGCGTCGTTATCAGCCAGATGATCTATGGACTGCATCGGAAATTTTAATCGAATCTCAGGCTTTCACCAAGGTCGAACCTTTGCCTACTCCTAAGCTCATGCCTCAGCTCAGCACCGACTCAACATCAACACGAACTGAGCAGATGATTGGGGTTCCATAGCTATTGCTATTCCCTAGCTAACTGAGCTACATACGACGGACCCATGGAGGAGGAGCAGCAGGAGGGAGAGGCATACCCAGCGGCGGTCTTGTCAGGAGAATCGGAATCGACGGGAGGGGCGAACGAAGAAGACTCGGGATCGGTGGCCATGGAGCGCCATCTGGAGCTGAACCCGGGCTTCAGCCGTCTGACTCTTGGGGTGGGGAACGGTGAGCTGCAGGGGCAGAAGCAGAGAGGCTTCGCCGGCGGAAAGGACACGGCCAGAAGACGACCGGAGCAGATCATGAGTGAATCCAAACCAGTCTTATCTCTCGATCAATATCTCTCCTTACAAACAAGCACAACAAATCACAAATCACAAAGTGGGTTCTCTCCCTCGCGTTGACTAAACCGCCATTGCTGTACTGTATTGCTGTGCTTTGCGAATTAGAAGAAAGTGGAGAGACAGAGACAAGAGAGAGCATAGAACGGAAGCGCAGTTGGCGAGGAAGAGGTATCTTTTCTTTTTTCTTTTTTCTTTTTTCTTTTTTGTTTTGTTTCTTACATTCAATTTCCTTTGTCGTTGTTGGTGCCAGGTGGCGTGACGTTGGACGTTTTGGACCTGCCAGGTTGCCACGTAACCTAAAATATTTTTTAGCTTTTTTGTTTAGTGGACGCCACAAATTGAGCCGTCGCGATATCCACTTACAAATTATCCGCCACCATGCCCCACTCGAAAGAAAGTGACCGGCCGGCCTCTCTCCATATCGGAACATAATAATAACTAATTTTTGGAAATTATCCTTGCCCTCTCCTCTTTCGAAAATATTTTCGATAATTTTCAAGGTTTTCCGGTCAAGTTTTCGGGCTCGTCATTTTCCGTAACTTCCCCGGATATATGTACCTCGAGTGACATGGATATTTGATTGTGATGTGATCGATGGCGTAAGTGTAAAATCGATTGGAAAAATAATTTATTAAAAAATTGAATTAGCCACACGAAATGGTTTAAATGTCATCTGGCCTCTACATGGAATGAGATATTTAATCTGAACCAAACTTATGGAAAATAAAAGTAGGTTGTACTTTTATTATGCCATGTTGTGTTGTCTTTGTGTTAAAAATGACAAAAAAAAAAAAAAGTAATGCCGAATGCAAAGAAAATAATGTATATTTACCCACTCTTATCAAAATTTCATCAACTATAGAGGGGCTTCACCAAGCCGATAGATTTGCCATTTTAAACTAAAGGTAGTCGCTGCTTTTGAATCTCAATATTCATGAGTTAGGCCACAATCCCAGGGTGGGATTCCCCATGGTGAAGGACATAATTATAATTTCATGATTTTCACTACAAATGCAAAGCTTGGACTTATGAGCGTTCATATATGCAAAGATGACATGGAATTAGTGACAAATATCTTATATTAATAGTTCTACAAGGATGTTTTGGAGAGTTTTGAATTAATATGCTCTTTAAGGATGACTTAGGACCTATATGTTAAAAAATGTTTCTGTTCCCCAAAATAAAAATTTATGTTCTTTTGTTCCGGAAAACAAAAAAAAGAACATAAACGTATTTGATAAAACTTTTGTTCCTAGGAACAGAAATAAAAAGTAGAAAAAAAATAGCTTCTTGTTCCCAATAAACATTTTTTTCTCTCTCTTCTTTTTTCTTCTTCTCTTTTCTTTTACTCTTCTTCTTCCTTTTGGCCGGTTGCCGGCCTCAGCCATGGTCGGCGATCTTGCCGAACTGTTGTTGGCCCCCAGCAATGCCGAGCCTCACCGTGGCTAGGCAAGGCTCGGCCTCACCAAGCCACTGCTAGGTCGGCGTCGCCCAATAATGGCCCGGCAAGCTCAAGCTCGCCCAATCAAGGCGAGGCCAAGCCTCGCCAGCCGACGCGAGGCTCGGCCTCACCAGGCCAGGGCAAGGCCGACATCGCACCGCCTGGGCGAGGTCAAGCCTTGCCGTGGCCTAGTGAGGCTTGCCTGATCACCGAGGCCACTAGCGAGGCTCGACCTCGCCTAGATCTAGTGAGGTCGAGCCTCATGAGGCTCTGACGAGCTTGCCGGACTTCACCCCAGCCGATTCGGCCGACGATCGGCCACAAAGGAGGAAGAAGGAAAAAAAAAAAAAGGAAAAATATAATAAAAATATTGAAAAAAATAAAAGAAATAACAAAATCATACAAGTTTATCAAACGCATTTCTATTCCTTGAATATAAATTTTTTGCAGATACCAAACACGTTCTTATACTCAGAAATTATTCCCGAAAATAGAAATAGGAAAACTATTTCTGTTTAAAAATTGTTCCCCATAACAGAACGGTTATCAAACGCGTCCTTAAACTACATTAAACTATTATTAGTGGCGTGATGTCGACTTGCGCCATAAAGACACGTGGCAATCAATATATGACCCATATCCTCATGACACATAATATAGATGATTCCTTAGATTGTTGTCCTTGATCGATTATGATCCTCTTGACTTCCCGTGTATCCTTATCTTTACAATGACTATAATGCACTATAATCATGATCGGTTATGTTGTGGTTATGAGGACACTTCTAACCCCATCTAATTACAGTAATAGAATAATGACTAGTGCGTAAGCATGAGTCACTATAAACTAGGGGTATTAGGACTAGCAATTGGTTATAGTGACTTGTGCATAAGCATGAGCCAGCCTAGCAGGAGTTTTGAAGCTCCACCTTCTCATCCCGGGCATAGGAGTTTACCATAACTACCTATCCAGTAATAGTCAAAATTGAAGTTTTGACGTGATATCTACCTTCGCCACCAAAAAGCCTCCTCCCAATTCTTATCCTATCTTTTTCTTCTTTGATAGGAGAGAATACAGGAGGTGAAATTGGTGAATCCCACCCCTTGGGGGTTCTTCCCCTATCTATTATCCCTTGATTATTTTAAGGACCGACTCAAGTCCTTTAACCCTATCTAATTATAGTACTAGAATAATATCTATCATAATAGAATAGAATTGCAATAGCCGTTACGTTATTTCGTCTAAATAATGTAACACCTACCACATATTATTTGGTTCCACAAATAGCATGCATGATGATAAAAGGATAAGAACTCATTTATAGTGATTCATGTTTTCCTCTTCTTCTTTTTTTCAATATTTCGATTATCGCTATTTGAGTTATCGCTTAATTCAAAACCCTTAAGAAATTCAAAATCATGTAAAGATTGACATGAAAAATGTATTATTTCTTAAGGATAAGTATACTTTTCTCTCTACGATGGTAGAGGTGCCTCTCCCATGGATGGAGTTTTTCCCTATCCCCCAAGGGTGATAGCAATACCAAACCCTAAATCTTCAGGCTTCCGGTCTTCATCTTCCCAATTTTGGAGAGTTTCATCCCGTCAAATCCTTGAAAAACCAAACACACATCACCCAAAATCCCAAACTTCCTCCTTTCTCGAACCCCAGAACATGAAAACCCTCAAAATCGACTGCTATTGATACTCCATTTCATCTTCTTCTCCTGAAATCTCGATCGCTGGGTTCAATGGAAGGACCACATATCATACCCAAATCCCTAACCCCACTGCCATTATTCCGAAAACACACAACCCATTAGTAACACCGAATACACCTAGCACGCACTGTTTCATTACTCAAAGTGGCCGAGTTTTCCTTCATCTTGGCACTGGAGCTCCCTTCAATCAAACCTCAAGAATACATCCAAAGCAGGTACGATCTTCCAAAATAGCTCTGGAAATGATGACCTCTTCTGCTGTATCAAATGGTGCCCTAGCCCTCCCCAAGATCTAAATCTGCATCAGCAAGTTTTTTTTTTAAATGGAGAGTAAGGAGGAAAACTAGATTCGAATAGTTGCTCTATGCAAAAGCTTAGGGCACTTATGATTAGAAGATAACATGGTTGCTATAAGGGAGGAAGCCCTAACTAATAAACTTATTGAATGCAACCATACTCTCTTTGGTAAGCTACTCTCGAAGCCAAATGTAAATTTCTATACATTTTGCAATACGATGAAGAAGGCGTGGAAACTAGAATAAGTGGATTGTACCCAAAAAGAACTTGTGCTTTTCTCATTTGTCTTTAAATCTAAAATAGACAAAGAATGGATACTAAAAAAAGGTCCTTGGTCATTTGCAAGTAATTTGTTGGTTCTGAAGCAATGTGCACCTAAAATTCCTAAGCATTGTTATGATTTTTCGTGTTATGATTTTTGGATCCATATTGTGGGCTTGCTTCCTGGATGGTTTTTGGAAGAAGTGTATGCTGATGTTGTTGGAAAAGTGGGAAAAGTGGGAAAAGTGAAGGAAATTCAGTTAGAAAACAAAGGAAATGTGCCATATAAAACAGGGAAAGTATGAGTTGAACTTGACCTTTCAGCTCCTCTGAAAATAGGGGTTCTAGTGAAGATTGGGTATAAAAAGCTATGGGTGGAGTTTAAATATGAACGTCTCTCACATTTATGCTATTCTTGTGGAAGGTTAGGGCACTACGCCTCTTATTGTGAATAAATACCTTATGAAAAAACAAAATGGATAGAAAACATGGCAGGGAAATATGGCCCTTGGCTCAAAGCGGAGGTGCGGGACAGGAGCCCTCATTAGGAAGCATTTTATGGGAAAATAACCCCTACTTAAGAGGAAGATGAATATGTACCTGAAACTCCCATTTAGTCATCTAATCTGGAGATTGTGGGGTGGAAAGAAATTGAGACCAATGCTGGACCTTTTCAAAGTAAAAGAATGACAGAAAACCTATCCTCAAATAAACACAGAGAAGAAGACATGAGGGATTTAGTAAGTAAGACAGGGAATGGGAAACAACCACTGTATTTGCTAGATTCTACTTATGCAGGGCTGACTGAAATAAGAGAAACTAACAAGAAATGGTCAAAGCTTCAAAGAGCAAAAAAATAGAAGAAGGTTGAGGGGTCGAGTCTTTTAGTGATCGATGAGATGGAGTTATTAGAGACACCTATCCAACTGGTGAAAGAGGGGAATGAATGGGCTTTGGTGGCTAGCCCTAATAAGCTATCGGAGACATCATGAGGATATTGAGCTGGAACTATCAGGGACTGGGCAACTCTCTAACGTTCTAGGAACTTCGAGCCTTAGTGGCTCTTGAAAGGTTTAATGTGGTTTTTTTTTTTTTTTTTTTTTTTTTTATATGGAAACCAAAAACAGGGAAACGATGGTGGAAAAGGTATGAAGGAGACTTAAATACCAAAATTCGTTCTTGGTGCAGCCAATAAGAATTGCGTGGGGCTTGGCACTCATGTGGAGTGAAGAGGTTCAAGTAAAGGTGAACTGTAGCTTAAACCATTTCATTAATATGGAATGTGAAGATCCCACTAGTGGCCATCATATGAGAATTACATTTCTTCATACTTCAACAAACTTTTAGGAGAGGCTCCAGTTATGGCAACAACTTCAATGTTTTCATACATTTAACCGCTTACCGTGGCTATGTATGGGTGACTTTAATGACATTCTATATAGTTGGTAGAATGAAAGAAAAATGGAGGCAGATTACCATCGCATCACAGCCTTTTGGGACATACTCAATGAATGCTCCTTAATGGATATTGATAGCAAATGTTGTATGTATACGTGGACCAACAATAGAGGAGGAGAAGAGTTGGTGAAAAAGCGATTAAACAGAGCCGTATGTACAATGGAATGGCGACTTACCTTCCTAAATGCAAAAGTTCTGGCTTTACTAGTCGTAGGGTTTGATCACAGCCCTCTGATACTCTCATTATATCCAGATTATGGAAAAAGGAAAAGAGCTTTCAAATTTGAAGCATATTGGCTAGAAGAAAAAGAATGCAGTGATATTATTAAGGACATTTGAGCTGAGGATTATCAGGATCATAGAAGTTTTTCACAAAAAAATTGACCAAGTAACGGAGGAATTAGTTGAATGAAGCGGAAAGAAGTTCTCTAATGCATCATATCAAATAAAGGGACTTAAGAAGTGACTAACAGACATCACCAACAGCAATACCCCAGATTCCAGCAAGGAAGAAATTTAGCAGCTAAAGGAGAACATTGATAAGCTATGGAGACAAGAAGAGATGTATTAGGAACTAAGGTCCTAGATAAATTGGCTCCAATGGGGAGATAAAAATACTAAGTATTTACATGCCACAACAATACAGAGGAGGCAACGAAACAAAATAACCATGCTAAATGTGGATGAACAGAATTGGAGCAGGGGTCCCAAGGTATTCAAACAACACATTGTGGCTTACTATCAGTCCCTTTACGATTCGGTGGGACCAAAGAACTTCCAACTTATATTAAATCAATGTCCAAATGTAGTTACTACGGAGATGAATGGGCATTTGATGGCTACCATATCTTTGGATGAAGTGAAAGAAGCTATCTTTCAGCTAGGCTCCCTAAAGGCTCTAGGATCGGACGATCTAAATGGACAATTTTATCAGCATTTTAAGAAGATATAAAAATGGATGTGGTGCTTTTGGTTCAGAAATTTTTCAAGTCAGGTAATCTTGATCCCCCCCCTCAACAAGACACACATCTCCCTTATTCCAAAAGTCAAAAATCCAGAAAGTATATGCCAATTCTGACCAATCAGCTTATGTAATTTCAGCTACAAAATCATATTGAAGGTATTGGCAAATAGATTAAAACCTTGGCTTCCACAGATCATTACACATGAACAAAGTGCTTTTATTCAAGGCCGACAAATCCAAGATAATATCATCATCGTTCAATAAGTGTTGCATCAAATGAGAATAAAGAAAATGAAAAAGAAATTACAGGCAATCTTGAAATTAGACATATAGAAAGCATATGACAGAGTGGAATGGAACTTCCTTTGAATGAGCATGTTATAGATGGGATTTTGTGACCAGTGGGTTGATTTAATCATGCAATGTGTGTCAACAGTTTCTTTTAATGTGAAAGTCAATGGAGAGCCAATGGAGTACTTCTCACCTACACGGAGGATTAGACAAGGAGATCTATTATCCCCTTATCTATTCATATTGATAGCCAATGTACTTTCTTGGATGGAAGTATTGTCCTACTCTTTCCCACTTGCTGTTTGCTGATGATGCCATATTTTTTATGGATGGGACTGTTAGAGAATGTCAAAGTTTAGTGGCTATTCTAAATCAATATTGCTATGCGACGGGTCAAGCGATAAACCTGAATAAGTTAGGTATCTTCTTCAGCAATGGTTGTCCACCGAACTTGAAGGGGAATATGGCCCAAGAAATGTGAGTGCCAAGTATTGACAAGATAGGGAAGTACCTTGGAATACTATCCGATTTGGGTCAAACAAAGAAATAGATGTTTGCGTGGATTCTGGCAAGAGTAAACATGAAAGCTAGAGGGATGGAAAGAAAAACTCTTATCTAAAGCTGGGAAAGAAATCTTGATAAAAACTGTTGTGCAAGCGCTGCCACAATATGCAATGTCTATTTTCAAGATACCTATCTCAGTTTGTAGAGCTATTAAACAAAGAATTGCAGCGTTTTGGTGGAAGTAGACTAAAGCCAATAAAGGCATGCATTGGAAGAAATGGGAGGTTCTAAAGTCCTAAAAAGATAGTGGAGGGTTAGGGTTTAAAGATTTGATTACCTTCAACAAAGCCTTGTTAGGAAAGCAGGCGTGGCGATTATCCCAATCACCCTCAGCTTTATGGAGCGAGATATTGAGAGGCATATATTTCCCTAATGGCAACTTATGGAAAGCAAAAAGAGGTCAAAGACCGTCTTGGGGCTGGCAGAGCATTCTAATGGGACGGGAAGCCATAGAACATAAATACGATAGGTTGTGGGAGATGGGAAAGCAATTAACATCCGTCAAGATCACTGGTTACCACAGGGCGTGCTAGGAGGCCTCGCAAACAAGGAAGATCCCCAAATGGTGGCTGAATTAATTGATGAGGAAAGGAAGGAGTGGAAAGAACCATTGTTGCACCATCTTTTCGAAGGGAGAATTGTGAATGAAATCCTGTCTATACCTATCGCCTTGCAGACAAAGGAAGATCACTTGGTTTGGACAGGAAACAAGAATGAGAATTACACAGTTAAAAGCATATACAACATGTGTACGTCAAATCCACACAACAAGACTGTAACAGGGCATCGACCTCATACCAGCCACCCAAAGCACTATGGACAAGATTATGGCACCTACTGACACCCCCCGAATTGAAGATTTTTCTATGAAGCTTATGTCAAGATGCTTACGAACAAAGGAAAACCTGTTTCAGAGACCATTTTACTCGACCCTTTCCAAATATCCCGAGACAGTCGAACATTTATTCTTTTTCTGTAAAAAAATCTAGAACGTATGGTCAGACCCACTCCTTAACCTCAACAACAATACAAGAATGGCCACTAGAATGGATAAATGGTTGGTGGAATTTCTCGAAGCAAGGCTGCACTCACCAAATGCAGGGCTAGTGGCGAAAGTGCTGTGGCAAATCTGGAAAAACAGGAACAACCAGGTCTTCCGCGACAAGAAGCTACAACTAGAGGCCATAATCGAGGTTGCCCTTGCGCAAAATCGAAGCTTTAGTCAATGGAATCCAAGTACAAGAGAAGGAAAGTCAGCAACAGTGAACCCACCTATGAGTTGGACAGCGTCGGAAAGCCGAGCTCTAAAGTCGAATGTTGATTGCTCATGGGTGGAAGGCATCTCACCTAGTTTGATTGCTGGAATTATACGAGACTCCAACGAAATAATAGTTGATGGCTTTGTCAAAGAGATCCATGCCTCTTCATCCCTGTAGGCAAAAACCCTAGCCCTGCTCCATGGATTGCTTTTGCTGAAACAGAGAGAAGTACCTCACGTGGGAGAAGTACACAAACAGAAACAAACTTTAGTTTGCGAAAGTGATTGTCTTCCGCTAGTGGAATTCGTTTTGGGCCAGGTAGATGAGTCATGGGCTGTGAATGAATTAATCCAGGAGTGCAAACAGGTTTTGGCCAGATGACCCACGTAAACATAGTCCTTTGCTCGAGAGAAGCAAATTAAGCCGCAGACTGGGTTGCAAAAGCATTTTGTCTTAAAATCCTTCCCCCAACATGGAAGATTGACCCCGTCAATCCCTTTGGAATATTTTGTGCTCCGATTCCGACTTGTCGTTTTCATGTAATTCTTGTTTTAATGAATGAATGAATGCCCTACTTTTGACCAAAAAAAAAAAAAGACTTAAGATTTTAAAATTTGTCAAAAAAGTGCAATTGGATTATAAAAATTTTAAGAAATATAATTAAGTCATAAAACTCATCACAAAAGTGTAATTGAGTCATAAATTTTTTTAAAAGTACAATCAAGTCAAAAAACTCATCAAATTGGTATAATAAAGTTATTATATTAATTTCATCCAACTTAATAGATGGAAAATGTTAATAATTATTAGGATTTGATTGCACTAACTAGGAAATTTTTATGTTGATTACAAATTTGACAAATTTTATGATTTAATTACATTTTTTTTTAAAGTTTATGGCTCAATTATACTTCTGTGATATGTTTTATGACTTGATTATACGTTTTGCAAAATTAATGGCTTAATTACACTTTTGTGACGAGTTTTAGGACTTGATTACATTTTTTGAAAAATTTAAGTTTCAATTGCACTTTTGTAATAAGCTTTATAACTTCCAATAAACTCATCTCTATTTCTTAATATATTAATTTCAAAGTATTAATCTTTTACAAAATAATGTGAATAAGTGAGCAATCACTTACTAAACATCACTCACTTATTAGACAATCAGAGTGTTGAATGTTTGGTCTATCTGCTAAGTCCTTAAATTTGTACAACTAATCTAATAAAGCACCTTCGACTCCAAATTTGATCGACTGGAATCGCGTCTTTATTGGTAGCGGCAGAAATCTCAAGGGCGAAAAACCTTTGCCATCACAAATCGTTGGTCAATGGGCATTACAAAAAATCCCGAAGATGAAAACCGCATCCAGATTTTAATTAATGAAGATTTCTCAGCCCGAACACTGTAAAATCAAGCTTTCCACGTCGTATCCTTGTAAACTCTGGTAGACTCGTCGGCTCCAGTCAATTGGATCTGATTTGAGAGAGGTTTAATTAGAGAAATCATGCAAAATCAAGATTAAGATAATCGCATAAATTTAGGGGAATGCCAATTAGTTAATGATTCAATAAAGATTAAAAAATACTTATTTCCTTCTAGCCAAAACCTAAAATATTATAAAAACTTTAAACGAACGACCACGAAATTTAGATTAATCGAAAAAGGAAGAAAATAAAATGTAAAAAGTAATCTCGTCCGCCTCCCTCCATCCCTGGCTGCGTTTCAGAATCTCAAAACCCTAGCTGCGTTCTATAAATACTACTCACCCAGCCGGCCTCCTTCTTCCATCCCTCCATACGAGCGCCTCCTCTCTCGGGCCGTCGTCGCCTCTTGAGTTCTTCAAGATTTGGTTTTTCTCGTGGTGCTTTGATCTGTGATAAGTCCGGTTCTCTTTTCTCTTTGCTTTGTTTGCTTTGTTTTCGTTAGGGTGGCAAGAAGGGAGAGATGGCGATGACGACTCCATAAATTCAAGCTCAACAGACCGGAATGCAGGGCTTTCTCGTTCTCGAGATCGCTTTGCGTGTCGACAACCCCGCTGAACCGAGCCTCTCTCTCTCTCTGTGCTGAAAATTCGTAGGGTATAGATAAATTATCAGTAGATTGTGCTATTTCGATTCGATCTGATTTTGTTTTCACTGGAAGTGGAGTTACGATGAGGATACCAAGCTCCCTCTTCTGACTTACAAGTTGAGGACGGAACGCTGGCAGAATCGAACCTAATGCTTTTATCGCCACCACTGAGTAGCTCCCTCTTCTTCTCCCCGATAAAGATCTCGTTTTTATGATTTTTTCTTGGATTTTCGACTTGATTTTTGGTTACGACTTGATAAAGATGCCGTCTTTGCAAAGTCTGCCGGTTGTTTGTTTGGTTTTGAGTGACATGATTTCACTGTTAGAAGATGGGGATGAAGCAAAAATATAGATAATCCAACACTTGATCTGAGATGTCTATCGAGTGATGCTAAACTGAGTAGCTTCTGAATCCGTCAGTGATTCATGTGAAGTTTCGTTTTTTCCTGGACTACCTCTTTTGAATTCACATTATCAATCATCTTACTCTGCGATCCCCATCTCTTTAGAAGCATTTCTTTAACGCACTCTTTGGATTTTGAGGATGATTTTTCATATTTACATTCTCTTGGATCTTTCTCTGAAGCCGTTAGAATAAACGCCCTACACCCCAAGCTATAGAATCAGCGACACCATTGAACACTCGTTCCAATGTGCCTTTGGTTCTTATTTGCTGGTTTAAGGGTACAGGACAAGTTGGATTCGGCGGCTAATTTTTCTGTCTCTGTCTCTGTCCTGTTTGTTCTTGCCTTTCGTGGGTCAGTAGCATCAGGTGATGATATCTGGAAAAATCTTAGGACACCTTCCTACACAGCAATGCATTTGCTGTGGATGAGAAGAACATTTCCATTCTGATGATGGCTGATCGATCCACTTACTAGTGAGGTGCTACAACGCATGGCTTTTTCTCTTCAATGAACCACATAACTTCTATTTGATTTGAAATCTTGCACTCAAGACAGGTTTTTTAAGGATGTAATGAGAACATGGTATTCGATTTGGTTATGTTCTTATAGAAGCAAAAATCTGAAGAATATATTTTCATTGTTGGTCGGGAGATCAATTGTGACGAGTTAGTGCAAGAGTAGACTGCATTGAAGCAGCTGAAGTTGTTTATGTTCGAGTAGCACTTAATCGTATATTCCTCAAAAATTGAGTTAAAATTGCTTCTCAGATGAAAGGCAATTGCAAACATCATATTTGGACATTATGGTTTGATCCGTAACCGTGACTGTAACAATGTCAAAGAAGGCACAGTGATGCCTATTGCCTAGTACTTTGAATTCGTAGAAAAATCTGGTTTAAAATCTTTTCTCATATGTAACTGTACAATTACATGCCAAAAAACTTCAGAGCACTCTGTTCATCGTTGGCGCTCAATGAATCATGACATTGAATTTGGAAGCTCCAACTTCGTATCAATGTTAACTGAGGTACCGCTGAAATAGAAGGCAAATGTCTGGATCATGAGTTATTCTGCACTTTTGGGATTCTTGTCATCAAAGTTGATTGTGGGAGACTGAGTCTCTATTGCTGACATTATGGACAAAACAACGAGTTAGACTATGTTAAAATATAAAAGCAGAAACGTGTCTCATTGTTTGGCTCATTATCGAAGTTTGAGGACGTTGAGGCGGAGAAAGGCCGCGGCGATGGAGTCTGTTCGTGAAATAAGAAAGATGTTTCCCCTTCAATGTTTGGATACAATAACGAAAGAAAATGAAAAAAAAATAAACAGAACATTGATATCCTTGGTTTTTCCTCATTAAAATTTCAAACTTGACAACCTTTTCCTCGCTAGTGAATGGATGAAGCATATTTTTCGACTCCCTTTTCTCCTCCAAGTCCAGTGATGGATTGTTTATAGGAGAGAAGGGGTGAATATAACATTGATCCATTCCTTTCAAGTCGAGCGTACAAAGCGCACGACTGTGTTTTTATTTTTCAGTTCTCACCATTTCAGTAGGCTGCCATTGAGATACAAAAGAACGCGTTTAGATGGAGCCACAATGTATTGATGAGCACTGCACAACTCCATATTGACATTCCTATGTTTAAGGATGCCAAATCGACCGCCATCCGCTCCCTTGTGGCTAAGGCCCTAGCTAGCAAACTTTGTTTAAAGGGAGGGTCTTCGAGAACATTTTAGTAACTATGAAAGTAGAGCAAGAGAAAATTCGAAAGAAAAAGTCTTTGCATTCCAGAAATGCTTAAACTCATAATACATTGGAATGCTTAAACTCTTAATACATTGGAACATGCTTTGAGCTAAAGCGTTTCTTTGGAAATGTAATTACAAATTCATAAAACTATTCAAAAAAATTAGGCCTAATACCCTGAAAAAACCTCTAATTTTAGTTTTCCTCATAAAAAACCTTCAACTTTAGGTCTATCCCAATTCTACCATAATTTTTTTTTTTATCTTATAAAAAACCTCCAACTTTAGGTCGAGTCCTATTTCTACCATAAACTTTTTTTTTGTCTCATAAATAATCATGAACTTTAGGTCCAATATCAATTTTATCTTACACTTTTTTTGTCTCATAAAAGACTACCAACTTTTACTTGAGTTCCAAATCTGCCTCTATTAACCCTCTATTAAAATTGTCCTTTGGGAATGTTTTCATCTTTCACGGTCAAAGAGTTCATGCTTGGGACGGTCGAACAACTTGTGCTTGTGCTTGGGACAGTCGAATAACTTGTGCTTGAGAGTTTTCCATCACTTGATTATCAATGAGAATTTTTGGACAGAGGTTTAATTGGGGCAGATTTATGACTTAAGTAAAAGCTTGTGGTCTTTTATGAGATTGGAAAAAATTTAGGTTAAAATTGTGATTGAACGGTAAAATTAAGACAAGATCTAAAGTTGTGGATTTTTCATAAAACTAAAAAAATTTTGGGACAGAATTGAGAAATGACCTAAAGTTGAGCATTTTTTATGGGACAAAAATTTTTAAGGGTGAACTTGGGACTTGATCTAAAGTTGGAGCTTTTTTCTTGAGATGAAAGGTAAAATTGGGACAAAAATTAAAGTCGGAGATTTTTTAGGATATTGGGCTCAAAGAATTGTGATATTTGCATTAATCCAAGAGAATTTGGAGCCCAAAGGCCTTTGAGAATACGCAATTCCCAAACGATTCCCAAACGCAACTCCCAAACGCAACCGCAGAATCGGCCGACTCTGGAAATAGACCAAAACGGTGCGTCGTTTCTTGTAAAGAAGCTGATCCAGAGTACATAAACCGAGTGCCCTAACCCCTCGCCACCTCTTGCTTTTGCGACATACATAACAGCGACGGATCTTGCGCACGCTGTCTCGGTAGGTTTGGTTCAGCGAAGAGCGAAGATGGAGCAGACTTTCATCATGATCAAACCCGACGGTGTTCAGCGAGGCTTGGTTCGTTCTACTTTATCTCTTTCTATCAATTTGAGCCTTGTCGAACCCAGCTAAGTTTGTGTGCTAATACCATGGTCGTTCCATATCTGTTCGCAAATTGGAAGCAAAAATGAGATTTTGTAGTTAGTACAGTACCGGAGAACAGGATCTGCTACATATATGTCATGCAAGAGAGTGATTTTGGCTTGGGGAATGATTGGACCCTTTGAGTTGAGCATAGGTTGAGATATTGATGTTGCTTCCCATTGCTGAGGCGAGATGTGAGCATCATGAGGTTTCTAGGCGTGCGCATGCTTTTGTTGGGTCTATTGCCTTTACAAAGTTGCTTAGACTCATGTGGGAATGATGAAGCCACAGAATTGAAGGTTGTTAAATGATCACATCGAGGCCTTTATGATATCCCATTGAATTTGGTGAATGATTTCTAGTTTTGGTTTCTGGTAGTGCATGTATTTCATTTGGCTTGCAACTTTTTTCTACTTATGCGAAGAATGTATTTGAGATTAGCATGATGCAGAGGATGTTCACTACAACTGCTCGTTTAGTAATAGCTTATACTTGGCACAGGTAAGTGAGATCATCAGCACATTTGAGAAGAAGGGTTTCTCTTTAAAAGGTAATGGCTGCTATTAGTATTCTAATCTACTCTCTTCTTCATTTTTTATGAACCCAATTTTAATGCTTAGAGACCGAGTAATGAATTTTAGGAATGAAGCTGGTTAGCGTGGAGCGCCCTTTTGCTGAGAAACACTATGAGGACCTCTCCTCAAAACCCTTTTTTGAGGGCTTAGTCGAGTACATAGTATCCGGTCCTGTAGTGGCTATGGTGTGGGAAGGTAAAAATGTTGTCGCAACAGGTCGGAAGATCATAGGGGCTACTAACCCATCGGCCTCGGATCCTGGTACTCTCCGTGGCAGTTTTGCAGTGGAGATCGGAAGGTATGTCTCTCCAACATGGACTAATGCTTGGTTGTCCTTTTTCATCCAGCTGTTTGTGTGGTCTGCTTTGTGCAAATTCATTCTCAGCTCTTCATTGAATCTTATATGTCAACACAAATGACAGACTTTGAAAGGTTCAGTTATAAGGTGGTTTTGTTGGGTCCTTGAAATTTTTATGCATTTCCCGTGTGATGGGTCCCAAGTGAATGATTGAGCAATTGTTAACAGATGAGGCAGATCATTTTCCAAAATGGAAATTCCCAACTCTACAGCTGTTAACTTGGCCTATACTAGAAGGAAGAAAAAAAAAAAGAAAAATTTCTTTGATGTAGTTTGTTTAGCAAATGTGCCAACGGGCATCATTACTCTCTTTTTATCACTTGGATGGATGAGATATTTAAATCGAAATTTGGTTGTCCCATGATAGTTTTTCTGAATCTGCTTGTGGTCCCAAATGCAAATATAGATCTTAACAAGTGACATCTCTACATTTGAGATTTCTTAACGTTTGTGAGAGAAGAGATCTGCACTCATACGTAAGGTGCCGATGAAGTAGAATTCATTTCTCATCTGCTTTACCAGGGATTGTGCATTTTCAAGACGCTTAACTCTGTAAGCTGGCTGATGTAGCGAAATCATTCGTTCCCCTTTCTATTTTAACCTGCTGGGAGCGAGGGCTAACGGCGTATTTGCAGTTGACTTCTCTTTACGAGTGTTCCTCACATGTTTCCATTAAACCTCAGGAATGCGATCCATGGAAGCGATTCTGTGGAGAGTGCTAAGAAGGAAATAGCTCTGTGGTTCCCGGATGGGACCGTGAACTGGCAAAGCAGTCTTCATCCTTGGATCTACGAGTGAAATATTCACCGGGCGGATGGGCTAGTGACTACTCTGTGTTTGAGAGAGATGGACATGGAAGCACCAGCACTGGAGATTTGTCTGTAAAACATATGATGATGATGATGCTATGCAGCAGAAACATATGATGATGACTACATTTTCATGGATATGTGCCTTGTGGTTTGTTTCAGCATCAGAAAATATCTGTGATGGGCCGGCTAGCGGACTCCCTGATTGTTTTTGCGCTCCTAAGACGCGACAAACCTTGGAGCGACGACGTGTAGCGGCCACGGATTCCATTCCCACCAACCTTTCTCTTGCGCTGCAGGCAATGCGCGCGGATTGGTTGGTCCGTGCGTCGGCCACGTCACGTGTTGATAAATTCCCCCATGCCATGCGGCTCTCGCTCTCCCTCCTTTCCTTGCGCCCAAAGGATCATGATCTCTGATTGCGATGTCGCTTTAATTTTCTAATTCCTAGCCTCGTTGACCGCTCAAGCATCACTCCCCACTAAAACGAAACCAAGTCAGCGAGGAAACAGAACCGTCTTCTTAAAATTAAGTCATTTTCTAATTTGTTTGAAATTTTTCAAAACGAATCGTGATATTACACGCTCCCAGGATACACCACAACCAATCACTAAATTGTGAAAAACCAGAAAAAGGAAATGCGAAAAGAATACCTAAAAATAAGAAAGAAAAAGAAAATCGTAGGAATGTGGAAGCGGAAAACAAGTAAAAAAGAAAGGATTTCTCTCCAATCCCGAACCTCCCTTTTGCATAGACGAAGCCCCACACGCCATCCCGCTAACCACCACAATGCTGCCCTCCATTTCCAGAGCAGCAGCGGCGGCAGCAGCATCATCATCATCATCATCATCTTCTGCAGCTTCATCTTCTTCCTCTTCCCCTCTGCTCCTCATCTCCTCCTCTCTCTCTAAACCCTCCGCCCCTCTCTCTCTCCTCAGCCCCTTCCTCTCTCTCTCTAAGCTCCCCCGCTCCCTCCCCAGGCCCGCCTTCCCCCGGAACTCCCGCCTCGCCGCCTCCCACAGGCCCCCCATGAACATCCTCAACAAGCTCGGGTTCGGGCCCAAGACCCCCGACCCCTCGGCCATGGACTCCTCGATCGCCCAGGGCCCCGACGACGACGTCCCGGCGCCGGGGCAGCAGTTCGTCCAATTCGGGGCGGGCTGCTTCTGGGGCGTCGAATTGGCCCTCCAGAGGGTGCCGGGAGTGTCCAAGACCGAGGTCGGTTACTCCCAGGGGTTGCTGCATAATCCCACCTACGAGGACGTGTGCACCGGGACGACGAGCCACTCGGAGGTCGTGCGGGTCCAGTACGACCCCAAGGAGTGCGGCCTCGAGTCTCTTCTCGACGTCTTCTGGGCTCGGCATGACCCCACCACCCTCAATCGTCAGGTGAATTTCGTTGGGCTTCCACCAATTTCCTCTCTTTTTCACTTTTTTGTCGTCTTCGCTGGGGTTTCGTTTGGTAATTGAGGTGGAATTATTAGGTGGAACGATTTCTGGTTCTGGGGTTTATGATTCATGAGGTTGGTCGGGGGATTGAATTCTCGCTATCTATATATGACTGAGTTTGCGGGGTGCTTGTAGTCTGCTTCGTCACTTAGTGGGGAATAGCGACGTATATACCTGCAGTCATCCTGCTTCCTGAATACATGATGCAGTGATGCTGTGATTTGTTGTGCTTGCGATCGTGGCTCTTGATGGCTCTGTTGTCTGGGTTTTCTTCAACGACCGTGTCAATATTCCTGTTTAGCTACAAGATTTTGTGCTTCTCCTTCGATGTGTCTGGTTTATGCTTTGATTAAAGATTATAGCCTTTCTATGGTTTCTCCTCTGGCCAAAGCAATGTTAAAAACTTAAATTCCTTTATTGCACTCTTCCGGCGGCAAGCTTGCGAGCATGTTAGCGTTGTGAAAAGATTTTCGTGAAATGCAAACTGGCCCTGGAGGTCCTAAGAGTAATTAGATCTCTGCTTTCCTCAAATTCTATCCTTAGTCGAGTCTGTCTACAGTTATCTTGCTAAACAACAATGGATTAGATGAGTTCACATGAGACTATCCCCTCTCTGTTGCGCAGGGTATCAACTATGAAGTGGATCACGATATTCACAGCACTTAAGGAAGTGCTTATTCTTTGATTGTGTCGGTGTTTGGTGACAAGCAACCACCTTGAAGGTGTTTGATGTTTTAAAACTAGTCTGAAGGAGGATGAGGAGTTTGATAATTAGTTAGTGCTAAGTTCTGCTTGTCTTTGTCAGTTTCTCTTGCTTTCTTTTATCTTTGAATTGATTTTATTGATCTTTTGTTAATTGCACCGTGATTCATTGATGATCAAATAATCTCTGTAAGTTTTTTCCCTTCTAAAGGCTGCATGCCTTTTGCTTTTGGCCATGTATTCTCCGACTTGTAGTGTGGGTCTGCTTACCCACTTCTCCCGTCTTTATTATAGATTGTGCATAAAAATGAATCCACATGGTATTAGTGCCATAGTGCTCCGTTTCATGCTATGTCATTGAGGAGTGTTGGGCACAAATTGCTAACGAACTGGTTAGAACCATTTATTCTGGCTATTTTGCATATATAGCAAGTGTAACTCCCAGATTCTAATGGGTTCATGACGAATTGAACAGGGGAATGATGTGGGCACCCAGTACAGGTCAGGAATCTATTACTATACACCAGAACAGGAGAAAGCAGCTAGAGAATCCTTGGAGCAGCAGCAGAAACTCCTCAACAGAAAGATTGTCACAGAAATTCTGCCCGCCAAGAAGTTCTACCGTGCAGAAGAGTACCACCAGCAGTATCTCGCTAAAGGAGGTCGTTTTGGTTTGAAACAATCTGCTGCTAAAGGTTGCAATGATCCTATCCGTTGCTATGGCTGAAAGAAATTGGTATTGATGTCAGGATTGGAGTTGTCATGGTCATGCGGTTGGGGTGCTGTTTATGTTAAATAAGTGTCTATGCAGTTCACTGCTTAAGAGGGCTGATGGATCTAGTTTGTTGCGTGAGGAATTTTAACCCTCGTCTATAAGTATATGGATGCTCTTTTTTACATGTTTCTTACTTTTTATTGCACCTGCTCTGGTATGGTTTAGCTTTGATATAGAACAGTCTCCTTGTTACCTTTCAGAGTTCAATATCGGAACTGCAAAACTAATATGTGAAGAGGAATTTTACTAGCTTCGTTCATGTGCGCAGTCTCTTGTATCCATCTGTTCTGATGATGATTGCTGTCAAAGTTGTCGCATCCCGAAATTCACTTAGAAACTATGGCCACCAAATGAGAATTAGTCCATGGATGCACATCCATTACCTCGAGAGCACTTGCTGTGGATTACGTCACTACCGAGATGTCGAGTGTACTTTTGAATGTCTGAGTAACCCCTTGTATAGGTGGGAGCTATGGGGAATGGCTACTTTCTGGGATGAGGAGGATTCGTCCCGTCCTTGAAAGATGACTACTTTTTCTTAAAATTTAGCATCCCGGTAACTGATTGGAAGAAAACAAGCAGGTGTCTTCTGCAATATCGCATCCTAGCAGTCGCAGTGACTGATCTTCTCAAGTCGCCATGGAGAAGGAAATTACAATGCATAGAAGGGAAGGAGATGAGGGCTAATGTCTCTTAGATCCTCGAATGTCTCATGTCAAGTGTTTCCTTCTATTTGCACAAAAAATTAACGAGGTCCTCGGCGTGAGTAAGCATGTGATTTGAGGGTATGTGACTATCAACGCAGGATATGCGAACATTTGTTGATGACCATAAGAAAGATAGTTAATATTGATATACATCAATGACAATGGACCAACTATAGATACACTATAGCATCTGGTGCATGATTGTCATGACGGAGTTGGTCAGCAAGGACGCCAATTAAAGAAGGTTTATGGGCCAATGAAAGTCCAATAACGTGTGTGAGAAGAATGAAATTAACTTGAATGTAACTGTGATATTTCTGCCATTAAATCTATTTCCTTTAATAAAAATCAAAGAACAACTTTCAGTGCAAGGTATTTTATCAGCAAATTCTGATGAAACACTTTCTTTCTTTGTTTCTTCCTGATCCTCAGTTTAGAAAGTTAGAAACAGGTCAAACCTGAAGGCATTTTCTCAAAGAACCTCCTCTATTTATCGGCTCTTTGGTAATTGGTCTATTTTTATCTATTTTTCAAAGGAACATAAATCTATTTGTATACGTCAATTAATTTTTCTTCTCTTCGGAGTAGATCGGTAGTCGGGGAATAGATTTGTAACAAAAACAAGAAAAAAAAAATCTACCTTTTGATTCTCAAGAACAAAAATAGAAACAATATTATTTTAGAAGAAGAAGCTTAGCATAACTTAATACTTGTCTTTACATAATTGACACAAAGTGAGAGGGCCACCCTCTCCACCCTCAAGCGAGGGTCTCCCTCGCCGCCCTTGAGTGAGGTATCGACATATTCAACTTTTAGGTTGATGCTTGGAGTTAGCCCTCCTTGTTGACAATGCGCTGACCAGCGTAATGCCACCGCCAGCACTTCTTCCCATGCCTTCTCCACCCGGATGTCTCAACCCTCTTCAGACTGTACCCGGCCATCGCTGGGTTCTTCACGGGTCTGTGGAGATGAGCTCGCCAATGGACGACGGCGGCGATGAGGATGATGATGTTGATGACGACAGAGTAAACCTCGATTACTCTATGCATTCATATGTGCAGGGAAAGGACGAAGCACGTAACAAGTCTATTTCTTACGTGTTGAAACTTGGCCACAAGAAAGTGGCAGGACGCTACGCTAGGTGGGCTTATCGCAAAGCTAGGTCCATTGTCGTTTGTAAGCAGACAACGGAATGTGGAGCAGCGGACTTACGTGTCTTTACGGTTGAGAACTTGGGAAACTTGACCGATTGTTCTGGCGATCTGCGGAGCGAAAACAGGAACTGCCATGAAGTTTGGGGAGGGAAACAGCTCATTTGTCGTCTATTACGCATGAGATAACATACGACACTAGGACGAAATGTGGGAACTGTACCGATGATAATTTAAGTGAACCGAACCAATTTCTGTAACACGGGTCCTGTTTTTTTTTTTGCGAATTGAGGAATGAATGAATGACGAGTACACTTGCAGCAAACAAAGACAGTCGCTTGTCCCCCGCCCTAGCCAATGTCCTCCGCACAGATGTAGGGAAAAGTTCGCTGTCGTCTCTCGTGCTATGGAAGACAAACTTCGGGACTTAGGGTGGGTGGTGAATATTCACCGGGCGGACAGCCTGGGCTTCCATAAATTATTGCCTAGGATCTATAACCCAGCAACCGCCAAGATTAATAAAATACCCGCCCGACCTTACAAGAAATACGATCAGTTCCGTCCGCCGCACACCACGTTCCGTTCAACCATTGGGGAGCGTCGCCCGATAGCAACACACTAATAAGACGATATGATTTCAACACCACTTAGGAAATCATGAACTTTCCTCCGTCATAATAGGCTGTCTCACTAATTTATCTTCCTCCGACTAGAATCTCTTTTAGCAGTCTCTTTAGTCCTTCACTGGCCCGCACATTTTCACATAATCGAGTTGGTAGGGAGTGGGGATCCACGTTGTGCACAGGTGTCCCTTCGCCCCTGGAGACGCCATCCTCCGCATCCGAGCCGACTTACGGATACTGACACGATGCACTCTTCTTCAAAATTAGCAAATCTTTACAAGGCCCACCCACGTGTCCAAACCCCAGAACATTCTTCGCCCGCACTGTATTCGAACATACGCAGTCCACATTCTTCTCGAGCTCGAGCGCGTGGAAGACCGGCGAGTCGGTTCAAGAGCAGGGTCTTGAATACGTGCCAGACGCTTCCAGATATGGGCGATGTGCCTCTCATTGATTTAGGTGGTCTATGGAAGGATCCTGCACGACGGTCCGCATGACGTGTGTGAGTATGCACCATTGATGTCGCATTACGATTTTGTTCCATACTAATATTTGCTTTTCCACTGTCCTGACCATCGAATTACCTTGATTGCGACGTATGCTTCCCGCTGGAACAGGTTGTGAACCATGGAATTTGCCAAACCGTGATGGATGAAGCCCTTCATGCAGCATCCAGCTTTTTCGACTTGCCAACTGAAGAGAAGATGAAGTACATGTCGAGCGACGTGCGCAAGCCGGTGAGATACGCGACGAGTTTGAAGGACGGGATCGACAGGACACAGTTCTGGAGGGCCTTCCTGAAGCATTATGCACATCCAGTGGGCCATTTGCCAGAGAATCCCCCTCATTATCGGTACACTCTCTTTCACCTATGGGCTGACGAATGCGTTGGTCGCGTATGAAAATGAACGGGGCCATACATTTGAACCGAGTACTCACTAGAAGGACACGTCACTTGTTTATGTTGATGCGAGAAGAATGTAGAAACGCACGACTCCTTTGGGATTCATGTTTTGTCCTTGCTCCTGCGAACCGACATGCAAAATGTCTGCTTGCGTCACATAAAATATTCACTGAACCCTAAAACCATACACGCACTCACTTTTGCAGCCGCAATCTTAAAGCCAACCATTTAGCATAATGTCAGAGTTGAAGCAAAGCATGGTAATGAAGAGAGTACGGACGCGTTTGCTAACCATTCTCTTATTGAAAATAATTTCTGATAAGAAATGACTTATTTTTATTCTACTATCGGGAATAATTTCTAAATATTTTAAGGTATTTGATAACTGTCCAAAATTTCTATTTCCGGAATAAAGTTGTGTTTGGCACCGTCCTCAAATTTCGAGTCCAAATTATTTTCTTTTAATCTTTTAATAATTTTATCATTTTTTCCTTTTATTTTTTTTCTTTATTTCTTTTCTTTCCCTTTTCCTTCTTCAAACTCTGGCTAGCGATCTCGTCGGAGCGTCGCCGGCCCTCGGAGAGGCCGCGCCTCATTGGCCGAGCTTTGGTTGGGCTAGCGGCCTTACCTAGATCTAGTGAGGCCAAGCTTGTCCAACTGACGGCAAGGCTCGACCTCGCCGACCTTGCGGTGGCTTGGCGAGGTCGAGTCCCATCGGTGGCTTGGTGAGCTTGGCCTCACCCAGTCATGGCTTGGCTGGGCCTGGCCATCAGCTGGCTAGGCGAGGCTTGTCAGTGGCTGGGCGAGCTTCCGGCAAGCTCATCGGACCTCGCCTTAGGTTGGCGAGCCTCCGGAGAGGTCACCAAAACCTCACCCAACTGGTCATCGATGGCGGTGGTGGCAGCGGTAGAAGAAGAAGAGAGAAGGAATAAGAACAAGAAGAAAAGAAGAGAAGAGGAAAAGAAGGGTTGACTTGCTTGTGGAGCTATTCCTGAGAACAAAAAATCAATTATATTTTACTTCTCAATTCTATTTCGAATCTATTTCCGGAAATAAAATTTTTCTCGAAAGCAAAATATTTATTAAACGAATTTCTATTCCAAATTTACTTCCGGGAACAAAAGAATAGAAATTTTCACTGTTTGGTAAGTTGCCAACTTGCCAAACACACCTTAAGTGGCCCAACTTAGCGCTGTCAAACTTTTTAAAATGATAGCCCTATCGACATCAGATAACCACATATTGAGGTGCTTAGAATTAGAACCCGAAGTCAGATCGTGGTCAAAATGCATGCATATAGACATGTCCTCGTAGTTCCTGATCTGATAGTGGACAGTTGAAGGCATTTAGGACGTCCCGATCAAGACTAGTGGACTGCAACATTCCCTGCATTTGAGCCTTCGAGTCTAGTCAATGGACTGCGACTCTAAGCGTATCTCCATCTCATATCGTTTCTCATGATTGTATAAGGGAGAAGATGGGCAAATTCAGTGCCCAAACGAGGAAAGTGACGGTGGAGCTGATGGAAGCCATCACGGAGGGCTTGGGACTAGGACCCTCGTATCTGACCTCTAAAATGGAAGCGGGGATGCAAATGATGGCGGTCCACTGCTACCCGCCGTGCCCAAATCCGGAGATGGCGCTAGGACTACCACCCCACTCTGACCACACTTGCTTGACCATCGTTCTCCAGAGCTCCCCTGGACTTCAGATCATGGACCCCGATGACTGCACCTGGAAGTCGATCCCTAAAACCCCTGGCGCCTTACAAGTCCATGTGGGAGACCATCTCGAGGTCCTGAGCAACGGCCTGTACAAAAGCGTCGTCCACAGAGCGGTCCTCAATTCTGAGAGGACCCGAATTTCTATTGCTAGCTTGCATAGTCTCGGCATGGACGAGACGATGGAACCCGCCAAGGAACTCGTGGGCGCGCACGGGAAAAAGTACAGGGGAAGTTGTTTAAGGGATTTTCTGAGCTTTTTAGCCACCAATAACTCAGGAGAGGGCAGCAGCTTCATCAATACTCTCAAGATCAATCCATAGTTGCTAGATCTCGACCTATCACAGAGATCCCGAGATCAAAGTTTGCTTGAATTTTCTTCCAGTTTCTTTTCTTCTGCGTCTGGTCAGTTAGTTTTCGTAGCCCCAGGTTCCGTATACATAACGCATTCGCAAACAGTAAAGAAAATGAACACGAATCGTTGCCATTTCACATGTTACCTCTTCCTTTAAAACTTTCTCGCGTACGAGTTGTGTATAAATTTCAATTTTTTTTTGCACCGAAAGAAGTGGTCTAAGAATTAATCCATGTTCATTTGAAAGCTTAGCTCGGAGTATGTCCCGACAATCTTTTGCTAGGAAAAATAGATAAAAGAGCTGCCTTACACCAGAGTCAGACAGAGCCATTTGGAATTTGCCTTTTCAACAATAACGATGATAGTAATTATTTGGCCAAAAGAACAATCATACTATTTTATTTTGGCCCAAAGTATATTCTTCTTAAAGTAACAGAAGATGGTGTCTTTTGATGTCGTAATTTAGATGCATCAATGTAAATAATATCCACGACGTGTGATCTTATATGAGATCATGATAACATCGAATCATGTCAACACAGAGAAGAAGATCGGGAATCATCGGTTTCAAAATGTGATTTTAGAAAATACTAGAACAACCATCTGCCAACAATCATGTCAACAAAAGGAGTTGCATACAAATTTTAGTTTTTAAAACAGGTATTTTTCAGTGAAAATTCTACGAATTCCATTGATAGCGTGTCAACAAGAAGAAGCTTTAACAGATACACGTGTACTTGGAGTTGGTTGATTGAAATCCTTGGCATGTCAGCCATTATACAGAGGGGAGTAGAGAAAAGAAACACGTGTAAATGAGCAAGTAGAAGATCCAACATGCGATGCCAAGACAAAGTCATAGGTTGGATCTAACCAGCTTTTAAGTACGGGCCAGAGATCAGGACAACCTCGCAACGAGCGAGAAGGCAACCAAGCTTCCCTAATCTTGGAACAACCATTTCATCAGTGAAACTCACTCGGCCACCTTCCTTCCTCTCCCTCACTGGCTTTGCGCTCCTGCGGTTTCACCTCCACATCCACACAGTTTATAGCTTTTCATTTCGACATCGAGCTGGAACAGAGTGACGTAAGATGACTACATGCATGTGCTGCCGATGGCGTCGACGATCCTGAGGATGGGATCGTTCCAGGGCAAACAGCTGCCCGCTTACAAGCTTGCGGAGAACGCCGTCCACGTAACACCTCTCGCATTGCTTGTGCGCGCGGCCATTCTCTGGTTCTTTTCCAATCCAGGTGCTAGAAATTAGGAACTTCACATCCCCATTGAAGCCGTAAGTAAAGTTTAGTTTTACAATTCTCTTCTTTGTTTTTCTTTGTGAGCGTGCGCGTGTTGGGCAGAAGTAGCGGATGTGGGAAGTAGAACTCAATAGCGGCGAGGATGGAAGGGTTGACGATCGAGGGAGACATCGACACGGAGATTGATGGGACCCAATCTGGGCTTTTGCCCTTCCTCGATTTGGGCGATGCCAACTCGTCTTCGTCATTGACCTCGACCTCGAGGCATCCACAAGATCGCATTCACCACCGCGACAAGAGTTCCAGGAAATCCCACCACTGAGTCGTGTCGTGTTCTTACTGAATTGTTCGAGAGCTCCCGATTGGCAGTGCTGGAATAATGTCTGGTTCAAAAGAAGTCTTATTAAATTGTGCGAAAGTGCTGGTGTTGATATTGCGACGTCGGTGTGGACGTGAGTTTATGTATGTTATGAATGACCGATCCTCGCATCCCTAGTTGACTCATGTAAAGGCCCACAAAAGATACTCGTACGATTGGGACGGGCTGGAACACTGTCTAATCCATAGAGATAATGATGGTTAAACTAGTGAGTCGGCAAGATTGATGCATCACAAGCAATTTTCTTTTTTTCAATTTGACTCAACAATTAGAGTTTCCTTTCACAATCAGATCTTACAGTACTTGTTAATAAATACTCATGATCATAACCAAAGAGATATACGATCTGAATTGTGTTTTGCTAGTATTAAATGCTCCGTTTTACAGTTACACTGGATATGAGATACCTAATTATATATAATAGCAATGGAATGCATTTGCCTGCTGAGCCAAGATGGATATCAAGCATGTTGGGGATCAACACATTACAATCCTCGGATTTTTCAAATTGGAATTGCCCTAAGGAGTGGGCACCGCCATCCCTCCCTCCTCTTCAAGACATTCATGAGAAATTCACAGATACATTGCTTTCAATGCAACTCTACTAAATTAGCAAATTTACAAGGCCCACCCACGTACGTCCAAACCCTAATTTCAGTGCAGGCCATGAAGTCAACGTTCTTCACCCACTTGGTTACGTCAATAGTAATTACTGTATTCGAATATATAAAAAGAAAGTAGAAACTGTTGAGCACTGGCCTTCGTTCCAATACGGAGTCCACATACAGCCTTCCTTTTCAATGTTTTAAAATTCCAAAAAGTTGGATTCTGTCCGCTGGTGAGAAGGTGCTTTCGCGTCCCAGTGCGGAGAACTAGCCTCTCTCCCGCTTTCCATCCCCTATGGAGAAAAGAAGCATTAACTCCGAAAAATAAAGTTCTGTTCTCTAGTGCATTCGGTCCCCGTGCAGAGAACCGGCAACTCTCCTGCGATCCATCTCCTAGAGAAAAGAAGCATTAACTCCAAAAAGTCAAGTTCTGTCCGCTAGTGCTTCGGTCCCCGTGCAGAGAACCTGCAACTCTCCTGCCTTCTAGGCTACTCTCTCCTGCTTTCTATCTCCTAGAGAAGCAAATGGGCATTGAATCAAAAGATTGTACAGGAGCCCAGCAGGGCTAAACCGCCAAGCCCATGCACATCACCGCCCCAAGAATTGCTACAAGGAGAGCCCTCCATGTGGGTCGACCCACTCCCATTCTCTCTCCTCTTCTCCCAACCCATTTTGGCTTCTCTCGTGTTGTTCTTTGTTTTGCGTAAGTATCATGGCGGCTAAGGCGAGCTCGAACGCGTGGAAGACGGGCAAGTCAGCTCAGAGAGCAGGGTCTTGAATACATGCCCGACGCTTACCATGTTCCGGTTAGCGATCGCCCTAGCTTATTTCCCAACACAGCCAATGTGCCTCTCGTTGATCTGGGTGGGTTGTGGAAGGATCCTGTGCAACAGTCCGTGGTCATTAAGGACATTAGAAACGCTTGTCGTCCCTTCGGCTTTTTCAGGCAAGTATGGCTGTAAATAGACAATACAAATGATTAGATATATGCACCATCGACATCACATTATGATTTCGTTCTATACTGGAGCTTGCTTTCCAATTGTCTTGACCATTAAATTACCACAATTGCGACATATGCTTCATGTAGAAACAGATTGTGAACAATGGAATTTGCCAAACCGTGATGGACAAAGCCCTTCATGCAACATACAGGATGAGATAAGTCTTGGAAGAACTTTATTAGAAAATCATCAAAGGGTGAAATTAGCCGAATCGAAAATTTTATGGTCGAATTAACATTCGTACAATAAATTTAAAATATTTTTGCTAATTTTTTCATTATATATAAATAGGAGACATGAGGAATCGTTACTTTCTCGGACAAGAATGATTCATTTAGAACTTAAGTAGGGGCAACTATCCAACTCTCAATTGAGGCTTCATCTTATCTATAAAGGGTGTAGAGGTCGAAAATGATTGAAGGGTGAAATTAGCCAAATCGAAAAATTTATGGTCAAATTAACATTCGTACAATAAATTTAAAAATTTTTGGTAATTATTTCATTATATATAAATAGGAGCTATGAGGAATCGTTACTTTCTCAGACAAGAATGATTCATTTGGACCTTAAGTAGGGGCAACTCTCCAACTCTCAATTGAGGCTTCATCTTTTCTATAAAGGGTGTAGAGGTCGAAACGCTTGTCGTCCCTTCGGCTTTTTCAGGCAAGTATGGCTGTAAATAGACAATACAAATGATTAGATATATGCACTGTCGACATCACATTATGATTTCGTTCTATACAGGAGCCTGCTTTCCAATTGTCTTGACCATTAAATTACCACAATTGCGACATATGCTTCATGTAGAAACAGATTGTGAACAATGGAATTTGCCAAACCGTGATGGACAAAGCCCTTCATGCAACATACAGGATGAGATAAGTCTTGGAAGAACTTTATTAGAAAATCATCAAAGGGTGAAATTAGCCGAATCGAAAATTTTATGGTCGAATTAACATTCGTACAATAAATTTAAAATATTTTTGCTAATTTTTTCATTATATATAAATAGGAGACATGAGGAATCGTTACTTTCTCGGACAAGAATGATTCATTTAGAACTTAAGTAGGGGCAACTATCCAACTCTCAATTGAGGCTTCATCTTATCTATAAAGGGTGTAGAGGTCGAAAATGATTGAAGGGTGAAATTAGCCAAATCGAAAAATTTATGGTCAAATTAACATTCGTACAATAAATTTAAAAATTTTTGGTAATTATTTCATTATATATAAATAGGAGCTATGAGGAATCGTTACTTTCTCAGACAAGAATGATTCATTTGGACCTTAAGTAGGGGCAACTCTCCAACTCTCAATTGAGGCTTCATCTTTTCTATAAAGGGTGTAGAGGTCGAAACGCTTGTCGTCCCTTCGGCTTTTTCAGGCAAGTATGGCTGTAAATAGACAATACAAATGATTAGATATATGCACCATCGACATCACATTATGATTTCGTTCTATACAGGAGCCTGCTTTCCAATTGTCTTGACCATTAAATTACCACAATTGCGACATATGCTTCATGTAGAAACAGATTGTGAACAATGGAATTTGCCAAACCGTGATGGACAAAGCCCTTCATGCAACATACAGGATGAGATAAGTCTTGGAAGAACTTTATTAGAAAATCATCAAAGGGTGAAATTAGCCGAATCGAAAATTTTATGGTCGAATTAACATTCGTACAATAAATTTAAAATATTTTTGCTAATTTTTTCATTATATATAAATAGGAGACATGAGGAATCGTTACTTTCTCGGACAAGAATGATTCATTTAGAACTTAAGTAGGGGCAACTATCCAACTCTCAATTGAGGCTTCATCTTATCTATAAAGGGTGTAGAGGTCGAAAATGATTGAAGGGTGAAATTAGCCAAATCGAAAAATTTATGGTCAAATTAACATTCGTACAATAAATTTAAAAATTTTTGGTAATTATTTCATTATATATAAATAGGAGCTATGAGGAATCGTTACTTTCTCAGACAAGAATGATTCATTTGGACCTTAAGTAGGGGCAACTCTCCAACTCTCAATTGAGGCTTCATCTTTTCTATAAAGGGTGTAGAGGTCGAAACGCTTGTCGTCCCTTCGGCTTTTTCAGGCAAGTATGGCTGTAAATAGACAATACAAATGATTAGATATATGCACTGTCGACATCACATTATGATTTCGTTCTATACAGGAGCCTGCTTTCCAATTGTCTTGACCATTAAATTACCACAATTGCGACATATGCTTCATGTAGAAACAGATTGTGAACAATGGAATTTGCCAAACCGTGATGGACAAAGCCCTTCATGCAACATACGGGATGAGATAAGTCTTGGAAGAACTTTATTAGAAAATCATCAAAGGGTGAAATTAGCCGAATCGAAAATTTTATGGTCGAATTAACATTCGTACAATAAATTTAAAATATTTTTGCTAATTTTTTCATTATATATAAATAGGAGACATGAGGAATCGTTACTTTCTCGGACAAGAATGATTCATTTAGAACTTAAGTAGGGGCAACTCTCCAACTCTCAATTGAGGCTTCATCTTATTTATAAAGGGTGTAGAGGTCAAAAATGATCGAAGGGTGAAATTAGCCAAATCGAAAAATTTATGGTCAAATTAACATTCGTACAATAAATTTAAAAAAATTTTGGTAATTTTTTCATTATATATAAATAGGAGCTATGAGGAATCGTTACTTTCTCGGACAAGAATGATTCATTTGGACCTTAAGTAGGGGCAACTCTCCAACTCTCAATTGAGGCTTCATCTTTTCTGTAAGGGTGTAGAGGTCGAAAATGCTACCCCCCCCGGGTGGAAAGACCACTAATTTTTTCTGAAAATTTAGTACACTATATTTCTTGAAAACTAATACAATATATTTTCTAGTTAAGTGAAGAAGGACTAGGGGTACATAACCTAGCAGTCGGTTCTTGACTTTGCCGTAAGGCAGCTAGGTCTACAGCAGGGTTTTCTCCTGACGTTGTGTCTACCTTCACCACCATGAGATCCCCTAATTCCTCCTCTATCTTTATCTTCCCAATGAAGAGGGAATATGGGGTGACATTGCGGGGTCTCCCACCCCAGGGCGGATCTCCCGCCTGTTTCTTCCCCATGAGCCTTTTAAGGACTTGCTCAAGTCCGAAGAGTCTTCATGTTGCAAAATATTTGAAATTGCATTATCACATCCTTGCAGTTGCAGAGCCATATTCCTCTCACGTCCACTCGGTAAGAAGGAGACTATTATGCATAGAAATGTAAAAGATGAGAGCTAATGTCTCTTTGATCCTCGAATTATCATACTAATTTCTTTCTTCTCCATCCTCTTCTTTCCTTTTGAAAACTCTAATAGCTTACTGAGATTAAGCCATTTTCTTAGGTCATGTGTTTCTTTCTCTCTTTCTTTCTTCCTAATTCTCAGTTCAAAAAGAAAGAAATCTGATAACCTGAAGGCATTTTCTCAAAGCATTTCCTCTACTTAACATTTGTCCAGAGAAAGGACAAAATGCATAATAAATTTCATTTCTTATGTGTTGAAACTTCGACATAGGAAACTGAAAGGAGGCTACATTATGTAGGCAACCGTGAAACTAGCTCCATCGTCTATAGCGAGTAACCGAATTGTTAGAATCTGGATATAAGATGATATTGTGAAAATATTGATTGGAGTGAGGCATGTTAGAATATCTCTTGAGTTTGAACCCATTCCAAATTGAATTATATGTCAAGTACATGAAAGTTCAAAGGCAAATCTTAGATTATGGAAATTAGTTCCATGTTGAAGATGTGACCAAGAATGGAAAGTGATATCGGCTTCAACTTTGTGGCTTCAACTTTGTATTGGACAAAATCTGTTTTGAAATCCATGGAGACTTATCCTAAAAGTTTTAGAGTCGGCCAAGGAAAGATAGAAAAGGAAAGTTGACTTGTGTTAACTGAATTCCACTAGGACTTCTTGGTCATGTGGACTCTATGCTTATATGAATATATTTCTCAATGATCGTTAAGTGTGCCTTGCATATGTGCTACAAAGGGACATTATAATGAATTTTGCCACGAAGACATCGGATGCATCTTTTTGAGAGTTTGAATTATAACATATGCATTTTGAAGCACATTAGCGAGAGAATCATGAAGTTTATGAGTGAAAGGCTATGTGGTTATATGGCTAATGAATTGAATGCATGCAAATGATGATTTATATCAATGGTGGAAAGTGCAATTCAATACAACTATTAGAGAATCCACGGAGATTGCAAAGTATTACTTGGATGTTCTTAGGTTGTCACGATTTCATTCAAGGAATAGGGTCAGACTTATGCTAGTTGTTTTGGATGAATACTTGAGGAAAACCCAGGTGTTTGTGTCGAGGAACGAGTTTAATGCTGTTGTTTGGATCATGCATTTGATAGCTTTGATAAAAAAAGGAGGTTGGAAAAATGATCAAAGCTTGTGCAGACTAATAGTAGCATAGAGTTATGCTTAGAGCTGTCAAATGAATTATGTATGAAGAAAGGCATAGGGAAACACTGCACTAGTGCTAGTGAAGCACAATAGTTTGTGGAGTTGATGAACAAAACATTATTAAGGATGACCCATAAAGTACTCTCTAATGTTGATATGGCTAGGAGACTCCTGGCACTTGGAAAAGTGTGGATCAAGTACTGTTGCTTATTATTCTATAATTATAATATTTATTGCTCGAGTTATGTTCGAGCGAGTGATGGTAGGCTCGATTGAAGGGTAAGAAAGTGCATGTTTCTAAGTTATACACAAGATAAACGAGATTATAAGTTTTGGTGCCCAAGATTAAATTCATTTGTTATCAGGGGAGAAATTATAATTGATGAGTCTAAAAACTTTTGGCTAGGAGTATTATTGGCAGTGTTCATATGGATTTGGATGGTGTTCAACTCATGGTAGAGTTGCAATTGGAAATTCCTGAGGTAGTGAGTACTAACAAAATAATCGATACAAATAATGCTTGTAGAGAGTTCAAGCCTAAGAAGCCATTACCTGTTGTAATTGCTGAATTTGACAAAGTGGATGTTTGTTCTCTTGACAGATATGGATGCAATAATATTTTTTTTTTATTTGTATTTGAGGTGGTTTTGTTAGATAATCTTTGTGCAACAATTAAAGATGCAAGTGGAGTTGGTGTTCTGATGAGGCCCATTATATTTAAGTTCAAGCACGACTTGGACTTGGAAGATATCTATGGTGGTTGAGCCCATTAAAGGGTTGGAGACTAGTAGCAAAGTTTAGATTCTAGCAAAGCGATGATTGCTTGGCTTAAACATCCAGTTACAATGGAGATTGTTAGAATATGTCTTGACTTTTAGCCCATTAAACAATCCGATTTGAATTGAATTATGTTTTCGGTAGATGATATTCAAAGGCAAATCTTAAAGATTACAGAAATTATCTCCGTGTTGAAAATGCAGTCAAGATTGGAAAATGATATTGGTTTTAACTTTGTATTGGACAAAGTTTGTTTTGACATTGATGAAAATTTATCCTTTGAGTTATCACCAAGGAAAGATAGAAAAGGAAAGTTGACTTGTGTTGACCAAATTCCAATAGGACTCCTTGGTCATATGGACTCCATGCTCATATAAATTTATTTCTCAACTAGGGAAGCGTTGTTACTATGCATAGGCAACTTCAATGAGGGTTTCATGGTACCATGCTTAATTGCATCAAGAGGTGTCGTTATTTGTATCCTAGTGAAGATTGGTAGTGTTTCAGAGTCAATTTGATTTTGTGGTAAGATTTGTTGATTCCTTTGTGAGATTAAGAGATTATTTTGTAAGGAATTGTGGGGCTAAATACTATGTCAATTATTAGGTACAAAAGAGCTTGGGAAATACTAACAATGTTTAAGTGACTCGAGTATAGTTATGATCTCTGTTACATTGCTTGATTTATAGTAAATTTTTTTGCTACTCTCCCTATAAACGTAAGTTACATTAGTGAAACTATGTAAAATTTAATGTTCAATCAATTTTATTGTTCTATTTATTTTATTATTTGATTACTTGTTTTCACAACATGGATAACCGTATGTAGAAAAGCAAACTTGCGTGTCTTTATAGTTTTTTTTTTTTTGTCAGTCCTACGTTAATCCTACTCTAACACTCACTCTCAGACTTTTGCCCTGCCTTATTGCAGGGCGTGGGAGTCAAAACCCACTCCTGAAATGAAATCTTCCCCACCTCAATCCCCCCTGAGAAGGTGGGGATTTGAACCCCCAACCTCCCCCTTCCAAGATGGAAGGGTGGCCACTGGGGCGAACCCCCAGTGGTTCGTGTCTTTATAGTTGAAAACTTAAGAAATTGGATTGATTGTTGTAGTGAAATGCAAAGCAGAAGCATCGTCTTTTGTCCCTTACTATGAACTGCCATGAAGTTTGGGGAAAAGATTCATTGTCATCTATTATGTGTGAGATAAAATAGGACTCAAAACAAAATCTGGAAACTGTAACAATGATAAGTCAAATGAAACATACGGTGTCTATAACGCATTCCGTTAGTGGACAATTGCACTCGCTAGATGTGAAGTGAGGAAGATAATATGGGTTCTATTTTTTGTTGGAAATCTTTGTGAATTGATAAATGAAAGACGCACAACAGACAACATAACTTTGTCCCCCACTTCCTCCTAGTTAGGTCGTTTGCACAAATGTTGGGAAAGGTTTATTGTCGTTTCTTGTGCTTTGGATGACAAACTTTGATACTTAGTTGGATGGTGAATATTCACAACACCTGGGAATTAGACCACCTTAACTTTTTGTCTTTCGCATGATTAGTGCTTAGGATTGGAGAAATTATTGCCTAGATCTATCCTACAGGTATCCACCAAACCCACCAATCATGAAAGACACTTCACACTCAATAAAGAAAAAAATTATTTTTGCCTATACGGTCCTTAACATTTTAATTATGCTAATTGAATTTTAGACCTTTTCACGTTTTACAATTAAATCCATCCGACTAATTTTGATGGAAAATTGCTGACGTAGACGTTAACTATCTTACATGGCGAGCATTAGTGTGGAATATTTTAATATTTTTTCCAAATTTTTAATTAATTTTTTTTTTATCTATTTTCCTTTTTTTCTTTTCATTTTTCTTGTTCCCTTCTCCCCTTTGTTGGCCATTGATGGGTGATGGCCAGTGGAGGTCGCCGACTTGAGGCAAGGATCACTCTTGTTGGTCTGGAGGAGGCGACCCTCCCCAATATAGGTGAGGGCGACCCTCATCTGAGGCCAGCGACTTTTGCAAGCCATCGACGATGCCTAGTGATGGCTAACAGAGGGAAGAAGGGAAAAAGGAAGAAAAGGAAAAAAAATTATCAATAATTTCCATGCAAGCACCAATGGTGTTAACATCGGATGGTTGGGTCCATGTCAGTGATTTTAGTCTAAAATTGGCCGGATAAACTTAATTTGCAAAACGTTAAAAAAATTAGAACTCAATTGGTACAATAAAAAGATTTAAGATTAAATTGGCAAAAGTGTAATAGATTTAGGACAATTTTTCCATTCGGTATCATACAATTAGTTCTATCCATGGCGTTTTATTTACCTTCGTGTTTACATAAGAAAAATAGCCAATTCTTTGTAATCGACAAATGACAAAGTTTGATCGGTTACATGAGATTGGTTGAGGAAGATGACTTGATATAGAGAGGATCGACAACTACTTGGCTTGATCATTAATAACTGCACTACATTAGCGTGTATCAACAATCCCATGGCACAATTATTGACAAAGGATAGAGGATGATCAACGAGTCTTAAGAGCTGGCGATAAGCTTATGGATGACCACATGTTGGGAATTTGGCTAAGTGGTAGACCCAAAGAAGTGGAAAGTGCAGATCGAAGACAGAGAATGATGACACCGGTGAAGCGAGGGTTGAACATCTTAGAGGGTTTCAAAGTTATAACTGCCTGTAAATAAGGTTGACATGGAAGGAAACCTAGAATCTCGAGAATGCAATTATAACCATAATTAAAAGGGGTAAATGGTTGTAAACAGTTGTAACTAGTGGGCTATAAATATTGGCGGGGTGTAATTATGGGAATATCATGGACGCACAAGTTTTGAATTGATGTACTTACAATTTTTTCTTTCATCTTCTATGCGCATTTATCATTTCTAGTTTGTGATCCATCTCTACTTTTTTTTTTTTTGGTCGGTCTATCTCTACTTCAAAAGCCAATCATTTTGGGTCCAAAATCATCACGGAATCAGTCTTCAACAAAATCGACAATCAACTTTTCAGCGAAACATTTTTCACCGTCCAGGTACCACCCATTTTTTGGAAAACACTTTTGTTTGTGATGAACATACACCATCCCATCTGTTAAACAAACGTCTTCCACACATGGAGCGTCAAATACTTGAGTGAGGTCTCGTAACAACACACGAGATTGGATTTAGCGCCCCCGGGAAACGATTAACTTTCATGTCTCGCTACTTCTTTTTTTCTCCTTATAGTTCTCCATCGCAGTAGGCTATCTTACAAATTATCTCCTGACTAGGATTTCTGTTCTTTTAGCAGTCGCTTCACTTTTTACTCATCCAATCAAGCTCTTGCAATGACGTGCCAACATGGGTTTTTATGATCGCGTTGGTGGGGGTGGGAATGAATGTTTGCACATGTGCCCCTAATTATGGAAAGACGCTTGTTCTTTTATCAGTCTCTTCACTTTTCACTCCATCCAATCAAGCTCTTGCAATGATGTGCCAACATATGTTTTTATGATCGAGTTGGTGGGGGTGGGGAGGAATGTTTGCCCATGTGTCCCTCACTATGCAAAGACACTTGTCCCTAGAGACGCCACGCTTAGGATTGGAGATGCTTCTGGACAAAGATTGCGGGCGTATAATAGAGACGGGGTAACCCAGTGTTCCACCGTGGCCCTCGATGTCCACGCGTACCGCTTCAATGTAAATCTTCTACGTTAGCTATTTACACGGCCCGCCCACGTACGTCCAAACCCGACCTTTTAGCGGGGCGCCATGAAGTCAGCATTCTTCGCCCGCTTGATTCCCTCGATAGTGAATGCTATATTAGAATAATATAAAATGAATGAAAAGAGAAAACAGCTGAGCTCTGGCCTTCCTTTCAATATGGAAGTCCACATGCAGCTTTCTTTCTTTACTGTTTTAAACCCCAAAAGGTAGAAATTTGTCCGCGAGTGCTTTCGGGTCCTCGTGCAGAGAACCAGCTGGTCTCCTGCTTTCCGCGTCCTATAGAAGCAAACATACGTTCAATCAAGAGGGTAGGTGAACTAGGCACGGCTAAACCGTCATACCCGTGCACATCACACACCGAGAATTGCTATATAAGGAGAGATTTCTCAATGTGGGTCGACCCGCTACCATTCCTCCTCTTCTGCTTCCAACCCTTTTTGGCTTCTCTCGTGTTGTCCTTGTTTTCGCATAAATATCATGGGGGCTAATGCGAGCTCAGGCACGAGGAAGACCAGCGAGTCGGCTCAAGAGCAGGGTCTTGGATATGTGCCGGACGCTTACCAAGTTCCACCGAGGGATCGCCCCAGCTTATTTCCCAATACGGCCACTGTGCCTCTCATTGATCTAGGTGGGCTGTGGAAGGATGCCGTGCAGCGGTCCTTGGTCATCAAGGACATTGAGAATGCTTGCTGTCGCTTCGGCTTCTTTCAGGTAAGCATAGATGTATATAGATAATATAGATTAATAAATGTATGCACTGTTGGACGTCTCGTTACGATTTTGTTCCATTCTAGAATTTGCTTTCCAAGTGCCCTGACCATTAAATTACCTCAATTGCGACGTTCGCTTCGTGTGGAAACAGATTGTGAATCATGGAATTTGCCAAACCGTGATGGACGAAGCCCTTCAGGCGGCATCCAGCTTTTTCGACTCACCAACCGATGAGAAGATTAAGTACATGTCGAATGACGTACACAAGCCGGTGAGATACGCGACGAGTTTCAAGGACGGGGTAGACAAAACACAGTTCTGGAGGGTCTTCCTCAAGCATTATGCACATCCACTGGAACACTGGATGGGTCAATGGCCGGAGAATCCCCCTCGTTATCGGTACCATCCCTTTCACCTTCTGCTTGATGAATGTGAACGAATCATTGCTTGCGTATGAAAATGAACCGGGTCATACATTCGGACCGGTTACACTCTAGGAGGACATAAGCCACATCTTGTTCAAAGTGATGTCGTGCGGCAGAGGGCGGCATTTGGCCATATGCTTAATTGATCAGGGCATCATCTGATCATATATAAGGGCACCGCCGCTTGACAGCTGAAATATTGATTTTGTATTTTGGTGGGGTGGTTGTCTCGCTACCATTAAATAAATAAACGGTGAGAAGAAGGTAATCACACACGGCTCTTTTATAATTCTGTTTTGTCCTTGCTCCCGCGAAATGAGAGACAAAGGGCCGTTTGTTTTCATTTTTTTTTTTTTTTTTTTTGTTTTTGAACAACTTTTCTATTTTTTTGTTCCTGGGAACAAAAAAGGAACAACGCGTTTGGGTGCGTTTTTGTTCCAAAATTGTTTTTTGTTCGAAAACACATCCTGGAAATGTAAAACAAGAAACAAAAAAAAATTGTTTCTCGTTTTTGGAACAAAAATCAGAAACACTTCTCTCTTTTTTCTTCTCTTTTCTTCTTCTTTTTTCTTTGGCCGGTCGCCGGCCTCGGCCATGGCCGCCGACCGGCTGTCGAGGGTCGGCGACGCCGTCGAGGGCCGGCGACCTCGCCGAAGCGTCGCCGGCCCCTAGCGAGGCTGAGCCTCACCCAACCACGGCGAGGCTCGGCCTCGCCGGGGCCGGCGAGCCTCGCCGTGGCTGGGCGATGGCCGCCGGCCCTCATCGGCCATGGCCGAGGCCGGCGATCGGCCAAAAGAAGGAAAAAAAAAGAAAAAGAAAGAAAAGAAAGAAAATAAAAATAAAAATATTAAATAATTAAAAGAAATAAAAAAAAATACAAATTTACCAAACTTGTTTCGTTCATTTTTTATTCCGGAATAAGTTTACCAAACCCCTTTTTTTGTTCAAAAATTGTTCCCGGAACAGAAACACTTTTTCTATTTCTGTTCCCTAGAACAATTTTTAAACGAAAATGTTACCAAACGCACCTAAAAAGTCTACTTGCTTCACATAAAGAATTCACCAAATCCTCAAACTACATACGCACCGACACTCGCAGCCGCAATCTAAAAGTCAGCCACTTAGGGTGCGTTTGGTAACGCTTCTGTTTTCGGGAACAATTTCTTATCAAAAATAATATTTTTTTTTATTCTATTTCTAGGAACAATTTCTAAGTAAAAGAACGCATTCGGTAATTGCATAAAATTTTTTATTCTGTAATAGAATTGTGTTTGGTACCGTGTTCAAAATTTATACTTCAAATTAGTTTCTTTTAATTTTTAAATAATTTTATTAATTTTTTCCTTGTTTTTTTCTTTTTTTATTTTATTTTATTTTTATTTTTTTTCCTTCCTTTCTCTTCTTCTTCTTCTTCAAGTCATTGGTCGCCGACCATGGGATGACTGGTGACTGGCCAGATGAGGGCTGGAGACCTCACCGAAGCGTCGCCGGCTCTCATTGGTCAAGCCATGGTTGGGCGAGCGGCCTCGCCCAGATCTAGCGAGGTCAAGCTTGCCCACCCGCCAGGGAGGCTTGACCTCTCTAGAGTTGGGTGAGGTCGAGCCTCGCTCAATTAGGCAAGCCTTGCCGATGGTCGGGGGAGGCCCGCCTCACCGTTGGCTGGGCTTGCCTCTGGCGAGCTCGTCGAATCGGTTGCTGGCGATCGGCGGCGGCAGACGGTGAGTGGCGGACGGCGGTGGCGGCAGATGAAGAAGAAGAAAGAGAGAAGAAGAACAAGAAAAAAGAAAAGAAAAGGAGAAAATGGGTGCTTGATTCTAGAATTGTTTTTGGGAATAAGAATCAACTTTGTTTTTAATTCTCAATTCTACTCAAAATCTATTCCCGGGAATAAAAATTTTACTAAACGCATTTCTGTTCTAAAATCTACTCCCAGAAACAAAAGAACAGAAACAACATTGTTTGGCAAGTTGCCAAATAGGCCCATAGCACAACGTCAGAGTTGAAGCAAAGCAGAGTAATGAGGAGTGGGTAGTGGTCCAACTTGGCGGGGTCAAACTTTTTGAATTGATAAACTTAGTAACATCATATAACTGAATATCGAGGTGCATGAAGACCGAAATTAGATTGTAGTCAAAATGCATGCATTTAGGCATGTCCTCATCATTTCCTAAGCTAGTCAGGGACAGTTGAACGCGTTTAGAGTTAGGACATACCGATCAGGACTAGCAGAATGCAAGGTTCCATGTATTCGGGCCGCGGCTCTAAGCATATCTACATGTCATATCGTTTCCCATGATTGTATCAGGGAGAAGATGGGCAGATTCTGCGCCCAAGCGAGGAAAGTGACGGTGGACCTGATGGAGGCCATCACTGAGGGCTTGGGACTAGGACCCTCGTATCTGACCTCTAAAATGGAAGCGGGGATGCAAGTGATGGCAGTCAACTGCTACCCGCCATGCCCGAATTCGGAGGTGGCGCTAGGACTACCGCCCCACTCTGACTACACTTGCTTGACCGTTGTTCTCCAGAGCTCCCCTGGACTTCAGATCATGGACCTCGAGGACTGCACCTGGAAGTCGGTCCCTAAAATCCCTGGCGCCTTACAGGTCCATGTGGGTGATCATCTAGAGGTTCTGAGCAACGGCCTATACAAAAGCGTCTGCCACAGAGCGGTCCTCAACTCTGAGAGGACCCGGTTTTCCATTGCTAGCCTGCATAGTCTCGGCCTGGACGAGACGATGGAACCCGCTGAGGAACTCGTGGGCGCGCAAGGGAAAAAGTACCGGGGTAGTAGCTTCAGGGACTTTCTGAACTTGCTAGCTATCAATGACCTTGGAGAGCGCAAGAGCTTCATCGATACTCTCAAGATCAGTCAATAGTTGCTACATCCTCAACTTTGTTTTCTTTGCCCCAACCTCTGCATCTGTAATGTGATAAGATTGATAATATTATTATCAATCTTATCGGTAAACTATCAGAAGATTATATTAAAATATGATTTGATTCTGCCATTGGAAGATTAGATTAGAGTATGATTTGATTCCGATTATTCCAATTGCAGATAAATTGATCCGGTCAATTTGTCAGATTAGATATACGGAATATAGAATAGGAAATCTAGTTATCTTTTTAATATAAATAGCATTATGTATTGTAGAATAAGAGTATGTATTATGACTTTCAGTGAAGAACATTCTTCTTCTGGGAAATTTATTTTTGAATCGTTGTTTTCTTGAATCCTCTTATTTTCTTCATAATGCACTCGCGAATGCTTGTAGCCTCCTGCATCCAAGAGAGTCTGTCTTCTTGTCTTTCTCTTCACAAAAAGCATATGAATACGAATTGCCGCCACTTCGCTTGTTACCTTAATCTTTAAGCCTTTATTGTGTCCGAATCATATGAAATTTCAATTTTTATGCCGAAAGAAGTCATTAGTGAATCAAAGAATTAAGCCACGTACGACAATGTCATGGTTATTTGAAAGCTTAGTTTGAATTGTGTCATAACAATCTTTTGCTAGGGAAAATAGACAACAAAGCTACTTAATGCAAGATAAATACATTATGAAATACCACACAATGACAATGACAATAATAAAACCGATAATAGTAATTTTTAATTTTGGCCCAAAGAATAAAATTGTTATATAAATGGAAGATAGTTTCTTTTAAAGTCTCATTTAGATACATTAATATGATAATATCGACGACATGTGATCTTCCTGAGATTATGATAGCATCGAATCGTGTCAACACAAGGAGCCGCATACAAATTTAATGTGTGAAAATAAGAAAAGCTTTAATAGATACACGTGTACGATTGGCTAGTGATTACGTAATTGAAATCTTGGGCATGTCAACGATTTAACAGAGAAGAGTGGATAAAAGAAACACGTGTAAATGAGCAAGCAGAAGATCCAAACAGATTTATGTCCGATGCCAAGACAAAGTCATAGGTTGGATCTAACCTGCTTTTGCGGGCCAGAGATCAGGACAACCTCGTAACGAACAAGAAGCAACCAAGTCTCCAGAATCTTGAAACCACCATTTCATCCCTGAAACTCACTCAGCCACCTTCCTTCCTCTCCCCACTGGCTTTGCTCTCCCGCGGTTTCACCTCCACATCCACCCAGTTTAGCTTTCGTCACGACGGAGATGTACAGGTCATCGAGCTGGAACAAAACGACGGACGATGACCACATGCATGCGCCGCCGATGGCGTCAACGATCCTGAGGATGGGATCGTTCCAGGGCAGCGAGCTGCCTGCTTACGACCCGGTGTCGGAAATGATGAGGAAGGAGAAAACACGCAACAAGCTCGCCGAGAACGCTGTCCACATAATACCCCTGGTCTTGCTCGTGTGTGCGGCCATTCTCTGGTTCTTATCCAATCCAGGTACAAGAAAACTAGGAACTTCACACACCCATTGAAGCCGTAAAGTTCAGTTTTACAGTTCTCTTCTTTGTTTCTCTGTGTGTGTGTGTGTGTGTTTGTGTTGGGCAGCAGTAGTGGATATAGGAAGCAGAGGGGACTCGATAGCGGCGAGGATCGAAGGGTTGACGATCGAAGGAGACATGGACGCGGATTTTGATGGGACCCAATCTGGGCTTTTGCCCTTACTCGATTTGGGCGACGCTGACTCGTCCTCGTCGACCTCGAGCTTGAAGCACCGACAAGATGGCGTTCCCCGCCACAAAAAGAGGTCAAGGAAATCCCACCACTGAGTCCTGGTTTGTGTTCTTGCTGAATTGTTGGAGAACTTGCTGGTGTTGATGTCGCGATGTCTGTGCGGACATGAGTTTATATATATATATGTGATGGTGGAGCCATCCTGGCCATTCCTGGTTGGTTTATGTGAAGACGCACAAAATAATTTCGTACGATAGGGACTTGTTGGAACATGATGATCTACTCCATAGAGATGGTGATGGCTAAACTAGTGACTAAACAAGGTTGATGAATCACAAGCAATTTTCTTTTTCCAATTCGACTCGATAGTTTAGAGTTTTCCTTTTTCACAGTCTGATCTCACATTGCCTGCTAACAAAGACTCGTGATCGTAACCAAAGAGATCTAAGAAAGCCCTTAAAAAGATATCCTTCGAAATCACTAGTTGCAACGGCAAACATCATAGCACTTACGACCAAATGCTCAAATGTCCTCTGGAAGGGGGTTGTAATCAATTTGACATGTTGGGATGTGTTGGGTATGGTATTGCCTCAATTGTTCTTTCTCTTTTTTGATATGATAATTGAGTTAGACTGTCATTTTGTGAAGTATTTTATGCATTTTATGGACTCTTAACAACTTTCTTTCAATTGAAAGCAATGAGAATGCATAACTTGTGTAAACAATTTGCAAGATGGAAAAATTATTCCATTAATCTTAAACCTATTGTACGGATACCAATTTAGTAATCAAATTTGCAATTTTGTCAATTTAGTCTCCAACTTTTGCAAAGAATTCCCTTGTAGTTTTTTCAATCAATTTTTGTTGGAAATCGATGATATAACGGTCCAATCATCACCAACAGTTGTCTATGTCATTATGCCACGTTAGCGATTTCCAGAAAAAATTAGCCGAGAGAACTACATTAAAGTACCACGCAAAGATTTAAAACTGAATTAGAAAATTTAGGACATATGTACAATAGATTTAATACTGATTGAGCAATTTCTCTTGCACAATCCGGTAATTATAATTTGAAAGATTGATCAAATGTTCAAATCAATGGTGATGGATGAGGACCATGTAAAGAGAAGTCATTTCGAACAATTTAGAGCATGTAGCCATCCCAAGTGAGGGCTTGACCCTAAAAACCACCATACAATGCAAGTTCATTTAAGATCATGGGCCAAAGCCCAATAATGCGAGGGCCATCGATGACATTTTATTGAGCATGACTGCGACACAATGGCGGTACAGGGCGGCCCACTCAGCACCATAAGATGTTGAACCGGTGGGAGCGTCTCTTTTGATACTTCTAGATCGTAAGGCTACGTTTGATTGTCCGGATTTCTAATTGAGATATGATTTGATAGGATATGATATGAAATCCTGGGATTTTTTTATATCCTGTCCATTGTTTGGTGAATCACAGTATTACAATCGAATATGTTCACATCATATAATATACATTTTTTTTATTTATAAATGGCATATTAATATAAATGAACCTAAATGTTCGAAATGGAGATGATGAAAATCTCTCGTAATATTATTCCTTAATTTATTTTTATTTTATTTTTCCTCTTTTTTATATTATTTTCGTTATTATTTCTTTTTTCCCCTTTCATTCTTTAATAAAATTTTATCAAATAGTAAACTGTACTAACATACCTAATAATACAAAAATACCTCAAATATATAATAAATATAAATATTTAATTTATAGATTGAATGTTTAATATAGGATATAATTAAAGTTGAATATATAATAAAATAAGATTAATTAAAAATAATTTTTTGTTATTTTTAATTTCTTAAATTAGAATTCAAATATTATTTATATTAAAATATAATTTCAATTTTGATAATTTTATAAGTTTGTTATTCAAGAAAAATAACTTTTCTATTATGAACATTAGAATTCCATACACCTTCATCTCACCTCTCCCATGGGATAATTTTATTATGTTTATATCTCCATTATATCTGACTTTATCATGTCCTGAGCGAGCACCAAACGAAGGATAGGATAAATCATATCATATCCCGAATTTTATCTCGACTGCCAAGCGCAACTTAAGATGTTGGGTTACAATGAGGCTGGAGTTGGTGGACAGACACTGGCAATGAATTTTGTGGTTGTAGGATGAAGCACACTCGAAAGAAGAATGCCTCATCATGATCACATTCGTCTCCATGTATTCAAGCAAAATCAACCATGTAACTTGCTTGGCAATCACAAGTTGTGGGAGACTTTTGTAACACTTGCTATGGGGATTCTGCAACATGGAATGCGACAGTAGTTTAAGTGTAACAAATAGTTTAAGTGTCTACATATATTGGAGAGATCCTTTATCCGGACTCATATACTCCAAAAAAACTGGTATTTTGTTTATTGTTCAAGATTTAAAATATTATTTACAAATAAAAAATTCAAAGAAGAGTGTAAGAGTTTTTTTGATGTGGGTTATCATTACTTAATATCGTAATTAAAGAAAAAGATTCTTGCTATGTGTGGATGAAAGAAAAAAAATAAAATAGAAATTCCTTTTCTATTTTAGCACCACATATATGAAGCATAATATAGATGATTTGTTTGAATTAAAGAAAAGAAATAACTTTACCATATATATTAACATACAGCCTAGAAGGACTCCCAAAGCTGGATAAAATTTATAAATAGTTGAAGTACCGTAGATTCTATCCCTAGCTTCAACATCGCTAAATGACAAATAACAACAATCGTTAGTGAGCAAAACATGGCAAAATTAAAATCATAATTCGAACTTCTTACCAGCCTACTATATATGAGATGATAACAAGGACTCTATCAACAATCCATTATTTTTGGGTGTTCCTTTGCATTTCTCCAAATGAAAATCCAGCAATAAGAATTCATCTTCATTTCATCGAGGCTCCTCTTCTTCCCTCGACTATAAGGACAAGTCACACAGTGTGGCAAAAAATTGTTTAATAATGCTTCACAAGAAAATTTCATTTTCCAGAGGACAAATTTTCTAGCTTTGCTTCATCTCTTGGTTCAAGATATTCAACCAACAAAATTAGAAAAAAAAAAGAAAGTCATATTGAGATAGCAAAATGTAAAAGCAACGATATGATTAAATTAAGTTCTTACACCAATATGAAGTTGTGTAAAGGCTTTTGTCTACAAAAACCTCTCTCACTCCAACTACAAACTCCATTCTGTTTTCAGAAAAATTATCACTGTCGTGAATTGAAAATATTGGGTCACAAGGTTTCCGTAGATGTAAAAATTGAGATAAAGGATATTGGACATAAAAGTTACGAGTGATCAAAGTTCGGTCAAATTAATGGCAAAATTTTCCTTAAATTGATGAATTGAAAATATCAATGCATAATGGTAAGATCAAAGAACTTGATTAGTGGAGAGTGCAGAAGGAGACACTCGGTATTTTTTTTTAATTGTTCGAGATTTTAAAATATTATTTACAAATGAAAAGATTCAAAGAAAAGTGTAAGAGTTTTTCTTATGTGCGGTAATATTAATTAATATTGTAATTAAAGAAAATATTCTTGCTACGTGTGAATGAAAGAAAAGAAATAAAATAGAAATTCCTTTTATATTTTAGCACCACATATATGATCTATTTGAATTAAAGAAAAGAAATGACTTTACCATTTATATTGACATATAGCCCAATACGTAGAAGGACTCCAAAAGCTGGATAAAATTTGTGAATAGTTGAAATACCGTAAATTCTATCCCTTACTTCAACATCGCTGAAATTGGAAAATAACAACAATCATTAGTGAGTAAAACATGGCAAAATTAAACCATAACTTGAACTACTTACCAGCCTACTATGTATGAGACGATAACAACGAATCTATCAATAATCCATTATTTTTGGAGAATTCCTTTGCATTTCTCCAAGATGAAAATCCAGCGATAAGAATTCATCTTCATTTCATTGAGGCACATCATCTTCTTCCCTCCGCTTTAAGGACAAGTCGTATAGTGTGACTAGACCTGTTAAACGGGTGGATTGGGTCGAGTCTGGTTTAGGTTAAGTCATAATGGTCCGATCCAAATTAATCCATTTAACTCATTTAAGACTCATTTATCGTAATGCAAAATTTTTTACCTATACGTGACCCATTTATCTAAACCTAAGAAAAATTATTTCTTGTGTGTGTCTATATATATTAAAATGGTATTGCTAAAATAATTTTATGCAATATAAATTTAATGAAATTTTTTTATATTTTTCTAAAAATTT